>CM035815.1:38050153-38537653 GCA_020458035.1 Magallana ariakensis | reverse complement strand
ATTTAGAATTATTTAAAATTTGTAGGTATTTTTCAAAAATCTTCTTCTCAAAAACTATTAGGCCAGAAATTCTGTAACTTGTATGGAAGCATCCTCAGGTAGTGTAGATTCAAGTTTGTTCAAATCATGGTCCCCGGGGGTAGGGTGGGGCCACAATGGAGGGATGAATTTTAACATAGGAATATATAGAGAAAATCTTTAAAAATCTTCTTCTCAAAAACTATTAGGCCAGAAAAGCTCAAATTTTAGTGGAAGCATCCTCAGATAGTGTAGATTCAAGTTTGTTCAAATCATGGTCCCCGGGGGTAGGGTGGGGCCACCATGGGGGGATGAATTTTTACATAATATATATAGAGAAAATCTTTAAAAATCTTCCTCTCAAAAACTATTAGGCCAGAAATGCTCCAATTTGACCGGAACCATCCTCAGATAGTGAAGATTCAAGTTTATTAAAATCATGGTCCCCAGGGGTAGGGTGGGGCCACAATGGGGGGATGAATTTTTACAAAGGAATATATAGAGAAAATCTTTAAAAATCTTCTTCTCAAAAACTATTAGACCAGAAAAGCTCATATTGGACTGGAAGCATCCTCAGATAGTGTAGATTCAAGTTTGTTTAAATCATGGTCCCCGGGGGTAGGGTGGGGCACCATGGGGGGATAAATTTTTACAAAGGAATATATAGAGAAAATCTTTAAAAATCGTCTTCTCAAAAACTATTAGGCCAGAAAAGCTCAAATTGGAGTGGAAGCATCCTCAGATAGTGTAGATTTAAGTTTGTTCAAATCATGGTCCCCGGGGGTAGGGTGGGGCCACAATGGAGGATGAATTTTTACATAGGAATATATAGAGAAAATCTTTAAAAATCTTCTTCTCAAAACCTATTAGGCCAGAAAAGCTCAAATTGGAGTGGAAGCATCCTCAGATAGTGTAGATTCAAGTTTGTTCAAATCATGGTCCCCGGGGGTAGGGTGGGGCCACAATGGGGAAATGAATTTTTACATAGGAATATATAGAGAAAATCTTTAAAAATCTTCTTCTCAAAAACTATTGGGCCAAAAATGCTCTAATTTGAGCACAGGCATTCTCAGATAGTGTAGATTCAAGTTTATCAAAATCATGGTCCCCGGGGGTTAGGATGGGGCCACCATGGGGGGATGAATTTTTACATAGGAATATATAGAGAAAATCTTTAAAAATCTTCTTCTCAAAAACTATTAGGCCAGAAAAGCTCAAATTGGACTGGAAGCATCCTCAGATAGTGTAGATTCAAGTTTGATTAAATCATGGTTCCCGGGGGTAGGGTGGGGCCACAATGGAGGATGAATTTTTACATAGGAATATATAGAGAAAATCTTTAAAAATCTTCTTCTCAAAAACTATTAGGCCGGAAAAGCTCCAATTTGAGCGGAAGCATCCTCAGATAGTGTAGATTCAAGTTTGTTTAAATAATGGTCCCCGGGGGTTAGGATGGGGCCACCATGGGGGGATGAATTTTTACATAGGAATATATAGAGAATATCTTTAAAAATCTTCTTCTTTAAAACTATTAGGCCAGAAAACCTCAAACTTTTGTGGAGGCATTCTCAGATAGTGTAGATTCAAGTTTGTTTACATCATGGTCACCGTGGGTAGGGCGGGGCCACAATGGGGGGATGAATTTTTACATAGGAATATATAGAGAAAATCTTCAAAAATATTATGGGAAAGTTTTCAGTCCAAAAAGTAGTAACTGGTGTGAAAGCACGGGTTGTCCAGATTAAAGTTTGATCAAACCATGATTCCCTAGAGGAAAGTGGGGCCACAAAGTGGGGGTGGGGGGGGGGGTTATATAGGAATAGAGAAAAATCTTCTTACAAGTACAACAACAAAAGGGGCTATGTATTTACCATAAAAATATGTGGTAAAAAATCGGCAGATGTTTTAAATTTTTTGAGCAAGATCTACTGTACTTAGTTGTCAAGATATTTTGATTTTGATACTGTAATGCTAATTTGATCAGATATAAGTCTATTGTTGCTCAGGTGAGCGACGTGGCCCCTGGGCCTCTTGTTATTGTTGGTCATACATAACATATGTCAAATTAAGGTTGTAAATATTGCCTATTAATTTGATAATATTGTACTAAGATCTAGTGTGGTCTCAAATTTTTCTATGCTGACATTATTTTAAAACATTTGCTATGTTAACTATATATCATGTACTATAATTTCGTTTTAATTTGACATCATTTTTGGGGGCACTCAGTTTCGTATCTATAAAGTTTATTAAGCTTTTAACATTTATAGCTATTCAACTGACTTTTGGCCACCATTTAATTAATTGTAATGATTCTGCAACAATTCCTTAAATTTCCCCCCCCCCAAAAAAAAATTCTGTTCATTTTGACAGTAATAACTTATTTTCTGGCTCCTGCGACTTCCTCATGAAGAAATACAATTACTATTTTGTTAACATTCTGATTCTTCATAGAAAGTTACACCGAAAAAATAAGTTATCAATAATCTTCCATTGGCTCTCTTCCGGCTCCTGTAGCCCAGAACTGGTTTCTGACAGCCTTCCACAGCTGCTACACCGAGTTGAGATTCACTGGAAGTAAGACTGGTCTCAAGACACTCTGGTTGCACCTAGTTGACTGGTACAATTGAGCTGTATCTTTCTTCCATCTCCTGCAACTAGACCGCTGCCTTGAACTGGTTATCATTTATTTAAAAAATTACAGGCTGAGTCTGCCCCTACTTAGATGCCAAAGTAAATTTGTATATTGTTTGTTACTCTATGTACTATATACAGTACCCGCAACATTATTTTTTACAATCCTATCCTAACATGTATCAATCCTATCGTATCGTGTGTGTATACCGTTCTATCTTGCGTTAATGCTATCGTATCGTGCGTGTATACTGTTCTATTGTGCAATAATCCTATCCTATCGTGCCTTAATCCTATAAGGTTTATCGTTCACTTTTAACAGTTTTTCCTATCGTGTTAATCGTTTCGTGCCTTTTCATATGCAAGTAAATTTATTTAAAATTGCAAGTTGTTAAGTGCGCCGTATAAAAAATTTATCGAACAAGAATTGTAAAATCCTATCCTGCATTCTATCATGATACTAATTTTTTTACTTTTTAAATCAAAATTAACCAATAATACATGTAAATCATATCTGTAAGCATTGGAAATAAAAAAATAATGTAAACTATCGAAGTTCTTAGGAACAAGGTAACATATTTTCCTGTATATCGAATATATTAAATCATATTCGAAGTGTATACCTGTGTAAACATTAAATTTTATGCAATATAATTCGTTTTTTATGCATCATATTTTACAGAAACAAAAGTATTTATGATATAATTTATATTTAATTAAAACCAGAGTTGTTTATTTTAATTGAACCCGTTATTTTCCGTGTGATATTTGATTTTGCGCTGAAATGTTCTCGGCATTCAGCTAGGGTGTGGGGTAATGAAAACAATGTTAACAAATCGTACGCGGAATGTATATCTGCGTAAATATTTAACTTGTATGTTATATAATTCGATTTTAATGCATCATTTTCTTAGAAAGAAATGTATTTATGATAGATTTTATATTTACTTTATAAGTTGGATTTTTATAATTGAACCCGCTATTTTCTCTGTGATTTGATCTCGGGCTGCAATATTCGCTGCGATCGGCTAGGGTGTTCGTTAGTGAAAGCAATGTTAACAATACAGAAAATTTATTGATCATTTAAGCTCATAATTTTTGTTATAAAAAAATAATTAGTCATTTTTATACATTCTTTAATGATGCAGCGATGATTAACAACTCGGCCATTGTTACTAAAAAAAAATTCCACTTAAATTTTTATATGTATTTGTTCTTTCCCAAATTATGCCATTATCAGGTTATTCATGAAGATCATTTAAAGCGATTACACGTTTATTTTGAACATCGTTTATCCTTTCCTATCGTGTTTCAATCCTATCCTGTCGGCGTGTATACTGTTCTATCGTGCGTTAATGCTATCGTATCGTGTGTGTATACTGTTCTATCATGTGTTAATCCTATCCTATCGTGCGTGAATCCTATCCTATCATTTATCTTGTAAAAAATAACATTGCGGGTACTGTATGTGTGTGTTCTTGGAATGTTTAGTTTAGATTAATTAAAAATTGTTGTACAATTTATCCAGTCTCCTAGTTTTCTTTCCAATATAAATAGGTATATAAAGGGTGTTAAGAGATTTCGTTCTGTTTCTAAATTTAAAAAAATAAATTGATAAAAGCAATATATCTGTTTCAAATTCACACTGATTATACATTGTACTATATGATTTTCTCTTAAAATATAAGCAGTTATCCTCCCCTTTGTGAACTCTCTGGTGGTGTCGTAGAGTGATGTAAACATTTATGTCTATTACATCATCAAACAAAATGCCGAGTTCAGTGAAAAACCAGACGTCTTGCACAAGTGTTGATACTGTGAACAATCGAGCCCAAGCTTTGGCTTTATTAGATTCAGGATTAAGTGTAAAGGATGTGGCTAAACAATGTGCAAAAGTGAGCAATGGGTAACAAAGTGGATACGGAGGCGAGAGCAAAATAAACAGCTCACTGACCAACCGAGATCAGGATGACCGTTGAAAATAATAGGCGTAGTAAAAAGAAAAGTCGAGAACATAAAATACAAAAGAGGAAAATCAACAAGAAAATGCAGCAAGGAACTCAAGAACTCAGGCTTTAATGTTAGTCATGTGACTGTGTTTAATTATTTACGGAAAGTAAAAAATTGAAGGCATTTAAACGATCAAGAAATCAGCTTTTGAAGAAAACACAACGACAGAAAAGATTGAAATTTGCTTGTGATCACAAGCACTTGACAGCTGAAGACTGGGAGAACTACATCTTCAGTGACGAATCTAGAAAAGATCTGTTTCATGTTCCGAACCGACAAGACGATGTTGTGTGGGGGTCCCAGTCGGATGAGGTACCCGTCAGCTGTGTCAAGTCAAGCGCCAAAGTCATGATATGGGGTGCGATGGGAGTTAACGGTTTGTCAAAGCTACACATTATTCCATCCGGCAAAACTATAAATGCAAAATATTATGTGGATAAAATACTTCAAAAAGAACTTAAACCTGCACTGAATCGACAGAAAAACACTGGCAGGATTGATGAACGAAAGTTGGTGCAATATCCAGGACACGCTATGCTTGTTCAACCTCACACTGCCCTCGTAACACAGAATTGGTGTAAAGATAATTTACCAAACTTTATTTTGAAAGAAGAATGGCCTGGCAATTCTCCAGATCTCAACTGGATAGAAAATCTCTGGAGTATTCTGGACAGTGAGGCCTACAAGGATCCGTGCCCGACATCCATGGACCAATTACTCCGCCGTCTTCAACGAGCATGGAGGGAGATACCTCAGAAACATTTGATCTCTTTAATTCATTCAATGCCAAACAGAATTAAAAATGTACTGAAAAACAAAGGTGGTCTGGTTATTAAAAATCAAAAAACTTACACATGAGTTGTTTATTAAAGAATCTAGGCTAAATTAAATCACGGAACACACTATCTTAACACCCTTTATATGATGAAAAATAAATTACGCTCTTTTTTTGTTTTAGTGCATTTTTCCTTTGTTTTTATTGTTTAAAATTTTCTATTTACTAACTGTATCTGAGTGTCAAGCTTCGAGTAATAAGCAAGATACAGAGCTTTGCTCAAAATGCTATATAATATTTGTACACAGAGCTGAGGTCATGCTTTAGTTTGTTTATATTTCAAATGCTGAATAGGAAATACAAAGTTTAATCAAAATACTGACAGGAGTTGATTTATGGATTATAATTTATTCTAAAATAAATTTAAAAATAAATTAAAAGTTTATTCATCAGTCAAGTGAAAAAGTTTATGAAACGTCATACAAATTCATTCCAGGTAAACGACCCCTACCGAAAATTTAGTTATATATATTGCATATGATCTTATTTTCGGTAATGGTATTCCATAAAGGTAAATATGTCAAAGATTAGGTAGATGCAAAAATAAGTGTGAAATTCAGATATTTATATTTTTTAGATCTATCTATGGGCCATATTGCACAATATGCACCTTTGAACACCCATATAAAACCAGTGTTACTTAGGTGAGCGATGTGGCCCATGGGCCTCTTGTTTAAAAGATAAATTTGTTTAATTTTCTTTGATTGCAAAGAAAAGTTTGCAAGAAAATTTTAACACTTGCTGTGACAGCTAGGAATTAAGTTTTCTAAAAACTGCAATCACCATAGATCATGAATGCTAGCACTTATGATAATGATGTAATGGCACTAGTGATATAATGAAAACTTTCTTCTTCAAAAGGTTGGAGAGAAGTTCAGAACAAGGGCCTTAAAGTTCCCTGGATTAATATCTGGTTGCACAATGGATTGGTTCAGCCGATGGCCCAAAGATGCTTTAATAGCTGTGTCTGGCCACTTCCTTAATACCTACCCAATTGTCTGCAGCAAAGAAATCAAAGAACAGGTTGTCAACACCATGGGAGTTGTCCATGATGATGTGGCTTCTGTGTGTGTTGAATATTTCCAAAGGTAAATTGGAATTTGTTGATAAAAAGTTTCAGATTCTGGTTTTAGACAGGAATCTTGTGCATTCAGCATTATTGAAAAATAATGCAAACTTTTTTTTGCACATTCACCTTAAAACAATCTAGATATCATTGTAAGGGATGTAAAGTTGATGTCTAATAGTCCAAAGAAAACAGACCAGTAAATATTTATATTATTTATTAGATTTCGAAGACAAACCCATGTGACACCAAAATCATACCTGTCCTTTTTGGATGGATACAAAACTCTGTACAGTAGGAAGCATTCAGAGATAAATGAAATGGCTAGCAGAATGAACACAGGTCTAGAAAAACTTATAGAAGCAAGTGCCTCTGTTGACAAACTTTCAAAAGAATTAGCTGTTAAAGAAAAGGAGTTGGCTGTTGCTAATGTAAAGGCAGACAAAGTAAGTTTATCCAAAATCACAAATTAAGAATATCAAACCAATATCCCATTACAAATCATAAGGTTTTGGGTTTAAGGTATCCCACTCCTGAATGTTCTTGTATCAAGAATTTCTTGAGAAGTATATCATTGAAATCTGAAGACAAAACAATTAAAAATACAAAGATAATGGGTGGGGGGGGGGGGGTGGGGGGGGGTCAGTGTTCATCCCTCTGAGTTATGGCCAATTTAATTTGACCTTTTTGCACCTAAAATGCAATTTCAGCCTGATTAGGATTTGTTTTCAGTATTTTTGATTAAGCAAACTTATTTCTTCAAATATTGTTTTTAATTATGCACAACGGTCACACTGAATAGAGGGATTACGGAAAAATTTTGTACAATGCTGCATTAACTTTTTGTAACATTTTTGCACTTAAAATAGACAATTTCTATAATAGTTACAATTGATTTGAAATGAAAACTTTTTGAATATCAAGAATTTTGTAAGATTAATCCAGATTGCCTAGATATGTATTCAGTATCATTTTGACATAATAAAACACGGGGGTCAGTGATGTCAAATTTTAGATACATGTATATGGCTTCAAAGATAAATTCTCGCAAAATTTGGCTTAAAAAAATCAAGACATTTTCTAAATATCTGCATGATTTTATGCTAAACGTCTATCACTCTCAAGATTTAATTTTGTACATGTTCACACAGAACCTATTATTATTATGAGTATAGAATATGTTACAAACCTATAAAATGTTGAAAATGTGAATAATGAATAAAGTATAATAAAAAGAAAAGTAAATTGAAAATTCATAAAATTGTTTGTTTCTGTCATTTTCGTCTAAAAAACCTTTCGCAAGAAAAAATAGTTCCCCCGAAAACTTGTTTGTTTCTTGAATTCAGATGAATTTTCTTTATGAGTGTTGTGTAATTATGAAATAATAATCTTTCTGTTATGATTAAATTAGTAAAATCATATTCATTTAAAATATTATGATCATCTGCACAATGAAATCAAAACGTGAGGAGTGAGATACCTTAAATGTTCAATAAATGGTAAAAATATGTATTAGGTGTTAGCTGAAGTTACAGTAAGTGCAACTGCAGCAGAGAAAGTTAAAAGTGAAGTGCAAAAGGTAAAGGACAGAGCCCAGAAGATTGTTGATGAAATTGAAGAGGATAAAAAGATTGCTGAACTCAAGCTTGAAGCAGCCAAACCAGCTCTTCAAGAAGCTGAAGATGCTTTGAAGGTAAAGAAAAATCTCTTGCTTTCTTTTGGAATTTCATTACTAAACGCAAATGGTTAGTTATGTTTGTTTTTATAGATATTTTTTTATGAAGATGTTTGGAGATTAACAAATCTGTTAAATTGCTTAATATCTCAATATTGGTATATTTATACCCCTCGCAAAGTTTGTGGGGGGGTATATAGGAATCACATTGTCTGTCCGTCCGTCCGTCCGTCTGTGCAAAATTCGTGTCCGATCCATATCTTTCTTAATGGAGAAACATTGGAAGTTCCTACTTCACACAAAGATTGCTTATGATCTGAGGGTGTGACATTACCTTGACCCAAGGTCATTCAGGCAAGGTCAAGGTCACTGGCAGGAAAAGTACAAAATTTGTGTCCGGTCCATGTCTTTCTTATGGAGAAACATTGGAAGTTCTTACTTTACACAAAGATTGCTTATGACCAGAGGGTGTGTCATGACCTTGACCCAAGGTCATTTGGGCAAGGACAAGGTCAGTGGCAAGAAAAGTGCAAAATTCGTTTATGGTCCATATCTTTGTTATGGAGAAAGATTGGAAGTTCTTACTTTACACAAAGATTGCTTATGATCTGAGGGTGTGTCATGACCTTGACCCAAGGTCTTTATGGGAAGGTCAATGTCAGTGGCAGGAAAAGTGCAAAATTCATGTCTGGTCCATATCTTTCTTATGGAGAAACATTGGAAGTTCTTACTTCACACAAAGATTGCTTATGACCTGAGGGTGTGTCATGACCTTAACCCAAGGTCATTTGGGCAAGGTCAATGTAATTGTTTTAAAAAATGCTTTATTCCTGTCTGTGTCATGTCTTGTATTAATGGAAATGATTAGAAGGTAAAATTTGACACAAAGCTTGCATGTGTCAGGTCACATAAAATTAATTGTTAGATTATCACCTCCACCTGCCCATCTGGAAGTGGCCCGCCCTGATGTATTTTATTTTCTTTTTTTTGTGGAAAAAAAATTTCGGAAAAAAATCAGGCTCGGAATACCAAAAATTCAAAACATTTAATGGCTGCTTGACATGTGGATTATCGTTTGATTTCAGTCATGTTTGTTATCATAAGGATGCAAATGTCTTCATGCATTAACAGTTAAGTTGAAATAAAATGGAATTTAAATAATAGAAATTGGTTTGGGTACTCATATTAGCATTAACATTTTTAAAAAATAGAGCAGTTGTTATTGATAAAACATGGAGAGTTAAAGAGATAGCATCCATCATTTTCTATAATTGAAAAATACTTGAGTAATGATTTTTTTTCTTAGCGGGGGTATCAATCATGAGCTTGCTCACAGTACCTCTAGTTAAGCTATGCTCTATATATTAACTTACAGTAATGCTTTTGTAAACTTTATGTTCATGTAATTGGCTTCATTTATATTAGCAGAGGATAATACGTACAAGTAAAATACTCTATACTTCTTTTATTGTTCTTTAACTTTTTAGCTCACCGAGACAAAGTCGGGGGGAGCTTATACTATACCCCCGGCGTCGGCGTCCGGACCTGGTTAAGGTTTTTGTTGCAGGTCCTGTATCTAAGTTATTACTTGTTCTATCTTCACCAAACTTGCATCTGGACCTACTTATGGACTTGAAAGACTTGGATGCTGCATCAGGGCCATGGGTTTCAGATGCTGGAGGAGGTTAAGGTTTTTGGAGCAGGTTAAAGTTTTTGGTGCAGGTGCCCTTTGATAGCAATTTTTAAGTTACTGGTCCTAACTTTACCAAACTTGCATGGATGGTGCATCTTATGATACAGATGCACCAGACATGCTTTAATGCTGAATCTGAGCCATAGCTTTCAGATGCTGGATGAGGTTAAGGTTTTTAGAGCTGGTTAAAGTTTTTGGAGCAGGTGCCCTTTGATGATTATATCTTAGTTATTACTGGTCTTAACATCACCAAACTTGCATGGATGGTGCGTTTTATGATACTGATGCACCTGGCAGGCTTGAATGCTACTGATGCCCCTGGCAGGCTTGAATGCTGAATCTGAGCCATAACTTTCGGATGCTGGATGAGGTTAAGGTTTTTAGAGCTGGTTAAAGTTTTCGGAGCAGGTGCCCTTTGATGATTATATCTTAGTTATTACTGGTCCTAACTTCACCAAACTTGCATGGATGGTGTGTCTTATGATACTGATGCACCTGACAGGGTTGAATCTGAGCCATAGGTTTAGGATGCTGGATGAGATTAAGGCTTTTAGAGCTGGTTAAAGTTTTTGGAGCAGGTGCCCTTTGATGATTATATCTTAGCTATTACTGGTCCTAACGTCACCAAATTTGCATGGATGGTGTGTCTTATGATACTGATGCACCTGGCAGGCTTGAATGCTGAATCTGAGCCTTAGGTATCGGATGCTGGATGAGGTTAAGGTTTTTAGCTCACCTGAGCTGAAAGCTCAAGTGAGCTAATCTGATCACATTTTGTCCATCGTCCGTCTGTCTGTCTGTCCGTCTGTAAACTTTTTACATTTTGAACTTCTTCTCTAAAACCGCTCGGCCAATTTCAACCAAATTTGGCACAAAGCATTCTTATGGGAAGGTTAATATAAATTGCAAAAATGAAAGACCGATCTTTATTGAAAGCGGAGAAAACCTCGAAACTGTAGAAAAAGGGGGGTGCATTTTTAAAAATCTTCTTCTCAAGAACTACTGAATCAAATTCAATGTAATTTAGCATAAATAATCCTTATGGAAAGGAAAATATAAATTGCAGAAATTATGGGCTAATTCTGTTTCAAATCTGAGTTATTACGAAAATAATAATAAAGGAAAGGCGTGTTTCAATCAGTATAGCTTCGAGTTCGGTATTCCATGAGTCATGGTAAAATGGGTAGGCAAACCCGGGCCGGGGCAAAACAAAAGATTGGCAGTTATTAATATGCCAATCTCATTAAAAATTTTGAGGATATGTTACGGACCAGTATATTTGTATTCGCTGTAAATATTGCTGCAAAACAATGCGTATTTTGTAATTGACGATTGCCGATCTGCCCCGGTTTTTAGCTCACCTGAGCTGAAAGCTCAAGTGAGCTTTTCTGATCACATTTTGTCCGTCGTCCGTCTGTCTGTCCGTCCGTCCGTCCGTCCGTCCGTCTGTCCGTCTGTAAACTTTTACATTTTGAACTTCTTCTCCAAAACCACCTGGCCAATTTCAACCAAATTTGGCACAAGGCATCCTTATGGTAAGACGAATATAAATTGCAGAAATGAAAGACCGATCTTTAATCAAAACGGAGAAAACCTCGAAACTGTAAAAAAGGGGGGTGCATTTTTAAAAATCTTCTTCTCAAGAACTACTGAGTCAAATTCAACGTAATTTAGCAAACATAATCCTTATGGAAAGGAAAATATAAATTGCAAAACTCATGGGCTAATTCTGTTTCAAATTTGAGTAATTTACGAAAATAATAACAAAGAAATTGGGGGTCGATCAGTTTATAACTTCGGGTTCGGTATTTCGTATATCGAAAACGAGGTTTTGTTTAGAGCAGCCATGTTTCACACACGGAAACTGGTCAAACTGACAAAGATGAATTTGCTTGTTGTGCAGCAGTTTACGTGCGAAGGGAATATTTGAAACTTGCAAAATATATTTGTGCCGATTTTTTGAAGTAAATTGAGGTTTAATGTTTCAATGCGTTGACATGTTCACTTGTCACGATGGTTTTAGCTTGTTTTGATTTTATAGTTTCATTTTCGTTAATTATATGCCTTTTAACTTGAGGGGAACTATCGCCTGTATTTTGGAATATTTACGTATCAAATCAAACATATAGACTTCGGTAAATCAGACAGCTGATTGTTTACCTGCGCAAAATGAGCAAAATCTGATGCATTAACAACATATCGTAAAATAAAATTCATTAGTACTATTCATTTCATTCCTATATATTGCGGTACGATCTCTACGTAATGGTTGAGTAATGCAACGTGATTTGTTAAGATGCTCAGCATTTTCAGTCTAAATGGAGATTATTTTCGCTGATAGAAATATATACTGGTAGGTATTTTTATGATGAAAAATAAATTGTGCTCCTTCTTTGTTTACAGTGCATTTATCTTGTTTTCATTGTTTACAATTTTCTATAATTTACTGACCTATCTAAGAGTCAAGTTTAGAGTTATGAGCAAGATACAGAGCTTTGTGCACAATGCTATGTTTGTACAAAGAGCTGAGGTGATGCTTTAATTTATTTATATTTTAAATGCTGAATAGGAAATGCCAAGTTTAAAAATCTTAGGTTGAATGTAATACATTCATGCATGTAAACAAAAACATGACTCAAAACAAGGTCTGTATCTTCCTAATAATTCTATGATTCACGCTGAAATTTTGGTTAATCATTAGAAATGTCTTACTAAAAGGATGATATGGAGTAACATATATATATATATATATATATATATATATATATATATATATATATATATATATATATAAAATCTTCACTAATTTTGATAGATTTTTTAAACACAAGTAAATAAAAACGAAGTTTTTTAAACAGTTGCCATAGTTCTGACACATTATTATGAGGATAAAAGCATCGTTATTACATTGATTAGAATTATCATGTTACAACATAATTCAGTTTTATTAGCTCACCTGAGCTGAAAGCTCAAGTGAGCTTTTCTGATCACCCGTTGTCCGTCGTCCGTCCGTCCGTCCGTCTGTCTGTCTGTCTGTCTGTCCGTCTGTCCGTCTGTAAACTTTTTACATTTTGAACTTCTTCTCTAAAACCACTTGACCAAATTCAACCAAATTTGGCACAAAGCATCATTATAAGAAGGTGAATATAAATTGCAAAAATAAAAGACCAGATTGTATTCAAAGCGGAGAAAACCTCGAAACTGTAAAAAAGGGGGGTGCATTTTAAAAAATCTTCTTCTCAAGAACTAATGAGTCAAATTCAACGTAATTTAGCAAACATAATCCTTATGGAAAGGAAAATATAAATTGCAAAAATTATGGTCTAATTCAGTTTCAAATTTGAGTAATTTACGTAAGTAATAATAAAGAAATAATAGCTGTCAATCAGTTTATAACTTCGGGTTCGGTGTTCCATACCTCGAAAACGGAAGTAATTTGTTCGAAGCAGCCATGATAAACGCGTGACACAGGGGTTAAACTGACAAAGATGAATTTGCTGGTTGTGCAAAACTTTACGTGCGAAGAGAATATTTGAAACATGCAACATCGCTTTGTGCCGATTTTGTGAAGTAAATTGATGTTAAATATTTCAATGCGTTGACATTTTAACTTGTGACATTGGTATTAGCTTGTTTTGATTCTCGTTTCATTTTCGTTACTTGAGGGGAACTATCGCCTGTATTTTGAAATTTTTACGTATCAAATCAAATATAGACTTCGGTAAATCAGACAGCTGATTGTTTATCTGCGCAAAATGAGCAAAATCTGATGCACTTACAACATATAAAATATTATACATTTCATTGGTAATTCGGTACGATCTCTACGTAATGGTTGATTAATGCAACGTGTTTTGTTAAGATGCTCAGCATTTTCAGATTGTTTTCGCTGCTAGAAATATATAGGTATATATATGATGAAAAATAAATTGTGTTTCTTCTGTTAATTGTTTACAAATTTTTATTTACTTTCGAATTATAAGCAAGATACAGAGCTTTGCTCACAATTTTCTCAAACCTAGCAGAATTACGAGCTCTGTATCATGCTTATAATTTTACGATTGACGCTGAAAATTTGATTGATCACCAGAAATGTCTCGCTAAACGTTAAGTACTTGTACAGAAAAATTATAAAAAATTTGCTGCAACTTCTTTCTTGGGCCCCCTCCTAATACGATGAATTATATGAAATATACACCAACTTTGATGGTTTTCAGACACAAATATAAACGATCACTTTAAAACAGTTTCCATAGTTATGACACATTACTGTTACGGGGATAAATGTATTATCACTCTTAAGAAAATATTACAGAAAATCATATCGGTTTGTAGCCATTTGTTGTTTTTAAATAAAGATGAAAATAATGGGTGGGCCTTAGTAAGATCCTGTCAATACATTGCAGTGGTGTCGGAAGCAAAATGAAATGGGGGGGGGGGGGGGAGTCTAGACCTTTTCAGAAATTTTGACAAGCAAGAAAAAAAAAGATCTTGAGTATGGCTATGTCTAACTTTGCAAAAAGGGGGGGGGGGGGGCTTACCACCCACCCACCCCATTCCGACGCCTATGCATTGATTATAATAGCTCTTTAACATATCACATGACACTATTTTTTCATTCGAGAGTATTCATCGATCAAGTGAGTAAGGTTATATAAATCATGCTATGAGTTCACGCCATGTAAGCAATCGTTTATAATGCAGAAGACCAATTAAATTGGAAGTTAATATCCTTTGAACACCCATATTAAGTCATTGTTGCTCAGGTGAGCGATGTGGCCCCATGGGCCTCTTGTAGTTTATTCCTCAGTCAAGTAACGTTATGAAACGTCATACGAGATGAATTCATGCTAGGTAAATGACAATCATTTATAATGGAGAAGACCAATTCAATTTTTTAATGTTTTTGATTCGAGAATGAGCGCATTGAGGTACAATTTTCTTCTTTCACGTATAGGAAAGTGAGGGGGGGGGGTGCTAAAATAAAGGGAACTGGAGGTTAATTGTGAACCCCTACCAAAAATTTAGTTTAATATCTTGCATAGGATCTTATTTTCGGTAAAACTTGGATACTTTATGAGGTTTTTTTTGGTTATTCTGCCGAAGGGCCGTATGGCCCAATATTTTTTGAATGCCCATATAAAGTCATTTTTGCTCAGGTGAGCGATGTGGCCCCATGGGCCTCTTGTTATTTTGCCCCGGCCCGGGTTTGCCCACCCATTTTACCAAGACTCGTATTCGAGGTTCTTTGTTTAAGGTATCCAATCCATAATAGCCCCAGATTCAATGAATCTGGATGAATAACATATATGTATGGGCTTAATAATCAGTATACTTGGACATAATTTTCATGTTTAAGTATCAGTATGTAGGAGTGGAATGTGTCCTAATAAATGACCTGTTCCTGATCTTGAAGAGTTGCCCCCCTTTGATTTTAATCTATAAAAATCAATTTAAAAAATATATATATACGGTATAAAATTTATTTTAAATAGTTTTTGTACTCCTAAGGATTAAATTCATCTTTTCACCAAAGCATTTATTGATATTCTTAGTATTTACTTTTTTATTTTAAAAAATGTGCTTGTCTCCATAGACCTTAATGCAATCTTCATTAATTAATTACTGCTTAATTAATAATATTTTTAAAAATTTCACTCGGTTAAATTTTTTCTACTCTAAAAAGCTTTGAATAAATATCAGAGTATTTAATATTTGATGGATTTTCAGGGTTAGAAAAATTAGGTCCTAATATGGGTCGGATACCTTAAGATAAAGGGGTCGATCTGACAATGATGAATTAGTTTGTTGTGCAACAGTTCGCGTACAAAGGGATCTTTGAAACATGCAAAATACATTGGTGCCGATTTAGTGAAGTAAATTGAGGTTAAATATTTCAATGCGTTGACAGTTTTCACATATGACGGTGGTGTTAGCTTGTTTTGATTTTCGTTTTGTTTTCATTATCTATGCTTTGTAACCTGGGAACTATCGCCTGTATTTTGTAATTTTTATGTATCAAATCAAACAGAGACTTCGGTATATCACACAGTTAACTGTTTACCTGCGCAAATTAAGCAAAATCTGATGTATTAAAAGATTCTGACATTCTATCGGTAATTCGGTATGATCTTTTGCGTAATATTAGATGAATCCAATGTGTTTTGTTGAGATGCTTAGCATTTTCTCGAGTTTATTCATAAGTTTAAATAGAGTTTAATATCGCTGACGGAAATATGTAGGTATATACATGTATATGATTTATTTTGAAAAATAAATAGTGCACTTTATTTGTTATAGTGCATGTTTCTTATGTTTAATTGTTTACAACTTCTATTTACTAACCATATTTGAGTGTTAAGCTTCGAATTATAAGCAAGATACAGAGATTTGCTCACAGTTGTATGTACACAGATCTGAGGCCATTCTTTTTTTCCACTTTAAATGCTGAATATGAAATACCAAGTTAAAAATCTTAAGCTGAATGTAATAAATTCACATGAACAAAATATGACTCAAACCTAGCAGAGTTGTGAGCTCTGTATCTTGCTTATAATTCTACGATTGACGCTGAAATTTTGGTTGATCATTAGACACGTCTCGCTAAATGTTGTACAAAAAAATTAAAGGATGATATGCTGTATATAACTACTCTCTGGGGCCCCCTCTTTATACAATGAATAATGTGAAATCTACATCAATTTTGATAGTTTTTCAGACACGAGTAAATAAAAACGACACCGTTAAACAATTTCCATAGTTCTGACACATTTCTGTAGCGGGGATAAAGGAATTGTCACTATTCCTAAGAAAATATTACAGCGGAAAATTATCCTGCATGGTCTGTAGCCATTTTTTATTTTTGAATAAAGATGAAAATAATGGGTGGGCCTTAGTAAAATAGAGTGATGTGCCTGTCAATACTGTAACATTGATTTTTATAGCTCTTTAACATGTCACGTGACAACAATTTTCATTCCAGTGTATTCATCAATCAAATGTGAGTCAAGTTATAAAAGTCACACGAGTTTACGCCAGGTAAACAACAGTCATTTAGTTATAATGGAGAAGACAAATTAAATTTTTGAATGTTTTTAATTTGAGGAATTGAGCGGATTGGGGTACAATTTTCTTCTTCACATCTATAGGATTTTTTTTTTTAATAAAATGCAATAACTATTATATGACATTTTTAAAAAAAATACAATAACTAGTAAGTAGTTGAGGAAGAAAATGTACCTATATGCTCTCATATATTTTGATCGCTTTATAAAGTGGGGGGATGGGGGGGGGGGGCAGAACGAAAATGTTAACAGTGTACCCCTACCAAATGTTTAGTTTTATATCTTGCGTAGGATTTTCTTATTCTGGGTAAAAATAGTATTCCATAAAGATACAATGTCAAAGATTACGTGTATGCAAAAATAAGTGTAAAATTCGAATACTTTACAATATTTATTTTTTGTTATTCTACTGAGGGGCCATATGGCACAATATCTTTTGAACGCCCATTGTTGCTCAGGTGAGCGATGTGGCCCCATGGGCCTCTTTTTAGAGCTGGTTAAAGTTTTTGGAGCAGGTGCCCTATGATGATTTTATCTTAGTTATTACTGGTCCTAACTTCATAAAACTTACATGGATGATGCGTCTTATGATAGTGATGCAGCTGACAGGCTTGAATGCTGAATCTGGGCCATAGGTTTCGGATGCTGGATTAGGTTAAGTTTTTTGGAACAGGTCACATGTTTAATAAATATTAGTACTATTTCAAACTTGAATAGTTGATTTAACTATAATATAAATGAATCGCAGAGGAAGCTTCAGATGCAGAGCCTGATCTCCATTATCAAGGATGCTAAAAAATATTTCTTAGTTATAACTGGTCCTAACTTTACTAAACTTGCATGGATAGTGCGTCTTATGATACTGATGCACCTGACATGCATGAATGCTAAATTTGACCCATAGGTTTCGGATGCTGGAGGGAGGTTAAGGTTTTAAGAGCTGGTGTTTTTTGAGCAGGTGCTCTCTGATGATTATATCTTAGTTATTACTGGTCCTAACTTCACCAAACTTAAATGGATGATGCGTCTTATGATACTGATGCACCTGGCAGGCTTGAATGCTGAATCTGAGCCATAGGTTTCAGATGCTGGATGAGATTTGGTTTTTTGGAACAGGTCACATATTTTATAGATAATAGCTTGCATAGTTGATTTAACTATTATATTAATGAACCGCTGAGGTAGCTTCAGATGCAGAGCCTGATCTCCATTATCAAGGATGCTTAAAAAAATATCCTACCTCACTCAAACCTGCTTGATAGATGTGTTTGTTGTTAAATGATATTATATGATTCCTATGATATAGTATTGTATGATATGATACACTATTGTTTTATATTATACAATATTATGTCATATATTATATTGTAAAAAATTATATGATACAATATGATATTGTATCAATTTTTTTGTACATTATGATATAATATTGTATCATGATTTTGTTATGTATAGTATTGTATATTATGATACAATATTGTATAATATGATATTGTATTATATATTTTTTTATCACATGCTATTTTTTCATATGATATTGCAACATATAATATTGTATCATGTGATATTGTATAATATATATCGTATCATATGATACGATATTGTATAGTATGATATTGGTTTATATATTATAATATCGCATGAAAATGTATTATATTGTATTGTATAATATGATATTGTATCTTATAATATAATATTATATAATATGATATTGTATGATATAATAATAGTACTATTAATATCACATGATATTGTATCAATTGATATGATACAATGTTGTATCTTATTGTATTGTATGATATGATACAATATCCTATTATATATCAAATATGATATAATATCATACAATACAATATCATACTATAATATTATACAATATAATATCATATGCTACCATATTGTGATGTATTATGTGATATGATATTGTATCATATAATACTATATTATATTTTATATATTATGATATTGTATTTTTTGATCAAATACAATTATAATGTATAACACGATACAATGTCATATCATATGTTACAATATTATATTTCATCATTATTTATTACAGTATTTTATTGTATTATATGATATATATTGTAAGTATCATAGGAAACAATTTCGTATTTTATGTTATTGTATTGATAAACATTGTATCATAAAATACCGTATGAAATGAACATATGATTATTATACAATTTTTTAACATATGATATAGTTATACGATATTGTGTCAAAACAGTATCCATGTATATCCAAGATCATTATTAGCTATGATTTTAATATAATAAGATAAAGGTGGTCTCATGAAAGTGATTCCTCATAAAGGTGATGCCTCGTCTCGGTGAGCTTTGTAATCTGTGATTACCTATGTTTGCATGAAGAGTTGCTTTTATTTGTTTTTTGATCTAGACTATAAAACCAGCTGATATTGCCACAGTGAAGAAACTAGGAAAGCCCCCACATTTGATCATGAGAATCATGGACTGTGCATTACTTCTTTTCCAAAAGAGAATGGATCCTGTTACACAAGATCCTGATAGACCATGCCCAAAACCGTCATGGGGAGAGTCTCTGAAGGTATTATTCCTTATAGCTATAATTGATCAAAGAGGTAGGATATTTACAGCTGTGATTTCTTTCAAAATTTGGTCAGCAAGGTATCACATTAGGTTTAAATATAGGTCCTGTGGTTACTCAAGTGTAGATTGTTATTTTACATTCAACCCATTCATACTGCACAAAGAAAGCCTTTAGAACACTCTCTCCTATTGTTACCAGGGTAGTTATTCTATTCAAAGACTTTAAAAAGAATGTTCACCTGGACAGCACTGCATGGATTCTAGAGCTTAATTCAATTCTACTTGGAGTAACTTTGATTTTTTTTTCAAAAATGTAATTCAAAAGACATTTCTGAAGAAACAAACAAGAGAAAAGTATAACCTTAAAAAGGTAATTTTTCCTGAAAAATCATTAATGACATTGTGGTTCCTCAATTCCTGGTGCAACATACAGCACTAATAGTATTTTTGTGCTAAGACTGCTTACCCAGTAATTAGTTGAAACTTTTTATACCAATAATGTATGCTAATATACAGAAAATATTCCCAACAAAAAATGCTCAAAATGTGCAAATGTTTACTTGATATAACTCACTTTATTGCTGTCATACCTGAGTGATTACATGACCTAGATTTAAACCTAATGTGATACCTTGCTGACCAAATTGAATACCCTACTGAGCAATCCAACAAGCTATTGAAAACTCTACCGGTATTCTATAATTCGCTGTAATAAAATCATCTTCTGGAAATGATAGTCTGACAGCAAAATTGCAGACTTAGTGAAAAAAAATTAATGAAAGGACTATAAATTATTTCCTTTGCTTTATTTTTATTTTGTGGTTTAACACACTGTATCTGTGTAGATCAAATTACATGCTTAGCCTGTTGATGGGCTGTATTTCTATTTATAAATTTGGTCAGTGTTATCAGATTACTAATTACTTGCATTAGATAAGAGTAATCAGGGTAATGGATAGTTCATTGTTTAGAAGAAGACGCTTTTGTGAAGACGCTCGGTCAAGCAGCTATTATTTTCATTGAAAAAATTCTACTTCTACCTTTACTATTCGTACTGGTTCCACTGTCACCAATATTTTCAAATCACTCAACTCATTCCTCAACTCATCCTTTAAAGAAAAGTGCATAAACTTGAGGTCAAATCTCAGACTTGAGGCTGAGTATTGACTTGAGAAAAGTTGGTGACGGTGGGGCCTGGTGTGCTTAATTATGGATTATTGCGTAATTGTGTATTTGCCGAGAAATACCTAACAACGTAACTTTTGAGATACTTTGTGAACTGAATTTTGTGCTTACAAGACGTCATGGGGCCTAAGCGAGCGTCCCTACCTGCGCCATACAAATCAGACTTGCCAGCGAATTAGACAGCAGTGAGATTGAAAGAAGCTTTAGATTCTCGCGGAATCACATACCCTTCTAACGCACGAAGATTGGTGTTAGTTTGTTTATATACAGAGTGACCCAGGTTTTATTGGTAGAACTTCGAATGACAGTGCGCGTTCCAATGATCCCCGTGCAGAATTATCCTGAGACATCCTAGGAAATCCTGAGAAATTCCCAAGATTTAATCCTGGGATATTTTTTGGACAGGAATTCCTGGGATTTCCTAAGACTGTCCTTGTAAAATGGGGCCTCATTTTCCACGATTAATCCCAAGAATTATAACCTAGGAATTACCAGGAGTCCTGAGACCTAAAATGTCCCAGGAATTCATAGGATTCCTGAGACTTATGTCCCAGGAATTCCCAGGATATCCTAGGACATCAACATTTAAAATATTTGATAGAAGCAAAACAATTATGAATATAAATATAAATATGATTTTTCTGGAATATTTTTTTATTAGCTCACCTGAGCTGAAAGCTCAAGTGAGCTTTTCTGATCACCCGTTGTCCGTCGTCCGTCTGTCCGTCCGTCTGTAAACTTTTTACATTTTGAACTTCTCTAAAACCATTTGACCAAATTCAACCAAATTTGGCACAAAGCATCCTTATAAGAAGGTGAATATAATTGCAAAAATAAAAGACCAGATTGTATTCAAAGCGGAGAAAACCTCGAAACTGTAAAAAAAAGGGGGGGGTGCATTTTAAAAAATCTTCTTTTCAAGAACTAATGAGTCAAATTCAACGTAATTTAGCAAACATAATCCTTATGGAAAGGAAAATATAAATTGCAAATTGCTAATTCAGTTTCAAATTTGAGTAATTTACGTAAGTAATAATAAAGAAATAATAGCTGTCAATCAGTTTATAACTTCGGGTTCGGTATTCCATACCTCGAAAACGGAAGTAATTTGTTCGAAGCAGCCATGATGAACGCATGACACAAGGGTTAAACTGACAAAGATGAATTTGCTGGTTGTGCAAAACTTTACATGCGAAGAGAATATTTGAAACATGCAACATTGATTTGTGCCGATTTTGTGAAGTAAATTGATGTTAAATATTTCAGTGCGTTGACATTTTAACTTGTGACATTGGTATTTATAGCTTGTTTTGATTCTCGTTTCATTTTCGTTACTTGAGGGGAACTATCGCCTGTATTTTGAAATTGTTACGTATCAAATCAAATATAGACTTCGGTAAATCAGACAGCTGATTGTTTATCTGCGCAAAATGGGCAAAATCTGATGCACTTACAACATGTTATAAAATACTATACATTTCATTGGTAATTCGGTACGATCTCTACGTAATGCAACGTGTTTTGTTAAGATGCTCAGCATTTTCAGATTGTTTTCGCTGCTAGAAATATATAGGTATATATATGATGAAAAATAAATTGTGATCTTTCTTTGTTGTAGTGCACGTTTCTTCTGTTAATTGTTTACAATTTTTTATTTACTTACTTTCGAATTATAAGCAAGATACAGAGCTTTGCTCACAATTTTCTGTTTGCACACAGAACTGAGGCCATGCTTTTGTTCTTATTTCTTCTTTTGTTATTATTTCTTCATTTTAAATGCTGAATAGGAAATACCAAGTTTAAAAATCTTAAGTTGAATGTAATAAACTCTTGTGAACAAAAAAAATGACTCAAACCTAGCAGAAAGCGTATCGCCAAAGAAGGCAGGAGTTAGATTTATACGAAAAGGACATAATCGACATAGCCACCCGCTACCCAGGCAATGGGTTCTACGAATACCACCGGCAATTTAGTCTAATGGCTGTTTCACATTTTAAGTATAATAATCTTCTCATTGACTGGTCTGTGCGGAACAACACTTTTGTGTGTAATTTGTTTGCGAATGGCAGACTGCAGTCATGTGCAACCTGCAACAGTACGCTGCACTCTACAGGCCTTTGCCCTGTTACCGACAAAGTTAAGGATAAGAGAAATGGGGACATGGATTTCTAAGGACGTCGGAGAGAATTTCATGGAGGTAGTGAAATTTGTAGCAACTTCAGTGGCTTCAGAGGCTGTCACATACCTAGATGCAAGAACACCACATCTGCATCAGTTGCAAAGGAGACCACTCTTAACAAAATTGCAGCTCAAAAAACTCCCAGCAGCCCCAAACAAATGGGGCTTTCAAAAAGATGTAGTTAGCAACTTTGATAAGAAAATAACAATGCCCATCAACATTGACAGTCTTCAATCTCTTCTACAAGATCATCCCAACATTTATGTGTAGGGACGACCTTGCTATGTGGTCAGATTTTTAAAAAAGCTGGAATGGAGTGTCTTTTTAGCTCACTGAGACGAAGTCAGGGCGAGCTTATGCTATGCCCTCGGCGTCGGCGTCTTGACCGGGTTAAAGTTTTTGTTGCAGGTCCTGTATCTAAGTTATTACTTCTTCTATTTTCACCAAACTTGCATGGATCAGGCATCTGGACCTACTTATTGACTTAAAAAACTTGGATGCTGAATATGGGCCATGAATTTCAGATGCTGGAGGAGGTTAAGGTTTTTTGAACAGGTTAAAGGTTTTGGTGCAGGTGCCCTTTGATAGCAATTTCTAAGTTACTACTGGTCCTAACTTTACCAAACTTGCATGGATGGTGCATCTTATGATACTGAAGCACAAAACAGGCTTGAATGCTGAATCTGAGCCATTGATTTCGGATGCTGGATGAGGTTAAGGTTTTTAGAGCTGGTTAAAGTTTTTGGAGCAGGTGCCCTCTGATGATTATATCTTAGTTGTTACTGGTCCAAACTTCACCAAACTTGCATGTATGGTGTTGTTTATGATACTTAAGCACCCGACAGGCTTGAATGCTGAATCTGAGACATAGGTTTCGGATGCTGGAGGAGGTTAAGGTTTTTAGATCTGGTTAAAGTTTTTGGAGCAGGTGCCCTATGATGATTATATTTTAGTTATTACTGGTCCTAACTTCACCAAACTTGCATGGATGATGCATGTTATGTTACTGATGCTCCTGACAGGCTTGAATGCTGAATCTGAGCCATAGGTTTCAGATGCTGGATGAGGTTCAGTTTTTCAGAACAGGTCACATGTTTAATAGATAATAGTACTATTTCAAACTTTCATAGTGTATTAAACTATAATATAAATGAATCACAGAGGGAGATTTAGATGCAGAGTTGATCTTCATTAACAAGGATGCTAAAAAATATATCTTAGTTATTACTGGTCCTAACTTTACTAAACTTGCAGGGATGGTGCGTCTTATGATACTGATGCACCTGACAGGCATGAATGCTGAATTTAACCCATAGGTTTTGGATGCTGGAGGGAGGTTAAAGTTTTAAGAGCTGGTGTTTTTGGAGCAGGTGCTCTCTGATGATTATATCTTTAGTTAGTTATTACGGGTCATAACTTCAAACTTGCATGGATGATGCGTCTTATGATACTGATGCAACTGGCAGGCTTGAATGCTGAATCTGAGCCATAGGTTTCGGATGCTGGATGAGGTTTAGTATTTTTTTTAGAACAGGTAACATGTTTTATAGATAATAGCTTGCATAGTTGATTTAACTATAATATAAATGAATTGCAGAGGTAGCTTCAGATGCAGAGCCTGATCTCCATTATTAAGGATGCTAAAAAAGTCTCCTACCTCACTCAAACCTGCTTGATAGATGTCTTTATTGTTAAATGATAAAACATGAGTCCTATGATATAGTATTGTATGATATGATCCACTATTGTTTTAAATGATACAGTATTATATAATATATTGTAAAATGTAAAAAGTTGTATGATACAATATGATATTGTATCAATTTTTTTGTACATAATGATATGATATTGTAAAATGATATTGTTATGTATAGTATTGTATATCATAATGCAATATTGTATAATATGATTTTTTATTATATATGACTGCCGTCATGAGAAAAGGGCCCTTATCTTTTGACGTCACAATGTCAAAAAACGACGTCATAGTAACGGCATTGTAAACGCAGTATTTTTATTTTCTGTTTCTAATTTTTTTTTCTGCGTCTGTGTTGTGTTTTTTGAATAATTATGTCTCCCCTTTCAAAGGGGAGACATATTGTTTTTGTCGATTTTCTTATTCTTCTTCTTCGTCCAAATTTTGTCCAGGCCGTAACTTTAATACCCTTTGACATTAAGGGGAGACAGGACACGTATCACGTGACTTTCATTGCAATGATACTTGGATGTGCTAACTCTATTATGACGTCATAATTGATTTGATTGTATGATGCTATGATGTCATTTATCCATTATGACGTCATACAGGATTTGATAGATCTTTTTCCCGTACTCAACGGCTCTAAAGTAGTCATTTTCACAACATGAGATGGGGGAAATTTAAAATTTTAACTTTAGAAATGTAAATGTATAAAATCATAAGCAGTGAATATAATCAGGTATATATTCTGATAATGACCCATTCATGTTAATTGATAAATCTAAATAATGCATTACTTTTTTGATAGTTTAAAACAGAAATTGTCACAAAAGGTAATAATTCCAGAATAAGGGGTGTGGGTGATTTCTATTGTAGTATCTCTCTTGAATGGCAAGAAAGTGGCCATGAAAATTTTATAAGTAATAAAGCGCATGCTAAGGTTGATATATGAAATTTTTTTCAAAAATTAATTGACAGTTTTTTTTTGTGCCATCACATTTTGTTCAAATTTAGAATCAAAAACTTCAAAACTTGAAGTGCTGATTTGAGCAATATTTTGATAAAATTATGATATTGCTATGTAAAAAGGCCAATGTTGTAATTGATTTTGAAATTTTTTTCCATTCTTAAAATTAATGAATATAATTTGCAAATAAATTCCATCAAATAAAATATTTATTGCAGAAAATTGAAATTGTTAAAAAAAATCATAATGACAGACAAGGGGGATAATTCCTATCAAAATATCTCCCTTGCAAGGTAAGAAAGTAGTCATGAAAATGATGCATGTTGTAGTGGACATCTAAATATAAACGTGCTAAGAAAAGCAAAAAAAAATTATTGACAAATAATTTTACACTGCAACGTCCTGTCTCCCCTTAAGACCTCAAACTTGGAACATAGATAGATGGTATTGAGAAGGAGTGCACGCTACCAAAATTTTTGACCTTGACCTATTTTGACCTTCATGGTCAAGCGTTTTATGAAAAACAGTGTCCAGACCATAACACAAGACTCCTTCAACATAGAGACTTTTAACTTGTATTATAGATATATGGTATATAACGTAGCTAAACCCCACCAAAAACTTTGACCTTGACCGAATTTTTTTTTCAAGGTCAATTTAGAAAAAACGTCATCGTTCTTCTCTTGAATATACTTTGACAGAAGGACTTCAAACTTTAAACAAAGAACAATACTAATACACTGAGGTGTACTATTGTTTTATATTTGACCTTGACCTTGTCTTTACTCAATGTCAAATTAAGAAAAGATAATAAAATTTTGTCTGGGTCGTAACTTAAATACCCTTTGACATTAAGACTTCAAACTTGGAACATAGATAGATGGTATTGAGTTAGAGTGCACGTCACCATAATTTTTGACCTTGACCTGTTTTTACTTTTAAGGTCAAGCGTTTTATGAAAAAAAGTGTCCAGACCATAACACAAGACTCCTTCAACATAGAGACTTTTAACTTGTATCATAGATATATGGTATATAACGTAGCTAAACCCCACCAAAAATATTTGACCTTGACCTAATATTTTTTTTCGAGGTCAATTTAGAAAAAACGTCATCGTTCTTCTCTTGAATATACTTTGACAGAAGGACTTCAAACTTTAAACAAAGAACAATACTAATACACTGAGGTGTACTATTGTTTTATATTTGACCTTGACCTTGTCTTTACTCAATGTCAAATTAAGAAAAGATAATAAAATTTTGTCTGGGTCGTAACTTAAATACCCTTTGACATTAAGACTTCAAACTTGGAACATAGATAGATGGTATTGAGTTAGAGTGCACGTCACCATAATTTTTGACCTTGACCTGTTTTTACTTTTAAGGTCAAGCGTTTTATGAAAAAAAGTGTCCAGACCATAACACAAGACTCCTTCAACATAGAGACTTTTAACTTGTATGATAGATATATGGTATATAACGTAGCTAAACCCCACCAAAAATATTTGACCTTGACCTAATATTTTTTTTCGAGGTCAATTTAGAAAAAACGTCATCGTTCTTCTCTTGAATATACTTTGACAGAAGGACTTGAAACTTTAAACAAAGAACAATACTAATACACTGAGATGTACTATTGTTTATATTTGACCTTGACCTTGTCTTTACTCAATGTCAAATTAAGAAAAGATAATAAAATTTTGTCTGGGTCGTAACTTAAATACCCTTTGACATTAAGACTTCAAACTTGGAACATAGATAGATGGTATTGAGTTAGAGTGCACGTCACCATAATTTTTGACCTTGACCTGTTTTTACTTTTAAGGTCAAGCGTTTTATGAAAAACAGTGTCCAGACCATAACACAAGACTCCTTCAACATAGAGACTTTTAACTTGTATCATAGATATATGGTATATAACGTAGCTAAACCCCACCAAAAATATTTGACCTTGACCTAATATTTTTTTTCGAGGTCAATTTAGAAAAAACGTCATCGTTCATCTCTTGAATGTACTTTGACAGAAGGACTTCAAACTTTAAACAAAGAACAATAATAATACACTGAGATGTACTATTGTTTATATTTGACCTTGACCTTGTCTTTACTCAATGTCAAATAAAGAAAAAATAATAAAATTTTGTCTGGGTCGTAACTTAAATACCCTTTGACATTAAGACTTCAAACTTGGAACATAGATAGATGGTATTGAGTTAGAGTGCACGTCACCATAATTTTTGACCTTGACCTATTTTGACCTTCAAGGTCAAGCGTTTTATGAAAAACAGTGTCCAGACCATAACACAAGACTCCTTCAACATAGAGACTTTTAACTTGTATCATAGATAGATGGTATATAATCTAGCTGATTACCCTTCCAGAATTTTTGACCTTGACATTATATTTTTTTTCAAGGTCAATTTAGAAAAAAAGTCATTTTTCATCTCTTGAATATACTTTGATAGAAGGACTTCAAACTTTAAACAAAGAACAATAATAATACACTGAGGTGTACTATTGTTTTATATTTGACCTTGTCTTTACTCAATGTCAAATTAAGAAAAAATAATAAAATTTTGTCTGGGTCGTAACTTAAATACCCATTGACATTAAGACTTCAAACTTAAAACATAGATAAATGGTATTGAGTAAGAGTGCACGTCACCATAATTTGTGACCTTAATTAATCTTGTGTTTCAAGGTCATTCATTTTCTAAAAAATATTGTACAAATCAATATGAGATGAGATTCCTTCAACATAAAAACTTTAAACTTTTATCACAGATAAATAGTAAGTAACCTAGCTAGAACCTACCAAAATTTTTGACCTTGGCCTAATATTTTTTTCAAGGTCAAATTAGAAAAAAAATATTCTCGTCTTTATTGAAATATACTTTGATAGAAGGATTTCAAACTGTAAACAAAGAACTAAAATACCATGAGACATACAGTACCCGCAACGTTATTTTTTACAATCCTATCCTATCGTATCGTGTATCAATCCTATCGTATCGTGCGTGTATACTGTTCTATCGTGCGTTAATGCTATCGTATCGTGCGTGTATACTGTTCTATCGTGCGTTAATCCTTTCCTATCGTGCGTTAATCCTATCAGGTTTATCGTTTAATTTTAACAGTTTTTACGTTTATCCTATCGTGTTAATCGTTTCGTGCATTTTCATAAGCAAGTGAATTTATTTCAAAGTTGCAAGTCGTTCAGTGCGCCGTATGAGAAAATTTATCGAACAAGAATTGTAAAATCCCATCCAGCATTCTATCATGATACTAATTTCTTAATTTTATAGATCAAAATTAACTAATATTACATGTAAAGCATATCTGTAAGAATTAGAAATAAAAAAAATAATGTAAAGTATCGAAGTTCTTAGGAACAAAGTAACATATATACCTGTATATCGAATATATTAAATCGTACGCGATGTGTATACCTGCGTAAACATTAACTTTTATGCAATATTATTCGTTTTTCAGGCATCATATTTCACAGAAATAAAAGTATTTATGATATAATTTACATTTAATTAAAACCAGAGTTGTATTTTAATTAAACCCATTATTTTCCGTGTTATATTTGATTTTGGGCTGAAATCAGCTAGGATGTCTGGTAATGAAAACAATGTTAACAAATCGTACGCGGAATGTTTATGTGCGTAAATGTTTATTTAACTTGTATGTTATATAACTCGTTTTTAATGCATCATTTTCTTATACAGAAAGAAATGTATTTATGATAGATTTAATATTTACTTTAAACAAGAGTTGGATTTTTATAATTGAACCCGCTATGTTCTGTGTGATTTGATCTCGGGCCGCTATATTCGCGGCGATCGGCTAGGGTGTTCGGTAATGAAAGCAATGTTAGCAATACAGAAAATTTATTGATCATTTAAGCTCATAATTTTTGTTAAAAAAAATTAAGTGGTCATTGTTATACATTCTATAAATAATGCAGCGATGATTAACAACTCGGCAATTGTTACTTAAATTAAAAGAAATTCAACGGAAATCTTTATTCGAACGTGTTCTTTCCCAAATTCTGCCATTATCAGGTTATTCATGAATATCGTTTAAAGCGATTATACGTTTATCATGAACATCGTTTATCATTTCCTATCATGTATCAATCCTATCCTATCGTGCGTGTATACTGTTCTATCGTGCGTTAATGCTATCGTATCGTGCGTGTATCCTGTTCTATCGTGCGTTAATCCTATCCTATCGTGCGTGAATTCTATCCTATCGTTTATCTTTTAAAAAATAACGTTGCGGGTACTGTACTACTGTAAATTTTTTACCTTGACCCGTTTACTAACTCAAGGTCAAATTAAGAAAAAAAATCAATTTTTTTTTTTCAGATCATAACTTCTAAATTCTTTGACAGAGATTTTAAACTTAAAACAAAGTTTGATGATCTAGCGAAAAATTGAACCATACCAAACTTTTTGACCTTGACTTATTTGGATCTCAGGGTCAGTCATCAGGAAAAAAATCCTTACAATAATGACTTGTATCATATATGGATGATATATAACATATACCTGACATCATTCTTTTTCACTTATTAAATTTGCCCCATATTACAAACCTGGGGAAGAAGGGGAGACATTTGTTTTTTTTGTAAAAAAACAATACCCACTAGTTAGAGTATGGCCTTGTTTAAATACTAATAATAATAATTGATAACTAATGATAATATATAATAAAATAATTAAAAAATAATTAATAATAATAAATAATAATAAAATAATAATTGACGTTCGTGACGTCGTGTCGTTTTCGACCAGCTACGTCAAAGTCTTGGTAACATGTCTTACTAAAAATGTCATAAAATGCTTAAAACACACCAGATCTTGGATATCTTTGTATATTTGTATTCAGAAAGAGTTGACTAATCGGAATTGAGAAAAAAGTGAGTTCGTGAAATTTTGACCTTAAGGGCTCTTTTCTCGTGACGACAGTCATATTATTTCATCACATGATATTATTTTATATGATATTGCAATACATAATATTGTATCATATGATACAATATTTAATAATATTAAAATATTGTATCATATTCAATATTGTATAATATGATATTGGTTTATATATTATTATATCAAATGAAATTGTATTGCAGAGGGTTCCGCATAATCTGATAGACAATTTGTCAGGGAAAAATTATCAGATTAATCGAAAATCAGAATAACCGATTTAGCGTTTTTGTGGTCTTTGATTTTAGTATAGAATTAAATATAAATTGTTTCAAGACATAATTTATCAATGAAAGGATATAATTTGTATGTCAACAGTTTGAAATGAAATAATTTACCTTGCAATAGCAATGAAATGGCATGAAAGTCTTTATTTTGTTTGTAAATGCCCAAAAGAAAATGTTTCCTTTCATTACGATGGTTTTAAAGTGGCCGCCATTTTGACAGGAAGTAATAAGAGGAAATGGCTGTCTGAACAGTACCTCTTTTCAATTGAACTATTTATTTTAATTCTTTTTCTGTTATAAAATGCTCTTAAATAATTAATTATGCATGATAAAAAAATATTTGATATAATTTTCTACCACGGTGTGAAATTGAAAGTAGTCAGAATTTCCTCGATGTCACGTGCTCCAAAGCCTGTCATTTTTGATTCAGAAATTACGTTTAAATAATTCTTAATGGTGCAAGCCCAGCATGAAATTATAACATGCGATTGGTAAGTAAACAAACAATTAAAATGGTACACAGGTAAGGTCAGTCCTGTGTGCGGTCATCTGAAACAATTATCGATGTCGGTAGCTTTTATCTTACAAAGAAAGTAGCTCCTTGTGTGCGTTGAAGTGTAACTAATGCCCTGTAAAGAGTTACTGTGTACACAAGAGGGGTGTCAACCAATAAAACATAGGTGTATACAGGTGTAAAAGGGTGGGAAATCAATATTACACGGTCACAATCCTATCAGATTAACCGAAAATGACATTTTCTATCAGAATATCAGGAAAAAATATAAAGGGATATATTAGAAATGGTTTGGTATTTTGATATTATATCAGATTAACCAAATTATCAGATTAACCGCTATCAGATTAAGTGGAACCCTCTGTATATGATATTGTTATATATAATATTGTATCATATGATACGATATTGTAGACAATGATATTTTTTTATATCGTATACTTATAGAAAATATACCCTTTTCTGCCCGGTGCGATATAAACAGAAAATTCGCCTACCCGTGCGATATAAACACTAGGGGTGTGATATAAGATTTATATCACACCCCTCTCCGGCAATCTTCGGATGTTATATCACACCCCTTTCCGTTAATCATCGGCTATTATGACGTAGAGTTCGGTATGCGTCGTTCAACTCCGATCTCCGAGTATGACGTCAAATACTTACGTCGACGTCAACTCGGTATACAAACAGCTGGCGCAAAAAAATTCAGGGAAAATATTAGAGATTGAATATATAGACACGGAGCGATTTGTTAACAATTATCATTCATCACACACATGATATTGTATCATATGATGATATAATGTTGTATCAAATTATTGTATAATATGATACAATATCATATTATGTATCAAATATGATACAATATCATACTATAATATTATACAATATAATACCGGTATCATATCTTACAATTTTATGATGTATAATGTGATATAATATTGTATCATATAATACTATATTGTATCTTATGCATGCTATATATTATTATATTGTATTATGTGATCAAATACAATCATTTATAACATGATACAATGTCATTTCATATGTTACAATATCATATTGCATCATTATTTATTACAATATTATATGATATATAATGTAAGTATCATAGGTTGCTATTTTATATTTTATATTATTGTATTGATAAACATTCTATCTTATAAACATTGTATCGTATGAAATGAACATATGATTATCATAAAAATTTTTAACATTTGATATACGATATTATATCAAAACAGTATCCATGAATATCCAAGATCCTTAACTATGATTTTCATATGATATGATAAAGGTGGTCTCATAAAGGTGATGCCTCGTCTCGGTGAGCTTTGTAACCTGTGATTACCTGTGTTTTTTCATTGACGATAATGTGACAGAAGCTGCAGATATGCAGTTGTTTACCGATGCAACCTTACATCCTTTGGAGGTTTCAACTAAAATAAGTGGTTTCAAGTAGATTTCCCTGATGACAATTCCAAGATGCAGAGGTTTTGGACCCCGACACCAGGAGCCGACCTGATGCCAACACCAAGTCTGGAACATTCGCAGCTAATGAAGGACTGAGGGAGCAGTTAAATCAATTATGGGACCCGTCCTTAAGCAGTTCAACTAGAGAGCCTACAGTTCAGCTCTACAATGTTTTCTGACCTTCATATCTATGAGTGGAATTGTGTTTCAATCTAACTGTCTTCCAGTAGTAAATAAAACCTTACTTAAGTATCAAGTCCCTCATTAAGGTCTTCCGTTGGAAACGGAAGACCTTATTGTTATTGCTTTGTTTCTTTTCCTCTATTATTATTATATTTTTTTTCTCCCACGTTTTCTCAAAAATGCTTCGGCCGATTTTGATGAAATTTTCAAATCTTATTCCTGACAAAATTACACGATTTTTTTGGTCGTGACGATCCCACGATATTAAAGATTTTATGTTTTTGCTTGTTCACGATTTTTCTTCAAAAGTATTTAAGATAGAACTTTCAAATTTTCAGAGATGGTAGAGAGTCTTCTGCCGCAGTGCCCTTCGCATATCCACACGTCCGCCGTCACTTCCGGTCGTCACCGGAAGGAAACAAAATAAGTCATTTTTCAACTTTTTTGATTTGAATTTTTTTAATGTTTGAAAGCGATGAAGACGCGTTTAAAACTTCAGAATATGAAATTTGTTTTAAAATCGATCCACGCATTCTCAAGATTTTAGGCTCCAAAGTCTTGAAGCGGGAGTCCGCGTAGCTCAGTCGTTAGAGTGGTGGACGTGTGCCCAAGCGACCAGGGTTCAGTCCCCGAGTGTCGAACGTTTTTTATTTCTTAATTGTGGTTTGTTTTACGATGTTATCTTGAAAATGATGGTTTAAAATGTTTTCCGTTTAAATTTTATCATTAATCAAAATAATATCGGGTTTTTTTTCAGTACAAATATAAAGCCCGGTTAGAAATACCGTTAATTTCCTGCTTTGTGACAGTCTTTTTTTTATCAGCAGCTATCTAAATTCAGACGCTTGTAGCATCGCTGGCATCAAAGTCATGCCGCCGAAGCACCCCTGTAATACGACCGTATTAGAGCTCGCCGGGTTGCTTTGCCAGCATCAAAGAAATGCCGCCATCTCAATGACTGTGTGCACACAACAATTAGTGACTGCGGGTAGTAAATAACCGTTCTCCTAACAATATGCTTATGTTTCAATTATTATACATGACTTTAAACTGAGGGTTGTTTAATGTTTCTCCACATACGTGGATACAGGCATGCATGTATACATGCGTTTATTGACAAATGTTTTTTTTTTACAGATTATATACATGTTTGAATTGTACATTTACGTCTCTCTCTCTCTCTCTCTCTCTCTCTCTCTCTCTCTCTCTCTCTATCTTTCTCTCTCAGTCAAGTCATGAGCAGTGAATGTCTGAACTCCGCCTCTACGATGACATGTGGTGATAACGAACTGTGTTCAAACACAAAATTACAAAGATAAAAATTCAAAACACCATCAGAGTAAACACGGATCTAAACAATTCGTTGAAACTTTTTTGCAGTTGTAGCCTTGCTTGTGCGTAGTTCTCTAACCTATATTGGATTCAAGGGTCAACCCAGAAAGATGTCGATACTAAATATAAAGTTGTATTCCAATAAGCAAAACAAATTGCTTAGCCGAGCTAAGAGCTCTCTCTCTCTCTCTCTCTTTTGACATACTATTGAAAAAAGTCATTCTCAACATAAGAATAATTTTAAATGTTAGTACATGTATAAATATGAAAAATATTTGTTTTTCGACCCGCGGTTAGCTATTTTATCTATTTGTAATGCACTTGAATCGTTGGAACCTGATTCACAGTTGTTGCGGTGGAATGTCTTTGATGCCGGAGAAGTGTCCAAGTATCGAAATACGTCACAATACGGATTTTACAATATTGGTTTGACTTTTACATAGCGTTTTAGATATCCGGTATTGGTTTTGCTCTATGTTAAAGAGTGTAAAGAAACGGTAGAAAAGAACAACTTTCTCTATAGTCTTTTTTAAGGTGTATTCAAACGGAAGACATCTTGTTGCTCGCAATGAGCGTCTAGTTAAGGTCTTCCGTTTCCAACGGAAGACCTTATTGTTATTGCTTTGTTTCTTTTTTTCTATTATTATTATTATTTTTTTTTTCTGTAACGTTTTCTCAAAAATGCTTCAGCCGATTTTAATAAAACTTTCAGATCTTATTCATGGCTAAATTTGTAAGAACTTTACACGAGATTTTTTTGGTCGTCACTTCCGGTCCCGAGCTATTTAAAAATTTTATGTTTCTGCTTGTTCACGATTTTTCTACAAAAGTATTTAAGACAGAACTTTCAAATTTTCAGGGATGATAGAGAGTTGTCTGCCGCAGTGCCCTTCGCATATCCGAACGTCCGCCGTCACTTCCGATTGTCACCGGAAAGAAACAAAAATAAATCATTTTTCAAATTTTTTGTTTTGAAATTTTTTAATGTTTGAATTCGATAGAGATGCATTCAAAACTTCAGAATATGAAATCCGTTTTAAAATCCTTCCACGCATTCTCGAGATTTAAGGCTCCAAAGTCTTGAAGCGAGAGTCCGCGTAGCTCAGTCGTTAGAGTGGTGGACTTGTGCCCTGGCGACCCGGGTTCAGTCCCCGAGTGTCGAACGTTTTTTCTTTCTTAATTGTGGTTTGCTTTACGATTTTATCTTGAAAATGATGATTTAAAATGTTTTCCGTTTAAATTTTATCATAAATCAAAATAATATCGGGGTTTTTATACAGTACAAATATAGAGCCCGGTTAGAAATACCGTTTATTTCCTGCTTTGTGACAGTCTTTTTTTATCAGCAGCTATCTAAATTCAGACGCTCGTAGCATCGCCAGCATCAAAGTCATGCCGCCGAAGCACCCCTGTAATACGACCGCATTAGAGCTCGCCGGGTCGCTTTGCCGGCATCAAAGAAATGCCGCCATCTCAATGACTGTGTGCACACAACAATTAGCGACTGCGGGTAGTAAATAACTGTGTCCTAACAATATGCTTATGTTTCAATTATTATACATGACTTTAAACTGAGGGTTGTTTAATGTTTCTCCACATACGTGGATACAGGCACGCATGAATACATGCGTTTATTGACATTTTTTTTTTTTACATCTCTCTCTCTCTCTCTCTCTCTCTCTCTCTCTCTCTCTCTCTCTCTCTCTCAAGTCATGAGCACTGAGTGTCTGAACTCCGCCTCTACGATGACATGTGGTGATAACGAACTGTGTTCAAACACAAAATTACAAAGATAAAAATGCAAAACACCATCAGAGTAAACACGGATCTAAACAATTCGTTGAAACTTTTCTGCAGTTGTAGCCTTGCTTGTGCGTAGTTCTCTTACCTATATTAGATTCAAGGGTCAACCCAGAAAGATGTCGATACTAAATATAAAGTTGCATTCCAATGCGCAAAAAAAAAATTGCTTAGCCTAGCTGAGAGTCTCTCTCTCTCTCTCTCTCTTGACTTACTATTAAAAAGAAATCATTCTCAACATAAGAATAATTTTAAATGTTATTACATGTATAAATATGAAAAATATTTGTTTTTCGACCCGCGGTTAGCTATTTTATCTATTTGTAATGCACTTGAATCGTTGGAACCTGATTCACTGTTGTTGCGGCGGAATGTCTTTGATGCCGGCGAAGTGACCGAGGATCGAAATACGTCACAATACGGATTTTACAATATTGGTTTGACTTTTACATAGCGTTTTAGATATCCGGTATTGGTTTTGCTCTATGTTAAAGAGTGTAAAGAAATGGTAGAAAAGAACAACTTTCTCTGTAGTCTTTTTTAAGGTGTATTCAAACGGAAGACCTCTTGTTGCTCGCAATGAGCGTCTAGTTATTATTATTATTTATTTTTATTTTTTTTTCTGTCACGTTTTCTCAAAAACGCTTCAGCCAATTTTGATGAAACTTTCAAATCTTATTCATCACTAAATTTGTAAGAAAATTACACGAGGTTTTCTTGGTCGTCACTGCTGGTCCCGCGTTATTAAAAATTTTATGTTTTTGCTTGTTCACGATTTTTCTCTAAAAGTATTTAAGATAGAACTTTCAAATTTTCAGGGATGATAAAAAGTCGTCTGCCGCAGTGCCCTTTGCATATCCGAACGTCTGCCGTCACTTCCGGTCATCACCGGAAGGAAACAAAAAAAAGTCATTTCTCAACTTTTTTGTTTTGAAATTTTTTAATGTTTGGAATTGATAGAGACGCATTCAAAACTTCAGAATATGAAATCCGTTTTAAAATTGATCCACGCATTCTCGAGATTTAAGGCTCCAAAGTCTTGAAGCGAGAGTCCGCGTAGCTCAGTTGTTAGAGTGGTGGACTTGTGCCCTGGCGACCCGGGTTCAGTCCCCGAGTGTCGAACGTTTTTTCCTTTCTTAATTGTGGTTTGATTTACGATTTTATCTTGAAAATGATGGTTTAAAATGTTTTCCGTTTAAATTTTATCATTAATCAAAATAATATCGTTTTTTTTTTTCAGTACAAATATAGAGCCTGGTTAGAAATGCTGTTAATTTCCTGCTTTGTGACAGTCTTTTTTTTAATCAGCAGCTATCTAAATTCAGATGCTCATAGCATCGCTGGCATCAAAGTCATGCCGCCGAAGCACCCCTGTAATACGACCGTATTAGAGTTCGCCGGGTCGCTTTGCCGGCATCAAAAAAATGCCGCCATCTCAATGACTGTGTGCACACAACAATTAGCGACTGCGGGTAGGAAATAACTGTTCTCCTAACAATATGCTTATGTTTCAATTATTGTACATGACTTTAAACTGAGGGTTGTTTAATGTTTCTCCACATACGTGGATACAGGCATGCATGTATACATGCGTTTATTGACAAATGTTTTTTTTTTACAGATTATATACATGTTTGAATTGTACATTTACGTCTCTCTCTCTCTCTCTCTCTCTCTCTCTCTCTCTCTCTCTCTCTCTCTCTCTCTCAGTCAAGTCATGAACAGTGAATGTCTAAACTCCACCTCTACGATGACATGTGGTGATAACGAACTGTGTTCAAACTCAAAATTACAAAGAAAAAAATACAAAACACCATCAGAGTAAACACGGATCTAAACAATTTGTTGAAACTTTTCTGCAGTTGTAGCCTTGCTTGTGCGTAGTTCTCTAACCTATATTGGATTCAAGGGTCAACCCAGAAAGATGTCATTACTAAATATAAAGTTGTATTCCAATAAGCAAAAAAAAAATTGCTAAGCCTAGCTAAGAGCTCTCTCTCTCTCTCTCTCTCTCTCTCTCTCTCTCTCTCTCTCTCTCTCTCTCTCTCTCTTGACATACTATTGAAACATAAGAATAATTTTAAATGTTAGTACATGTATAAATATGAAAAATATTTGTTTTTCGACCCGCGGTTAGCTATTTTATCTATTTGTAAGCCAGTTGCATCGTTGGAACCTGATTCACAGTTGTTGCGGTGGAATGTCTTTGATGCCGGAGAAGTGTCCAAGTATCGAAATATGTCACAATACGGATTTTACAATATTGGTTTTACTTTTACATAGCGTTTTAGATATCCGGTATTGGTTTTGCTCTATGTTAAAGAGTGTAAAGAAATGGTAGAAAAGAACAACTATCTCTGTAGTCTTTTTTAAGGTGTATTCAAACGGAAGACCTCTTGTTGCTCGCAACGAGCATCTAGTTGTAAATCTGTTTTAAAACTCAAGTATGACACTATCAAATTGTATTTAGCAGGTATTAGATTTTACTATATTAGAGCTGGTCATGGAGATGTTATATGAATAATTATAACCATCTACAATATGTATTGCGAGGGGTGAAAAGGTCTCAAAATAATGTATCTACCAACAGATTACCTATTACTGCAAGTATCTTGAAACAACTGTGGCATGTACTTGACAATCATATGGAGTTTTTCTCCATTTCTAGATCTAATGTTGAAATCTATGTTTTCCTGTGCCTTTTTGGGGTTTCTTAGATGTGGTGAAATTACTTGTAAAAAAGCGAACTCTGTACATTTTCTTAAAATTTTGATGGTAGCTTTGGATGTAATTGTTTTGTCCTGAGGTTGATAATGTCCAAGACTGACCCATTCTCACAAGGTGTTGATATAACAATATTTGAAAATAGTACATTACGTGTTTATATATGCAGGCCGGAAGATCTTTGTCGTGCTCTCCACATTCACCTCTGTTCATTACTGATGAATTCAATTATGTACCTATGCATAGAGATAAGTTTATTCAGCATCTGAGATCCTTACTCATGTGAATTGGCTGGAATGATTCTAGATATGCAGGCCACTCCTTTAGAATTGGAGCAGCCACAGCTGCAGCTGTAGCAGGCTTTGAAGACCATGTCATTAAAGACCTGGGTAGATGGTCATCTCATTGTTATGTTAGATATATTAGAACTGATCACAAAGTTCTCGTACACGCGCAAAGATAACTGTAACTTTTGACTCCATATATGAGTACCAATATGTGTGTTTTGTAAACTATACGATTGGTCATATACAGTTTGGAAATATGTAATTAATCTTATTTTCAAATTCAACCAATCCTTCATCCAAATATATCCTTGGGGGCTTCACTCATTACTTCGTTCATTTGGCATTCATTCCTTGAGAATTTTCCCCAAGTCTATGTTTTAATTGTTTGTTCATTAATGTATACTGTTTCAACCATCTTTTATACTATAGTAATAAGGCATATGTTGGTTAATGTAGTCTAGGTTGTAGTTTTAAATACACCTTGCATGCGTCGTTCTAATTTATGCCCACTGGGATCAGCCCCGGGTGCAATCTGTTCTAATCTTGAGGCCCGCTGGAGATCAGCCCAGGGTCATGCTTCGTTCCAATTTATGCCCGCTGGGATCAGCCCCGGGTGCAATCTGTTCTAATCTTGAGGCACGCTGGAGATCAGCCCTGGGTCATACTTCGTTCCCATTTATGCCCGTTGGGATCAGCCCCGGGCGCAATCTGTTCTAGTCTTGAGGCCCGCTGGAGATAAGCCCCAGGTCATGATTCGTTCTAATTTATGCCCGCTGGGATCAGCCATGGGCGCAATCTGTTCTAGTCTTGAGGCCCGCTGGAGATCAGCCCCGGGTCATGGTTTGCTCTAATTTAGGCCCGCTGTGATCAGCCCTGGGTCATTGTTCTAATTTATGCTTGCTGGGATCAGCCCTGAGCACAACCTGTTCTTGTCTTGATGCCCGCTGGAGATCAGCCCTGGGCATGGGTCTTGTGTCATTGTCATGCTAACAGCCCAGGCTGTTGTTGTTAGGGAAGGAATGAGTAGCACCCAAGCGCCAAACTATTTATGTATATGTTTTTTGGTGTTTACAAATATTTGTGTATTATTGTTTTATGTATGATTGTTTGTTTTGTTGGTTTGCAGTGTTTGTGTATTTAGTCATATTAAATGTTTGGGTTTAGGACCCAATAAATTTCGGCTTCCTCTTAACTCTTGTTAATTGTTTATAAAACCTAGAAAGTAATCACGACTTAAACTTAAATTAATATACAAAGGAAAGGAAATGTGTACATAAATGGTTTGCATTTGATTTTTTGAAAAGTAATTTGAGATGTATGCATTTAATAACATGTACAGTTTCCCATGTTGTTTTGTGATGCAAAATAATTAGCTCCTTCCAATCAATTTTTGTAAAGAATTACACCTTAAAGTATCGAGTTAAAGACAGCAGTAATAAAACAAGTGTATAAGGTTAAAAAAAGAGAACAGCACTAATTATTTCATTACTCTGATGTCAACCTGAAAAATATCCTCACGACCTCAAGCTTCGTGAATATTCTAACATGATAAGGGGCTAGCACAGTTTTCCAGGCTGTGTATTATAACATTTGAACAGAAAACCTTGCTCATGAACTGGTAGATTAAGAGCTTAAAATATAATATACAAATATACTAATCAATATAATGCATGTAAAGGTATATTTTCTTTCTTCTAATACGATTGCAAACTTGCTGAATGTTGAAACTCGATCGCACGGACATAGATCGGCAAGAGCATTTCATTGATTTTTATGCAGTTTGCATAGATAAACAGAAAAGTTTCAATACTTCTTAACAATTCAATAAGGCTGAAGAAAAAACAAGAAAGAAATAAAATCTGACTGCCAAGCATACTTATCATTTTCTTAATAGGCTACGTCAATTTTAATGTTTTGTAAAAATACATGTACATCGTGAAGTAACTAAATAAAATAGTATTGCTAAATGTTTAAAAACCTACGCTTTGAATTCAACAATTTTAAAAAATTAAATGTATATATCATCTGTTATTTAAGATACTTCAATTAATTAATAATATGATATATAGTTACGAGTAGCTGTCAAATATTTTTTTAGTCGAGGGAGATAACTTGGATTCAGTTCGATACTTTTCTTCACCTGTTATCGATCGTCAAGAACGTGGCTGTGTTGTCTTGCTGGATGACTCTGCCGTGGGAATATGCGGTTTTATCCAATACACCTGTCTTAAACTGTGTTGCAATTTGGACCGCGAGGAAGCGCGGAATATACAGGATTCTCATTGCCTGTACTGTAGGGTCTTTATGTTCATGTTACCTTAATTCTTATACATACATTTTCCTTATGACGTTAAAGTAAACATCATAACATCATAGTGAACATGTAGAAACAAAACCAAGTTTGAATGATTTGAAAAGATATTGTGATAAAATAAAGTGTTTTACAACCCATAAATCTTAAAGTATTATATGAGAGAGTTTCACTTATTTAGGTGAAAGGGCTGATTTTGGTACTTCGTGGCTTTAATTCTTTGCAAACAAATGAAAATATTCTCATTTTTGCTTTATATTTTGCATTCAGAAGTATAGAGCGCAGGTCTGCTCAACTACGATTTTAACATGTTTTTATACAAATAATTATACACATTTTACTAAAAAATGGTACTTGAGCAAGCCTGCGCTTGATGTTTCCCAGTCGAAAAACCGTCGGAAAAATCCATATTTTGCTACAAAACATCAATTTATCAAAATAAGACAGTCTTCATGACGTCATTTCTACACTGTGACGTCACTGTGGTGATAACCTTTTACACCCTTATTTTCAATATGATTTCAATTATCTTTCACGTTATTTTTAAAGCTCTTTATAAAACTTTAATTTTGGGGGCAAAAAATGCATTATACTACACATAGTCCTTTGCTACCATTTTATAAAAGTGTCATTATAGAAAATCCATCTTTAATTTTAAAATTCAATGAAATTGTTTGATTTGAAGTTGATGAGTGGATCAGGATTTTTAAACTCCTTGCAAACCTTTCCAAAAGACACAATAAATGAAGAAACAGTGGAACTCCTTCAACCGTACTTGAGCATGGAAGATTACACTTTTGAATCTGCAAAGAAAGTTTGTGGGAGTGTTGCAGGTTTGCTGTCATGGTCCACTGCCATGGCATTCTTCTATGGAATTAACAAAGAGGTTTTACCTCTGAAGGTATGGCTTCATATGAAATTTATAAGATTTGGAAGATAAGAGTAAATTCTTTGTATAAAAAATGTCATAAGTCATTTTTGTGCATAATTTTATTTTATCAGAAAAAGCCATGCTCTATGAGTCATATATCAGACTTAAATTTCTTAAAAATAAGTCTTAGAATGGAAAGTCGTAGATTGATAGATTAAGCATTAGAAGCATGTACATATACAGTTTCAGATGCGTTAAATAGAATCAGCATAATTAATAAGGCTGGAACGATACTGTACTTAGACGATTCGGTACATATCAAAACATATCAAACATAAGATGTGATACGATACATATCACGATACATTGCAACTAAATGAAAACATGAATAAGGGTTTAAAATTTATTCAATCTGTCAATGTATTACCGCATGTCCAAAGTGATTTCATTATATTTAAAATGAGCATTGCACAATTTACAAAATACTTTAGTCTTGTATACACTACTTTTTCATAAACAAGAAATCCGAAAGTTTTCCATACTCCAGATTTAGCTTCATAACAGTTTTGACAACTTTACGAGATTTTCCCAAACTTTGTACTTTCATATTAGGCGCACGGACTAAAAATAGCCGATATATGAAGCTCGCTTTGGTAACGTTGTATTAATGGTAAATTTATCGATCCAAATATTGTCAAAAGAAATACCATGATGCACCGATGCGTCGGTGAATCGTCTCATCCCTAATATTTAAACAGACATGTTGACTCACAAACCACTAATTTACAAAAAATCAAATTCTCTAACTATATACAATTTTTCACATATTTTATTTCTCATATGAAAAGTAAGTAGATGCAGTTACAATGAAAATATTTAAATTATTGTTTGGCCCAACTCAAAGACAATGAATTTTCCCTCCGTTTTATGAACATGCAAGCACAGAGGATTCTTTTTAGCTCACCTGAAACAAAAGCACAAGTGAGCTTTTCTGATCACTTTTTGTCCGCTGTCTGTTTTCCAAAACCACTCGGCCAATTTCAACCAAACTTTGCAGAAAGCATTTTTAAGTAAAGATGGAGAAAGTTTGTCAAAATAAAGGGACACACTCTCTTTAAAGGGGAGATAATTAAGATTCATTCAAATTTTGTTGGCATTTTTGAAAAAAATTCTGAAAAACCATTTGACCAGAAAAGCTGAAGCTTGTATATAAACATCCTTGGTTAGTTTTTGTTCAAGTTTGTTAAAATCATGACCCCAAGGCGTAGGGAGAGACCTCAATAGGGTTAAATTTTTAAAAGAGAAAAATAAAAAACTGAACTTAAAAAAGGGGCTCAATGTTTATTTGTGAAGAAATTTGAAAATAAATCTTACTAAAGATCTACTCAGCTTATTTGTCCATGCAGATGCTTTGTATTTGATAGCATAAAGCAGATTTGATCAAACATGGCTATTGTTGCACAGGGGAGCAAGGTGGCTTCTTGTTTCACTATCATTCCCTTTTTTCCCTATTTTTAGACAGTAATCATAATCATTCAAATCTCAAATCAAATCAATGTCCAAACAACCTGGTTTGTTAACGTGTCATTTTAAATGAATTTTTGACAGCTTGTGTGCTGTTAGGAAACAGGGCTCTACATTAACTTTTTTTCCTACTTGTCCATTCGGACAAGTGACCAAGACATTTACTTGTCCGAACTTCAACTTCATTTGTCCGAAAAATTTTCAATGTTAAAAATCAAATATTGTCAACTTGAAAACTACAGTTCTGTATTACTAAAATAAGGACTAAAGGCCTTCTTTATAAATTATTCTTGCTATAATTAATAACCTAACTTTTCAGATGGAAACTTAAAGTAACTCTTTCCTAAATGTATTTGTTCCATATAACATTAAACATGATTTTGTCAGCTGTAGCTTTGTCATAGCAAATTTTACAAGACATTTTAAATTTAGCATCAGGTTTAAAAATAACTGTTTGTCATCCGATATTGCATTCTCAGCTGTTTTTAGCTCAAGTGAGCTTTTCTGATCAAAATTTGTCTGTTGTCTGCCGTCGTTGGCGTTGGCGTTGGCGTTGTAAACTTTTCACATTTTCATCTTCTTCTCCAAAACCATTTGGCAGATTTCAACCAAACTTGGCACAAAGCATCACTGGGTGAAGGGGATTCAAGTTTGTTCAAATGAAGGGCCACACCCTCTTTAAAGGGGAGATAATTTAGAATTATTGAAAATTTGTAGGTATTTTTCAAAAATCTTCTTCTCAAAAACTATTAGGCCAGAAAAGCTGAAACTTGTATGGAAGCATCCTTAGGTAGTGAAGATTCAAGTTTGTTCAAATCATGGTCCCCAGGGGTAGGGTGGGGCCACAATGGGGATCAATTTTTACATAGGAATATATAGAGAAAATCTTTAAAAATCTTCTTCTTAAAAACTATTAGGCCAGGAAAGCTCAAATTGGAGTGGAAGCATCCTCAGATAGTGTAGATTCAAGTTTGTTCAAAAATGGTCCCCAGGGTTAGGGTGGGGCCACAATAGGGGGATGAATTTTTACATAGGAATATATATAGAAAATCTTTAAAAATCTTCTTCTCATAAACTATTAGGCCAGAAAAGCTCAAATTGGAGTGAAAGCATCCTCAGATAGTGTAGATTCAAGTTTGTTTAGATCATGGTCCCGGGGGTAGGGTGGGGCCACAATGGGGGATAAATTTTTACATAGGAATATATATAGAGAAAATCTTTAAAAATCTTCTTCTCAAAAACTATTAGGCCAGAAATGCTCCAATTTAAGCGGAAGCATCCTCAGATAGTGTAGATTCAAGTTTTTTGAAATCATGGTCCCCTGGGGTAGGGTGGGGCCACAATGAGGGATGAATTTTTACATAGGAATATATAGAGAAAATCTTTAAAAATCTTCTTCTCAAAAACTATTTGACCAGAAACATTCAAATTGGAGCGGAAGCATTCTCAGATAGTGAAGATTCAAGTTTGTTTAAATCATGGTCCCCGGGGGTAGGGTGGGGCCACAATGGGGGGGATGAATTTTTACATAGGAATATATAGAAAAAATCTTTAAAAATCTTCTTCTCAAAATCTATTAGGCCAGAAATGCTCCAATTTAAATGGAAGCATCCTCAGATAGTGTAGATTCAAGTTTGTTTGAATCATGGTCCCCGGGGGTAGGGTGGGGACACAATAGGGGATGAATTTTTACATAGGAATATATAGAAAATATTTATGAAAATCTTCTTCTTAAAAACTATTGGGCCAGGAAAGCTCAAATTGGAGTGGAAGCATCCTCAGATAGTGTAGATTCAATTTTGGTTAAATCATGGTCCCCAGGGTTAGGGGGGGGGGCACAATGGGGGATGAATTTTTATATAGGAATATATAGAGAAAATCTTTAAAAATCTTCTTCTCAAAAACTATTTGGCCAGAAAAGCTCAAACTTGTGTGGAGGCATCCTCAGATAGTGTAGATTCAAGTTTTTTGAAATCATGGTCCCCTGGGGTAGGGTGGGGCCACAATGAGGGATGAATTTTTACATAGGAATATATAGAGAAAATCTTTAAAAATCTTCTTCTCAAAAACTATTTGACCAGAAACATTCAAATTGGAGCGGAAGCATTCTCAGATAGTGTAGATTCAAGTTTGTTCAAAAATGGTCCCCAGGGTTAGGGTGGGGCCACAATAGGGGGATGAATTTTTACATAGGAATATATATAGAAAATCTTTAAAAATCTTCTTCTCATAAACTATTAGGCCAGAAAAGCTCAAATTGGAGTGAAAGCATCCTCAGATAGTGTAGATTCAAGTTTGTTTAGATCATGGTCCCGGGGGTAGGGTGGGGCCACAATGGGGGATGAATTTTTACATAGGAATATATATAGAGAAAATCTTTAAAAATCTTCTTCTCAAAAACTATTAGGCCAGAAATGCTCCAATTTAAGCGGAAGCATCCTCAGATAGTGTAGATTCAAGTTTTTTGAAATCATGGTCCCCTGGGGTAGGGTGGGGCCACAATGAGGGATGAATTTTTACATAGGAATATATAGAGAAAATCTTTAAAAATCTTCTTCTCAAAAACTATTTGACCAGAAACATTCAAATTGGAGCGGAAGCATTCTCAGATAGTGAAGATTCAAGTTTGTTTAAATCATGGTCCCCGGGGGTAGGGTGGGGCCACAATGGGGGGGATGAATTTTTACATAGGAATATATAGAAAAAATCTTTAAAAATCTTCTTCTCAAAATCTATTAGGCCAGAAATGCTCCAATTTAAATGGAAGCATCCTCAGATAGTGTAGATTCAAGTTTGTTTGAATCATGGTCCCCGGGGGTAGGGTGGGGACACAATAGGGGATGAATTTTTACATAGGAATATATAGAAAATATTTATGAAAATCTTCTTCTTAAAAACTATTGGGCCAGGAAAGCTCAAATTGGAGTGGAAGCATCCTCAGATAGTGTAGATTCAATTTTGGTTAAATCATGGTCCCCAGGGTTAGGGGGGGTGGGGGCACAATGGGGGATGAATTTTTACATAGGAATATATAGAGAAAATCTTTAAAAATCTTCTTCTCAAAAACTATTTGGCCAGAAAAGCTCAAACTTGTGTGGAGGCATCCTCAGATAGTGTAGATTCAAGTTTTTTGAAATCATGGTCCCCTGGGGTAGGGTGGGGCCACAATGAGGGATGAATTTTTACATAGGAATATATAGAGAAAATCTTTAAAAATCTTCTTCTCAAAAACTATTTGACCAGAAATATTCAAATTGGAGCGGAAGCATTCTCAGATAGTGTAGATTCAAGTTTGTTCAAAAATGGTCCCCAGGGTTAGGGTGGGGCCACAATAGGGGGATGAATTTTTACATAGGAATATATATAGAAAATCTTTAAAAATCTTCTTCTCATAAACTATTAGGCCAGAAAAGCTCAAATTGGAGTGAAAGCATCCTCAGATAGTGTAGATTCAAGTTTGTTTAGATCATGGTCCCGGGGGTAGGGTGGGGCCACAATGGGGGATGAATTTTTACATAGGAATATATATAGAGAAAATCTTTAAAAATCTTCTTCTCAAAAACTATTAGGCCAGAAATGCTCCAATTTAAGCGGAAGCATCCTCAGATAGTGTAGATTCAAGTTTTTTGAAATCATGGTCCCCTGGGGTAGGGTGGGGCCACAATGAGGGATGAATTTTTACATAGGAATATATAGAGAAAATCTTTAAAAATCTTCTTTTCAAAAACTATTTGACCAGAAACATTCAAATTGGAGCGGAAGCATTCTCAGATAGTGAAGATTCAAGTTTGTTTAAATCATGGTCCCCGGGGGTAGGGTGGGGCCACAATGGGGGGGATGAATTTTTACATAGGAATATATAGAAAAAATCTTTAAAAATCTTCTTCTCAAAATCTATTAGGCCAGAAATGCTCCAATTTAAATGGAAGCATCCTCAGATAGTGTAGATTCAAGTTTGTTTGAATCATGGTCCCCGGGGGTAGGGTGGGGACACAATAGGGGATGAATTTTTACATAGGAATATATAGAAAATATTTATGAAAATCTTCTTCTTAAAAACTATTGGGCCAGGAAAGCTCAAATTGGAGTGGAAGCATCCTCAGATAGTGTAGATTCAATTTTGGTTAAATCATGGTCCCCAGGGTTAGGGGGGGGGGCACAATGGGGGATGAATTTTTATATAGGAATATATAGAGAAAATCTTTAAAAATCTTCTTCTCAAAAACTATTTGGCCAGAAAAGCTCAAACTTGTGTGGAGGCATCCTCAGATAGTGTAGATTCAAGTTTTTTGAAATCATGGTCCCCTGGGGTAGGGTGGGGCCACAATGAGGGATGAATTTTTACATAGGAATATATAGAGAAAATCTTTAAAAATCTTCTTCTCAAAAACTATTTGACCAGAAACATTCAAATTGGAGCGGAAGCATTCTCAGATAGTGTAGATTCAAGTTTGTTCAAAAATGGTCCCCAGGGTTAGGGTGGGGCCACAATAGGGGGATGAATTTTTACATAGGAATATATATAGAAAATCTTTAAAAATCTTCTTCTCATAAACTATTAGGCCAGAAAAGCTCAAATTGGAGTGAAAGCATCCTCAGATAGTGTAGATTCAAGTTTGTTTAGATCATGGTCCCGGGGGTAGGGTGGGGCCACAATGGGGGATGAATTTTTACATAGGAATATATATAGAGAAAATCTTTAAAAATCTTCTTCTCAAAAACTATTAGGCCAGAAATGCTCCAATTTAAGCGGAAGCATCCTCAGATAGTGTAGATTCAAGTTTTTTGAAATCATGGTCCCCTGGGGTAGGGTGGGGCCACAATGAGGGATGAATTTTTACATAGGAATATATAGAGAAAATCTTTAAAAATCTTCTTCTCAAAAACTATTTGACCAGAAACATTCAAATTGGAGCGGAAGCATTCTCAGATAGTGAAGATTCAAGTTTGTTTAAATCATGGTCCCCGGGGGTAGGGTGGGGCCACAATGGGGGGGATGAATTTTTACATAGGAATATATAGAAAAAATCTTTAAAAATCTTCTTCTCAAAATCTATTAGGCCAGAAATGCTCCAATTTAAATGGAAGCATCCTCAGATAGTGTAGATTCAAGTTTGTTTGAATCATGGTCCCCGGGGGTAGGGTGGGGACACAATAGGGGATGAATTTTTACATAGGAATATATAGAAAATATTTATGAAAATCTTCTTCTTAAAAACTATTGGGCCAGGAAAGCTCAAATTGGAGTGGAAGCATCCTCAGATAGTGTAGATTCAATTTTGGTTAAATCATGGTCCCCAGGGTTAGGGGGGGGGCACAATGGGGGATGAATTTTTATATAGGAATATATAGAGAAAATCTTTAAAAATCTTCTTCTCAAAAACTATTTGGCCAGAAAAGCTCAAACTTGTGTGGAGGCATCCTCAGATAGTGTAGATTTAAGTTTGTTTAAATCATGGTCCCCGGGGGTAGGGCGGGGCCACAATGGAGAGATGAATTTTTACATAGGAATATATAGAGAAAATCTTTAAAAATATTCTCGGAAAGTTTTCAGTCCAAAAAGCAGTAACTTGTGTGAAAGCACGGGTTGTGCAGATTAAAGTTTGATGGGACCATGATTCCCTAGAGAAGAGTGGGGCCACAAAGAGGGGGGGGGGAGGGTTATATAGGAATAGAGAAAAATCTTACAGGTACAACAACAAAAGGGGCTTGGTATTTACCATAAAAATATGTGGATAGAAATTGGCAGATATTTTAAATTTTTTGAGCAATATCTACTGTACTTAGTTGTCAAGATATTTTGATTTTGATACTGAAATGCTAATTTGATCAGAGTTAAGGCTATTGTTCCTCAGGTGAGCGATGTGGCCCCTGGGCTCTTGTTTAAACTAAACATGGATCTATCAATGATAAATGTATGTCTCTGATGAAACGTAAACAAATTACAGTTCTTTCCATAATCCTTTATCTTTACTACCTTTTGTTCTTTTCTCTTTCTTAACATGTGTGTTTGGTCTGGTGAATCAAAACTTTCTAAGAACTAAGATCCTCACCTTTAGAGTTCAATACTGAAAGTTGTTTGAAATTAGTGAACTTCAATCCCGATCAAGACTAACTTCAGTTGCATTGCAATTTGATGTCGGGATTGATTTTATGGAGTATTATTTATTTGGTTTAAAGTCAATGTTATGTAAATTTGAATGGCAAGTAGTTTCTTAGCTGTATTAGAATTATGCACATTTTTTTTAAAGACCGGTATGAATTTTTGGGTTTTTCCAACAAGAATTCCATAGGAATCATGTTGTTTAATATTTATAGATAGAATTAATTTCATCAAACTATATGTATCAGTAATCAAAAAAATTCTTGATATTTAAGGATCCGAGCAATATATTGAATGCTTGTCTTGTTCAACCAGACTCTCCGCTGTCTCCTTAACTCTCCGACAAGCAGAGAGTCTCTTTGCTTGTCAGAGATTTACGGAGACAGCCGAGCGTCTGGTGAATTATTCCAGAGTTCAATATTGTCTCATATTCCGAATGCATACAACTACAATATTATCTGAATTGCTTGTACCATTTAAAATCTGACTATTTTCAAGGTATTTATAAATAACTTTCCATGAAAAACAATGCTTTTGAATACATTACATCGAATTTATCAATTATTTTCAAGTTCTAAGTCTTGTCGGCGGTTATGATTTGTTCATATAGTCTGTCCCAAGATATTTTACAGCACAATTTTGATCGATTTTTAATAAAAATATATATACCTGTGAAAGAAGTGCATTTTAACTCGAAGAAAAGGAAAATTTCCAAGATATCTTCATTCATTTGACACATTATCATTTTTCACTCAAAAAAAATAACAGGATCAAAAATAGATTTCTTACGGAGATTTATTATGGGGAATGTTTACATCTTTTCTCCATTTGGAAGTCACTCGGAATACCCTGCGCAATTTTTCAACGTTATCATCCGGGCTTACTGCAATACAAAATCCCCGTAGACATCACATTTTTTATAATTTTAAAATAATTTCACCTTTGTTTCTGTCAACGAATTTACATGTTTTCAGAATTAAATAAGTAATGAAACTATAATATATAACATCTTTCTTTTTCAAAATTAAAGATGCCACATTTATATAGGTGTTTGAATATTCATGAATGTTCATGAAGACTATGCTTTAATAATATTTTGAGATGTATAAATTTTTTTAAAACATATAATGTTCTGAATATTAAACTGTGTTAAACTTATAAAAGTATTTGAAATTATATAGATTTCCAAAAATAGATCTTCATGAAAATTCATGAATGTTCAATACCTAGAACCATTATACCTGGAGGTATTTTCTGTATTCTTGTATGTTCATAATTTATTCATGAATTACATTTTAAGAATATATTCATGAATAAAATTCATGAACCACCTTTATGAACCAGTTATGAACCAGTCATGAATATGTCATGAAACTTCATGAACGGTTCATTAAAGTTCTTAAAATCATGAATTTCATCTCGCAGGGGTACCCATTAGATAATCATAGTGCTACCAAAAAAAAAACCATGCTAATAAGAAAGTGCCAGGAATTTTCATTTTTAACAAGCATAATATTTTTTTTTTTTTTATTGCTGATTACCGGTAATTAAAATTTTGGAGAATAAAACTGATTTTCCTATAAGCAGTTTTTAGTTATAAACTCTGTATAGTTTTCTAATGATAAGGATTAGGTTTTTTAGGAATCTGCTAGATGTTTATGATATTATATTATGACTTTTTTTAATGTCAAGTTATTATTTAATTAAGTTATTTAAGTTAAGTTTTTAATGTCAATGCAATTTTGTTGTAAATTAATTTTATGTTGCTGCAAGTGCATTTTAAATGTTTTAAATTAAATTAAGGCTAATTTAGCCAAACAAGCAGCAAGATTTCAAGTGGCCTCTAAAGAGTTATCAGGAGCCCAAGCACAACTAGATGAGAAGCAGGCAGAACTTGACAAGGTCCAAGCAATGTATGATGCAGCTATGGCTGAAAAACAGGTGCATGATTCTTGAAAATGTTCTTATGGTTCATTTAGTTGGCTGTATCTCTTTGTGCAAGGTGCATGTTATAGTAGAATGGTTTTGTTTATGGTTTAGGCTCTACTAGAAGATGCAGAGTCATGTAGAAGGAGAATGCAGGCAGCATCTGCTCTGATTGGTGGACTAGGTGGTGAAAAGATACGATGGACTGAGCAAAGCAAACAGTTCAAGTCCCAGATTGATCGGTAGTGTACTAGCTGTAATTTACGCTCAGAGTTAAAGACAGGGATCTGTCAAGCATTCCACTGTGAATACAAAATTTAGTTCCAAACAACTGATCTTTTTAAAATTATTTTATTATATAAATGATTTATGAAAAAAAATATCAATAACAAACCGTCAACCATCTCATCATGTGTTGAATTAAAAGTTATATAGAATGAGAAGTTTGGAATAATTAATGACAATTTCAAATGCACTAAATGTAATATTATTGAGATACACATGTATACTAGTATATATAGTTTATTATTTCTTTAGTTTGTCTGAAGAGATGTGGGATTAAACATGAATTTGAATCAAATTTCTACCTGAAAACTTGTGCTAGTTTTTTTATTACAATGTAATAGTCCTTTTAAGTTGAAAATCATTTAAAATTAAAGTCCATCACACAGACTTTTTTTTTTTTTTATCAAATTGTGTAGTTTTGATATATGTGTATTCCTTTTGAAAAAAAAAACATCATTGTGCAATTTTTTACAGACTTGTTGGAGATATTTTGCTATGCACTGGTTTCTTGTCCTACTCGGGACCATTCAATCAAGAATTCAGAAATAAGTTAATTTCTAACTGGCAAAAAGAATTGGGTCAAAGAAAGATACCATTTACCAGTGATTTGAATTTGATATCAATGCTTGTGGACAATGCTACTGTAAGTCATGTTATTCATCTGGAATTGATTCATTGCAAGGTTGGAAATTTAAAAAATATGATTAAAACAAAAAATATCTTGGGCAATGTAACATTATCCTTTTTCAACAGATTGGAGAATGGAACATTCAAGGTCTACCCAATGATGAGCTGTCTATTCAAAATGGTATTATCACAACAAAAGCCACAAGATATCCACTATTGATTGACCCCCAAGGTCAAGGAAAATCCTGGATAAGGAACAGAGAGAAAGATCATGATCTGCAGGTAAATTTAAAAAAAGTGTTAATTCTGATTTTTGTCCAGTATTTGACGGTCAAAATCATTAGTATATTTAGTTATTTGTACAATTTGTCGTCAGTTTTGATAACAGAAGGACTATATGTGATATTATGCATTTTTCAACCCCCAAATTAAAATTTTATGGAGAGCTTTAAAAATAAGATAGAGATTATATAGTTGAAATCATATTAAAAATAATTGTTAAAATTTATCACCCCAGTGATGTTATAATGTAGAAATTACATCATGAAGATGTATCATAAGTAGTAGTGTCATCTCTTACTTTGATAATTACCATAATGTTTTGGAGCAAAATGTGGGTGTTTTCTAACATTTTTTTGACTGGGAAGCATCGAGCGCATGCTTGCTTAAGTACCATTTTTAGCTCACCGAGACAAAGTCGGGGGGAGCTTATGCTATACCCTCGGTGTCGGTGTCAGCGTCCGGACCTGGTTAAAGTTTTTGTTGCAGGTCCTGTATCTAAGGTATTACTTGTCCTATCTTCACCAAACTTGCATGGATGATGCATCTTAACTTACTCATGGCCTTGAAAGACTTGAAGGCTGAATCAGGGCCATGAATTTCAGATGCTGGAGGAGGTTAAGGTTTTTGGAGCAGGTTAAAGTTTTTGGTGCAGGTGCCCTTTGATAGCAATTTCTAGGTTACTACTGGTCCTAACTTTACCAAACTTGCATGGATGGTGCATCTTATGATACTGATGCACCAGACATGCTTTAATGCTGAATCTGAGCCATAGGTTTCAGATGCTGGATGAGGTTAAGGTTTTTAGAGCTGGTTAAAGTTTTTGGAGCAGGTGCCCTTTGATGATTATATCTTAGTTATAACTGGTCCTAACTTCACCAAACTTGCATGGATGGTGCGTCTTATGATACTGATGCACCTGACAGGCATGAATGCTGAATCTGAGCCATAGGTTTTGGATGCTGGAGGGAGGTTAAGGTTTTTAGAGCTGGTTAAAGTTTTTGGAGCAGGTGCCCTCTGATGATTATATATCTTAGTTATTACTGGTCCTAACTTCATAAAACTTATATGGATGGTGCATCTTATAATACTGATGCACCTGACAGGCATGAATGCTGAATCTGAGCCATAGGTTTCGGATGCTGAAGGAGGTTAAGGTTTTAAGAGCTTGTTAAAGTTATTGGAGCAGGTGCCCTCTGATGATTATATCTTAGTTATTACTGGTCCTAACTTCATAAAACTTGCATGGATGATGCGTCTTATGATACTGATGCACTCCTCGACAAGATTGTGTATGGTTTATATGCTACTCAGGTGACCGTTAAGGCCTATTATATTTTGTATTTTGATACAACGCTATGTAAAAATTGGTTAAAATGGCCAGGGGATAGATATTTGACAATACCCAATTTAGTCCTTTCTGTACCTTAGGTAAATATTTGAAAATCAGGTTATTAGTCACTGACAGATATAGTCTATTTGTATGAGCTTGCATTAGTTTACTATTAAATTCATTACTCAATTTTTGTAGCCATAGAATGTTTTGGGTACAATTTTCATTGTTAAATTGATGTAGTACTTAAATTTATTTTAGTTGACTTCATTGAATCATAAGTACTTTCGTGCTCATTTGGAAGATGCCTTGTCACTTGGGCGACCCCTCCTAATTGAGGATATAGAAGAGGACTTGGATCCAGCTTTAGACAATGTGTTGGAGAAAAATTTTATCAAATCAGGTTCTACATTCAAGGTTTGTAAGGTTTTTGTTTTGTGTGCATCAATTTATAATTTTTATTAGGAACTAAATTGATGAATTTAGAAAAGGATGAATTGAAATAATATCTAGGTCAAGTTTGATTTTGGGCACGAATGATCAATTTTTGATAGAGTTTTGCCCCTTTGACTCACTTATTTTGCAGTTTCCATTCATTTTTTCATAGAGATTTCCAAGGAAGGGGGCATATGTGTTTCACAAACATCTCTTGTTTGTTTTGAAAATTTATTAAGTCTATCAGCATAAATCCGTTTTTGAAATGTTGATATAGAATCTATTATTATATAATGATGAATAGAAAAAATAAGTGTACAATTTTCACAGGTCAAAGTTGGAGACAAAGAAGTTGATGTCATGAAAGGCTTTTACCTGTACATGACAACAAAGCTGGCAAATCCAGCTTACACACCTGAAGTAAGTTGAAAATAGAACTTACTCTATGATATCTAGTGTTTATTCTGCGATATTGACTAATTTATAGTCAAAAATGCAAAATGCTTTTCCAAATGCTGCAATAAACCACAGAAATATTAGATATGATTTACTTCACAGAGGTATTGAAAACAGTATGTACATAATCTAAATCATTACAATTCAGAAATATATAAAGCATGTTTTTCTATAGCAGTCATGCAATGTGTGTGGTTTAATAAGAGAAGTGGCCTGCCTTGGCTAAATAGGCCATTATTATTATTGCTTTTACAATGGAAATGTCATATTTACTGCATTATTTATGTTTAAAATAAAGTTATTCCCATTTTCAGTATAAATCAAAGATCATTTCATTTATCTGCTATAAACATGAAAACAAGTAGATTTGTCTTGGGATTAATTCGGATTAATTTTTTAGTTATTTCAATAAGATTATTAATAAAAAGCAAAGGAAAGTCAGCTAATGGATTGTGTTCTTCTATGTAGGTGAGTGCTAGGACATCTATTATTGACTTCACTGTCACCATGAAAGGTTTGGAGGATCAACTACTGGGACTTGTAATTCTAAAAGAAAAGAATGTAAGTTTTAAATTGATTATAAATTTGAAAGGGAGCACAATTAATTACAGAAAAACACCATTTTTAAAACACTGATTTAGTGGAGTTTAAATCCTATCTCAAACAAGAGTTTTCCCAGCAAAGTTATCGCACTTTATGTTTAGCAGCAGAAGCGCAGTAAATGTCAACTTTTATGACTGTTCCATCTATTATTTATATCCATGACAATGAGTGTATGTAATGGCTTTAATACGACAATGCAAAAATATTTCATACAAATATACATCAAAATACCACATACATGCAGGGAAATATTTGCCCCCGCTGGCGTATTTAAGACTTGGCGAATATAACGAACCCGGATATAGCAAATTTACTGCTATAACAAATTCTTATTCATGTCCCTGCAAAGTTCTTATATAAACCAAAAGAAAATTGCTGTATATTATGAACACGGCTATAACATATTTAAGGCTATATAACAAAGTAATTTTAGAATATCCGCTGGCAAAATATCATTTATATAATGAATATTTTCCATTGCAAATTTGATTGAAGATACATGCAATTTTTAGCTCACCTGAGCCAGGGATTAATATAGGGCTTATTTACTACAGATATTCGGTATTTTTCCCCCAAAGAGAAATTTTCCCCTGCACGCTTATTTTCCCACTTTGATAAGTAAAAAATTCCCTCTACAATAAAAAAAGGTCACGGTCCAGTAGTCCGAAGGTTCATTAGTCCGAAGGCCCACTAATCCGTAGGTTCATTGGTCCGAAGGCCCAGTAGTCCGAAGGTTCATAAGTCCGAAAACTCAATAAATTTTATTCTAACCGATTGACAAAGCAATACACCCCCATACTACCTTCTTTTGCGGGAAATAAACATTCACAACAATTGGCAGACACAAACTCATTGATTAAGTCCATTAGGTTTTGTTTCGATATGATTTTGTTTCGCACTAAATAGGTTCTTTGGCCTGTAAAACGTTCTATCATTTAACTTTTTTGTTATTTCTATTCAAAATTTTTGTTATTCTTATTCCTAAACATACAATTTTTATTCGATAAAACATGATTTCTATTTGATAAGTTGATCTTTTCTGTATAAAATGTTAAAGATAATTTTTTAAACCTTATTTCAAAATAGGATATGCCTTTTCGATGACTCCATCTTTGTTATCCGCAAATTGCATCAATCTTATTCTTTAGTCATATGATTAACTAGCAATTATGTAACTTGTTATTCCTATTCGAAAAACTGCACTTTAATAAAATATCATTCCTATTCTGGAAATAATGTTCATGATAACAAAAGTCAAATTGAAGAGGCAGAAATCTGAATACCAGAAAAAAGTTATTATACAGTCATATAGGTATAGAATAAATTACGACAACAATCCTTTAAATATATATAGAGATAACAATCCATATCATAGTAGTCTCTTTTCATAGTATTTTGTGTTCTAAACTTCCAAGAACTTGTTAAGGTGAACATTTATTAATCAAACCTGGCCCTTTTAGTTACTTTAACCTTCGCAACATTTACTACATCGAGTTTCGGACTAATGCACCTTCGGACTAGTGGGCCTTCGGACTAATGAACCTTTGAACTACTGGGCCTTTGGACTAATGAACCTTCGGGCTACTGGGCAGACCCCTAAAAAAATGTCCTTTTCATTGTGTTCTCGGTTTATTTTAAATTTTGGTAGCTGTCGTTGATATTTCGCAGACGAGATGTTCACTGGGCAAGTTGTACTTACAGTTTTTCGGGAATCCTATGACTATGAAGTCTGTATCATTCAGACGTTTGTGTGTATCTCCATAGAAAAAGACAAACTTCTAAAATGATACATATATGTATCTGCAAACGAATCATTTGTAGAACGAGTTGTCTTGATAGATAAACATGTTGCACCGAGAGGGGTATTACATGTATGTTAAAAAACTTCGTAAAGAAGATGCTTAAACTTTCAAAAAAATTGATACAATGTTTAAAAAACAACCAAAATTTGCGATTTGCGGAGTTTCCCGAATCTATTGATGTATCGAATTCAGAAGCAGAAATTTAAGACGGTCGTGGTAGTGATGAAAATGAAAGTGTTGACATGGTTGAGGACAAGGGCAAGAATAAAGATAACTCGGACATGAGAACGTTTTATACGGAAAAGTATGAATTAAAATATCAATGGCTTGCATATAAAAAAAGGATCCAAGATGTATCTCTGAAATATGGTTTTTCATTGCTTTTTTATGCAATCCGAATGGACATCAAAATGCTGAAAATCAACCTCCTGGTCTCACCAGCAGGGCTCTGCCCTGCATCCGCTGGGGACCTGTAGCGGCCTCCAGACCCCCGGCTAATTTTCCCATTTTCCCCTAAAACCTAGATTAATCCCTGTGAGCTGAAAGCTCAAGTGAGCTTTTCTGATCACTTTTTGTCCGGCGTCCATCTGTCTGTCTGTCTGTCTGTCTGCAGTCTTCGCGAAAAAGAAAAATCATCACAGGACATTTGGACAGACAGTTTAAAACATTTCACAGGACCAAACGAATTTTCACCGGTCCAAAATTTTTATGATATAATGATCATTACGATGTGAATTTATATCAAATGAATCAATTAACAAATAAACACATTAAACAATTAACAGAATTTATTCTTCTCTTATAAATATATACAAACAAACAATTTCAAACTATTAATTTTCTCTCAGAGGTAGTCTTCAAAATATTTATCTCAATTTTCCCCCTAAACACAGCTAGGATCATATTAAAGTGTTTCTTCCAAAATGTTATTGTTTTCTTTATTTGTTGTGTCTCGCTGTCTTCATCCTGCAATGACTAATGTTTCGCTATGATCGGTCTCGAGTGTTCTTCAAACGCTTGAAGCTGATGAACTAGCTCATATAAGTTGAGGAATAAGGTCACTGATGTGAACTGACTTGGCATATGAGGTGTCTACACTCAGTCATTCCAGTCCAAAAAAAACCCATCAAAATATTTTAGACCTATCATGGCTGAAGTATGTTTAGAAACAATCACAATCAACAAAACGTTTTTATTAATAGGTTTTGGTACTAGTTAAAGCGTCTATACGATCAAATAGAAAATATAGAATTTAAAACCCAACCAAAACAAACCTCGGACAAACAGACTGATTTTACCAGTAAGTGCATCGGACAAATTAGATTTTCACCTGTTTTGTCCGACGGTCCGGTGCTTTTGGGATAGACTGTGTCTGTCCATCCGTCTGTAAACTTTTTACATTTTCGACTTCTTCTCCAGAACCACTGGGCCAATTTCAACCAAACTTGGCACAAAGCATCCTTAGGTAAAGGGGATTCAAGTTTGTTAAAATAAAGGGTCATGCCCTCTTTCAGAGGGAGATAATTAAGAATTACTAAAAATTTGTTGGTTTCTTTAAAAATCTTTTTCTCAAAAACCAATTGGCCAGAAGAGCTTAAATTTGCATGAAAGCATCCTCAAGTAGTGTAGATTCAAGTTTGTTCAAATCATGATCCCCGGGGGTAGGATGGGGCCACAATTAGGGGTCAAATTTTTACATAGGAATATTTAGGGCATATTCTTGAAGAATCTTCTTCCCAAAAACCAATTGGCCAGAAAAGCTGTAACTTGTGTAGAAGCATCCTCAGGTAGTGAAGATTCAAGTTTGTACAAATCATGATTCACGTGGGTAGGGTGTGGCCACAATTGGGGGTCAATTTTGAACTAGAATATTTAGAGAAATATATTTTAAAATTTTTTTCTCAAGAACCAATTGGCCAGAAAAGCTGTTACTTGTGTGGAAGCATCCTCTAGTAGTGTAAATTCTAGTGTGTTCAAGCCATAATCCCCGAGGGTAGGGTGGGGCCACCAGGGGGGTGGGGGCGAATTTTAACATGGGAATGTAAAGAGAAATATCTTCTTTTTGAAAATCAATTAAGCAGAAAACCTGTTGCTTGAGTGGAAGCATCCTTAGGTAGTGTAAATTCTAGTTTGTTCAAATCATAATCCCATGGGGCCACCATGAAGGGCGAATTTTTACATACTAGGTATATATATAGAGAATCTTTAGAAATCAAATAAAAAAAGAAACTATAAGGGGGGGGGGGCGAAATTTTACATAGGAAATAAAGTTGATCATTCTCAAAAAATTTAGTATATAGTATTACAAATAAGTAATCATATTGACATTTGTTGTTTCTCAGTTGTTTAGACTGTGGACCTGGATAATTCTTGGGCCACATGAAAGGTTCAAAGTTTGATGTAGGTTTATACATGTATAATGACAGTATTTAGCTGATTTTATTTTGTCTAGTGTTACTCAGGTGAGCGATGTGGCCCATGGGCCTCTTGTTTAAGATGCATACGGTATATAAAATACTAAAAAGCAAATAATGTACCACTTTTTTAACAATTGAAACAAAAAGGTCATTATTGACATATTTTGTAAATGATGGTAAAATTAATTTTATAACTTGACAATAGTTTGAAGTACTTCAGCTGATTATTTTATAATTGTAAAATATCTTACGAATTTGCTATAAATGTAATTACAAATTACAGCTATAATGAAGTATTTTCTATGGTCCCTTGAAATTTGCTATAAACGAGTTTTGCTGTATCTCTAATAACACAACTGAATCTGGGCAAATTCAAGAAGGGGTGAAGCTGTTTGCAAGACTAATAGAGCGAAACTAACGTGGCAAAAATGACCCTGTATAAAGTAAATATAATTATAAGTATTAGCTATTTTATGACTGATATGTAAATTGATCCTTTAGGAACTGGAAGCTGACCGAGCAAAACTGATGCTAGATGTCAACACCAACAAAAGAAAAATGCAAGAACTTGAAGACAATCTCTTATACAAGCTGACAAGTACCAAGGTGAGTAATTCAGTTATATGAGGATCGGAAGAGTTTTTCAAGGTTTGGTTTTTTTTTCAGGCACAGCCATGTTTATGGCTTATGTCTACCTTGGTGCTAAGCGGATGAGAGTCATTGACTCCTCCTGGATGGGAAACCAGTCCATCGCAGGTTAACTGCCAGCATAAGCAATGCCCAATTTCAGCCTTGTCTAAGTAATTAACACACAACATTCAGTTATTGGCTTAACGCCTATGACCACTGAGTCACGTGCTCCAAAGATACATATTAGTAAGAGCAAATCAACTTTGTCATTATTTGACCTTAACCTTTCCTATGACCCAAGTCATGCAAACCCAAGATGTTAATGCATCATTATTTGCTATTTATAAACACTTCAGGGTTCAAACAGTGTATATTGACTATTTAATCATGTTCTTTAATCTTATAATTATACCTCCGCTATGAAGGAGGTATACTGTTTTACCCTTGTGTTTCTGTCTGTCCGTAACAAATTTTTCGTCACTGATTTCTTAGCAACTATTAAAGCTGCATTAGCTGTCTAAATTCTTAAAATGAGTTTAAAAGAAATATAGTTTTTTAGCTCACCTGAGCTGAAAGCTCAAGTGAGCTTTTCTGATCACATTTTGTCTGTCGTCCGTCTGTCTGTCTGTCTGTCCGTCCGTCTGTCTGTCTGTCCGTAAACTTTTCACATTTTCAACATCTTCTCCAGAACCACTGGGCCGATTTCAACCAAAATTGGCACAAAGCACCCATAGGCAAAGGGGATTCAAAGTTATGAAAATTAAGGACCATGCTCTTTTTAAAGGGGAGATAATTGGCAATTATTGGAAAATTTTGAGAATTTTTCAAAAATCTTCTTCTCAAGAACCATTTGGCCAGGAAAGCTGAAACTTATGTGGAAGCATCCTCAGCTAGTGTAGATTCAAAATTGTGAAAATCATGATCCCTGGGGGTAGGGTGGTGCCACAATGGGGGGATGAATTTTTACATAGGAATATATAGAGTAAATCTTTAAAAATCTTGTTCTCAGAAACTAATCAGCCAGGAAAGCTGAAACTTATGTGGAAGCATCCTCAGCTAGTGTAGAATCAAAGTTGTGAAAATCATTACCCCCGGGGGTGGGATGGGGCCACAATGGGGGGTTGAATTTTTACATAGGAATATATAGAGTAAATATTTAAGAATCTTCTTCTCAGAAACTAAACAGCCAGGAAAGCTGAAACTTATGTGGAAGCACCCTCAGCTACTGTAGAATCAAAGTTTGTTCAAATCATGACCCCCAGGAGTAGGGTGGTGCCACAATGGGGGGTCAAATTTTTACATAGGAATATATAAAATTAATCTTAAGAAATCTTCTTCTCAGAAACTAATCAGCCAGGAAAGGTGAAACTTATGTGGAAGCATCCTCAGGTAGTGTAGATTCAAAGTTGTGAAAATCATGACCCCCGGGTGTAGAGTTGTGCCACAATGGGGGGGGGTTGGGTTCAAATTTTTACATAGGAATTTATAGAGTAAATCTTTTAAAATCTTCTTTTCAGAAACTAATCAGCCAGGAAAGCTGAAACTTATGTGGAAGCATTCTCAATAAGTATAGATTCAAAAATGTGAAAATCGTGACCCCTGGGGGTAGGGTGGGGCCACAATGGGGATCAAATTTTTACATAGGAATATATAGAGTAAATCTTTAAAATCTCTAAAACTAAGTAGCTAGGAAAGGTGAAACTTATGTGGAAGTATCCTCAGGTAAAGACTAGGTAGATTTAAGTTTGTTCAAATCATAATCCCCGGGGTTAGGATGGGGTCACAACGGGGAGGGGGGAGGGAGACAAATTTTTGACATAGGAATATATGGAGAAAAATCTTCTACAAAACCACTTGTCTAGAAAATCTGTAACTTTAGTAAAAGCAACCTTGGGTAGTGTAGATTCAAATTCGTTAAAATAAAAATCTTGAGGAGTAGGGTGGGGCCACATTCAGGATCCAATTTTACAAAGGAAAACATTTTTAATTCACAAAGACTGAAATGTTATAATATATATGGTTTTACTTATATGCAAACATTTTGCCAATTTGTGATTCTTTAAAATTGTTAAGACTTTTGCCCCTGGATGATTCTTGGGCCTCACAAAGGGTTCAGAGTTTGATGTAGGTTTATATCCCATGTATAAACACCATGTATTGCACCAAATGTTAATCATATTAAACTATACATATACAAAGTTTTAAAAAAATTCCACCATTAGTTTTCTCGTAATCTAGGTCACAACTATGGCTTCCGACACCCTGTTAGAAAAGGGCTAGGCTCATCAGAATACATGATTTAAAAGAAAAAAATTGTCAAAATATTTTTTTTTGGCAAATATCTATTAACAAAGAGACTAAGACACGTTAAACGTTAAAAAATAATAATCATTGACTTTGATGATTTTTTGTACCAATAAAATCAGTCCTAAGTATATGCAAGAAGGCCCTATTTTGGACCCCCGGGATTAGGGTTGGGCAACAATAGGGGAGGGGGTCGAATTTTTACATAGGAATATACAGAGTTAATCTTTGTTAATCTTCTTCTCAGACACCAATCAGCCAGGAAAGCTGAAACTTGTGTGGAATTGTAGTGGAGATTCAAAGATGTGCAAATCATGATCCCTGGGGGTAGGATGGGGCCACAATGAGGGGTCGTATTTCTACATAGAAATATATAGAGTAATTCTTTAAAAATCTTCTTCTCAGAAACCAATCAGCCAAGAAATCTTAAACTTACCGTATTTTTCGAAATTTAGGTCGATACTTTTTTTCTATGGGACGTGGACCTCGCCCTATTCATCGCTTCGCCCTTTTTATGTTTTTTTTTAATTTGATGTGAAATTTTGCAAAAATTCATTCAAACCTCCAATAAAATCTTGAGAGTTCACTATAATACCGCTTGGATTCTGTTTAAAAATCGTATGAATTTTTATCAATATTCTGTAGTAACTTATCAAAACAAATTAAATGTGAATAAATTTATTTCTTCTTACATTTCTTACTTCTATCGTTCAGACTGAATCATCTTTCGATCTTTATTACATGCTGTCATGCATTTTGATCATGTGCTTACGATAAACAGGAAATGGATTTCGCGCGGTAAAAGTAAAATGAGAACTGTACAAAGGGTAATTGCGGGAGAAAAATATCATAAGGGTTGAAATTTAAAAAAAAAAACGATTTGTTTTTATAAGAGAATACATGTACAAGTTTATTTTTCTGTAGATTCAAAATAAAACTCTCGATGAAATCTAAACCAGGTGTCTCTGAAATCAGTCTGGGTAGGGCCTACTTTGTTTATACACAGTTGAACTCTCGGCACGTGCTACTCATGCCCGCAGGCTTCGATAAGATCAGAGTTTGACCCATGTGTTATATACACAGTGAAAAGTCACACAGAGGTGTGAACAATTATCATGATTATGTACACATTGTTTAAGCCATATGGTAGGATATATAAAAAATTCTTGAGGAATAATTACAATGACGATAGATGAACAGTAATATTTATAGCGGTAACATAAGCAGGTGCAATGAATCTCCGGTGAACTAATTAATGTTTTAAACTCAACCAAAAACAGAAACACAAGGTTGCATGTGCTACAGTATTCATGCCCCCAGGCTAGGTTACTATCCCCCGGTTAACACCATGCAGTTTGTACACATGGCAGGGAAGTGATTTAAACAAACGATCTTAGCCATTAATCCTGCCGTACTGAATAAATTGATTAAAAAATATGTTGATGCAATTTCAGACATTTTCTTACGATGTGTTAATTTATGGAATGCATTTTATTTCCTTTTTCTTTAAACTGTAAAATAAGATAAAAGGCTACTATGATAACGTTATTGATTTAAACCATTTATTCATTTAATCTAGCGGTAATTTTCGACCAATTCTTCAAAGTCGACCTATTTATACTTTTTCTTTATTTTTTGCTAAAAACGGGCTCCTTCGCCCTATAAACAGGATCACCTAAATTCCCTAAAATACGGTATATGGAAGCATCCTCAGGTAGTGTAGATTCAAAGTTATAAAAATCATGACCCCTGGGGGCTAAGGTGGGGCCACAATGGGCGGTCAAATTTTTACATAGGAATATATAGATTAGGTTTTGAAAAATCTTCTTCTCAAAAACCAATTGGCCAGAAAAGCTTAAACTTGTGTGGAAGCTTCCTCAGGTAGGGTAAATTCAAATGTGTTCAGATCCCTGGGGGTAGGATGGGGTCACAACGGTATGGGGGGCAAATTTTTACATATGAATATATAGAGATATATCTTTAAAAATCTTCTTCTAAAAAAACCATTTGTTTAGCCAGAAAAGCTGTAACTTTTATGGAATCAACTTCAGATAGTTTAGATTCAAATACATTAAAATCAAAATTTTGAGGAGTAGGGTGGGGCCACATTGGGGATCGAATTGTACAAAGGAAAAATTTTAATTACTCACAAAAATGGAAATGTTATCACATATGGTTTCACTTTTATGCAAGCATTTTGACATATTGCTGATTCTTTAAAATTGTTTAGACTCTGGCCCCTGGACGATTCTGTGGCTTCACAAGGGATTCAGAGTTTGATGTAGGTTTATATCCCATATATTAACAATTGTTTAGAATCTTTTTTAGAACTGCAATGCTCAACATGTGATAGGACTATAAAATCATCCTGTTATAAAAGGAAATTGATTATTAACATAAGAATATTCACGGGGGAAATGAATTTTTATTTATACAGGATCGACATGTATTTTACCACATTGTCCAGATATTTTGTATTATGACTCCTTTAAGCTAATTAAATCATGCCTAATGTTACTCAGGTGAGCGATTTGGTCCATGGGCCTCTTGTTTTTCATCCGTTTGAACTATTGTTCGATAGTTGTCCAGTTGATAATTTTTGTAATGACATCGTGAGTAATAAAATGTACGAGGTATTTCTTTACAATCCAAATCAAAAGAAAATCTTTCTTATTTTCCACCTGTATGAACCCTGGAAACTATAATTGCGTATTAAAAAAGAAAACAAGGCCATCGGCCAATCATACAAGGCCATCGGCCACAAACAGGTTTCAAGACCATCAGCCAATGAGATGTTCTAATGTTTTATCTTATGCAAGTGTTAACTGTGTATGCAATATCTGTTCATAATGTTTAGCATTGATGATGTGTATAGCTGAGTAGTTCTTAAAAGGCAAATAAATATTTCAAATTATTTCAGATTTTTGTTTTTATAAAATACAAGTTTAGCTTTTTTAAAAAGCTTACCGTCTTTAGAGCAAACTTTAAACAGCATTAAGTTATCAAAGAAAATTCAATTCTTTTTTATGTAATATAAGGTCGCCTTCCTCTACATGCAATGGCTTTTGAAACTTTTTTTTATGTACCTTAATTAAGCATGCATGCCTAAAATTGAGAAATGCGTACCACGTGCTTGTGAGGTGAGATCGACTATAGTAGGGAAAAAGTGATCTTAGGAAGGGTCGTAATATTCAAATAAAATCAAACTTAATACCACAGCATTCAGCACTTGTTTTACTGATATTAGAGCCATTTTAGCAAGACTTTGGACTTTCTGTAGGACGTAACTATCTAATCTTGCGTCAAAACAAGTTAAAAATGACGCTAGTTTCTAGCGAAATATACACCGATTGCGTAGTCTTAGCTCCAAAGCCAGACAAATCTAGTTGATTTCAAAGAGCCATGGTTGTATTACCAGCAATGAAATAGACAGGCCTATGTCACAATGCTGTTTGCGACAACTATACCTAAAGTCCAAGCTCCTGTTAAAATGGTTCTAGTTTTGTATCTAGTATGAAACTACGTGTTGAGCTAATGGACGCCATACTCCGTATTTACAAGTAGCTTTCAAAGTAATACTTGATCAAATGAAATTTATAGCAATGAGGTATTAATAAAATATAAAATGTTTGGTAAAATCAGGGACGTATAAACTAACGGGATAGGCAACTTCTACATTTGCCATGTTTACTTCCCAAACTATCACACAAGCCTTGACAAGTTTTTTAAAACTCTGTTTAATCCCAGTAAAATTTGTCGTTTTTTATTAGATTATTTATTTCCTCTTGTTAAAAGGGATAGTTTTTTCATACATTTTTTATCATATGTAGTGAATTAATTTAGATGTAAAGAAAATAAACATCGATTTTTACGTAATCTTGGAAATGGGGCAAACACAGGTCTTGGGGTTTTGAGAACTCCGTCATAATTAAGATCAAATCAGGGTTATAAAGTACAAATAACAATTCTAGAATAATTTCAAGATAGTTTTTTAAAGGTTTTATATCGATATATCAGGTAACATAATAGATATTTGAAGTTAAAAATGACCTACTAAATCACGTACCGCGTGAGTTCGGCGAGAGTTTCCTATCCTGTTAGTATATACGTCCTTGGTAAGATATTATACTGAGTCTATCAGACAGAACTACGGAGGTTAGTGTTGCAATTTAATTTACACTATGTAAAATTACGATACGTAACGTTAATATATACCGCAAATATGGAAGAGAACAATCATCCACAAAATACAGATATATTTTCAAAAATTGATTAATATATATGTGTATAGCAAATTTAATAAATTTAATTACCGTATAGTCGCATGTAAAACACACACTTTTTTTCAGCCAAAATTTGATCAAAAGTGGGGGATGCGTGTTGTACATAGGACCAAAATTTTACCCCATTTTTTTCAGGCCGTGATTCTGGATACCACGGGAGTAGTGACTGCCGATATCGCATGTTATGCAAGTTGTATGAGTGTATACTAAACTTACTGTGTCAGAAATACCTTATTCTTAGTTTTTAGCTCACCTGAGCTAAAAGCTCAAGTGAGCTTTTCTGATCACATTTTGTCTGTCGTCCGTCTGTCTGTCTGTCCGTCTGTCTGTCTGTCCGTAAACTTTTCACATTTTCGACATCTTCTCAAGAACTACTGGGCCAATTTCAACCAAACTTGGCACAAAGCACCCTTAGGCAAAGGAGATTCAAAGTTGTGAAAATTAAGGACCACGCCCTTTCTCAAGGGGAGTTAATTATGAATTATTGAGAATTTTTGAGAAATTTTCAAAAATCTTCTTCTCAAGAACCATTTGGCCAGGAAAGCTGAAACTTGTGTGGAAGGATCCTCAGGTAGTGTAGATTTAAAATTGTGAAAATCATGACCCCGGGGGGTAGGGTGGGGCCACAATGGGGGGTCGAATTTTTACATAGGAATATATAGAGTAAATCTTTAAAAATCTTCTTCTCAGAAACTAATCAGCCAGGAAAGCTGATACTTGTGTGGAAGCATCCTTAGGTAGTGTAGATTCAGAGTTGTGAAAATCATGACCCCCGGGGGTAGGGTGGGGCCACAATGAGGGGTTGAAATTTTACATAGGAATATATAGAGTAAATATTTAAAAATCTTCTTCTCAGAAATTAATCAGCCAGGAAAACTGAAACTTGTGTGGAAGGATCCTCAGGTAGTGTAGATTCAGAGTTGTGAAAATCATGACCCCGGTGGGTAGGGTGGGGCCACAATGGGGGGTTGAATTTTTACATAGGAATATATAGAGTAAATCTTTAAAAATCTTCTTCTCAGAAACTATTCAGCCAGAAAAGCTGAAACTTGTGTGGAAGCATCCTCAGGTAGTGTAGATTCAAAGTTGTGAAAATCAGGACCCCCGGGGGTAGGATGGGGCCACAATGGGGGTTGAAATTTTACATAGGAATATATAGAGTAAATCTTTAAAAATCTTCTTCTCAGAAACTAATCAGCCAGGAAAGCTGAAACTTGTGTGGAAGCATCCTCAGGTAGTGTAGATTCATAGTTAAGAAAATAATGACCCCGGTGGGTAGGGTGGGGCCACAATGGGGGGGGGGGTCGAATTTTTACATAGGAATATATAGAGTAAATCATTAAAAATCTTTTTCTCAGAAACTAATCAGTATGGAAAGCTGAAACTTGTGTGGAATCATCCTCAGGTAATGTAGATTCAAAGTTGTAAAAATCATGACCCCCGGGGGTAGGGTGGGGCCACAATGGGGGGTTGAATTTTACATAAGAATATATAGAGGAAATCTTTAAAAATCTTCTTCACAGAAACTAATCAGCCAGGAAAGCTGAAACTTGTGTGGAAGGAACCTCAGGTAATGCAGATTCAAAGTTGTGGAAATCATGACACCGGTGGGTAGGATGAGGCCACAATGGGTGGTCAAACTTTTACATAGGAATATATAGAATAAATATTTAAAAATCTTCTTCTCAGAAACTAAAAAGTATGGAAAGCTGATACTTGTGTGGAATCATCCTCAGGTAATGCAGATTCAAAGTTGTGAAAATCATGATCCCTGGGGGTAGGGTGGGGCCACAAAGGGGGGATGAACTTTACATAGGAATATATAGAGTAAATCATTAAAAATCTTCTTCTCGGCAACTAATCAGCCTGGAAAGCTGAAACTTTTGTGGAAGGATCCTCAGGTTATGCAGATTCAAAGTTGTGAAAATCATGACACCGGTGGGTAGGATGAGGCCACAATGGGTGGTCAAACTTTTACATAGGAATATATAGAATAAATATTTAAAAATCTTCTTCTCAGAAACTAAAAAGTATGGAAAGCTGAAACTTGTGTGGAATCATCCTCAGGTAATGCAGATTCAAAGTTGTGAAAATCATGATCCCTGGGGGTAGGGTGGGGCCACAAAGGGGGTCGAACTTTACATAGGAATATATAGAGTAAATCATTAAAAATCTTCTTCTCAGAAACTAATCAGCCTGGAAAACTGAAACTTTTGTGGAAGGATCCTCAGGTTATGCAGATTCAAAGTTGTGAAAATCATGACCCCGGTGGGTAGGATGAGGCCACAATGGGTGGTCAAACTTTTACATAGGAATATATAGAGTAAATCTTTAAAAATCTTCTTCTCAGAAACTAATCAGCCAGGTGATTCTTTAAAATTGTGTAGACTTTGGCCCCTTGATGATTCTTGAGCCTCACAAGGGGTTCAGAGGTTGATGTAGGTTTATATCCCATACATAAACAATTTCTTAGGATCTTTTTGAAAACTGCAATGCTTAACATGTTTTATGACTATAAAATCACCCTGTTAGAAAAGGGACTAATGATAATAAAAATAAGGGGGGAAAATGGATTTTCATTTTTACATGATCTACATGTATTATACTACATTGTCCAGATAGTTTGTATTATGACTCCATTTAGCTGATTTCATCATACCTATTGTTCCTCAGGTGAGCGATGTGGCCCATGGGCCTCTTGTATTTCCATGTATTAAAATATTTATCCACTCTGACCACTATTTCTTGCATCAAACAAGTTAACGACAGTGTATTCGCCTTTACATAACCAGCCACCTGTTGACTCGGCACATGGTCAATGTTTGTTTAACAATTTCCGGTGTCAGAGGCATGCATCTGTCTTGTGTTTGACTTCACAGGGTGTTCTCAAGTGCATGAAAATAAGCAATTATTATGATTTTATTTAACTTGATTACTTTGTGTCCAGTTACGCAGTTAAACGGTATTGCTTTACAGAGACACTGCTATAAAATACATCAATCATTGGTACGACTTGATAATGACGATATACGACATACATAATTATGTTTCTTCACAATGTTTATTTAACAACAATCAAAGAGTTTGACTATAATTAATCAGTTAAATCATTTCTCTTGGTGTTGTTTTGGTTTAGATATGCAAACATTATTTCTTATAAGCTCTAAGCTCAGTTGCCGTTATTCTCTACATACTTAATGCACAGGGGCTTGTGTAGAAAAAAAAAAAACATTGTTAAAAAAGTGGGTACCTCGTAGGAAAAATAACAAGGGAGGACGCCATCTTGGATACTGCCGCGCTTCATCAGCTAATTTCTCATTTAAATTGTTAAAGTGGACATACGCGCCGATTCGTATTCCTTCGTAAATGATTTATCTTTGAGATATGACCTCCGGTTTAGTTCTTTTTTACACCAACATTAACAAACTTGTTGATTTCTGGCGTAAACATTCAAAATCGACAACTCCCTGGCTTCTTCTGAAAGAGAAAGTACGGCACGTGAGATCTCTGCAATACGATTGGTTATGGAAAAAGCCAGGGAGTTGTCGATTTCGGATGTTTATGCGAGAAAAAGTTAAAATTTGTTGCTGTAGACGTAAATAGAATTAAACTGGAGGTGCAATCTTAAAGAAGAATCATTTATGAAGGAATACGAATTGGCGCATATGTCCAGTTTAACAATTTAAATGAGAAATTAGCTGATGAAGCGAGGCGGTATCAAAGATGGCGTCCTCCCTTGTTATTTTTCCTCCGAGGTACCCACTTTTTTAACAATTTTTTTTTTTCTACACAACCCCTGTGCTTGATAGTCTTCAACTTGTCATTAAGAAACTCTTTTTTTACGAAGTGTCAAATGATATTTGATACCGCTCATGTAAATCATACCGTCCTTTTTATGTAAAACTGTAAGAACGAAAAAACAATAGATTTTTTTTAACTACGCCCATTTAATTTTCATTTCATCTTCACATTGTACGCTTTTCATCAATTATAACGCATTATAATAATTATAATCAAATAATCAATTGCACTTGGATTTCATTACGATAAAAATGGCTTTTGGGGGTTTTTTTTGGTAAGACTTTGACTCTAATATCGCTTGGGACATTTAAGTTCCGATCACGAAATTACAGTAATTGCGCTTGGGTTATAAAATTATCATTATACATCGATAGTTATTTGGGAAAATGGCGGCCGTCGATTTTCATTGTCTGAGCTATGTTCCGATCACAAAATTACAGAAATGGCGCTTGATTAAAAAATTATTATGAAACATCGATAGTTTTGGGGGAAATGGCGGTCGTTGATTTTGACATTTTTTGTATGCGTATTATACATAGGACCTGCTGTTTTTTCGTCATTTTTTGGTCAACTTTGGGGGGGGGGTGTCTTATACACAAGTGCGTATTATACACGATATTTTACGGTACATTTTTAACTTTCTACATTGATATTCTGAAAGTATATACTTAATACGATGACTTCTTTAATCAGAGGTCATACTTTCACTATAGTAATCATCGATTGAAAATTGGCTTACCTGTCAATCAAATCAGCTCGCGAGCTGCACCACATGCTCCTTCCATGATAAAGTTAAAAAGTTTCATTCTATTAGTTTTTATTTTAAAGGGGCATGGTTACGATTTTGGTCAAAAATTATTTTTTCGATTTTAATATGTACAATGCTTCAGTGAGGCATTTTCAAAAGGCAAACAAAATTTGAGAGTCATTCATTGAGTTATAAGCGAGTTACAGAGCTTACAATTCTTTGCTATAAGTAAACAAAGCTTTTGTTTACATTTTGAATGTTGAAGAGAAAATTCCAGTTTTAGACCCAAAACGAATGTGTTAAATGCTAGGAACTGTTAATTTATGCTTAAAATGAATAAGAAAATTGATAAATCAGCTTGAAAAAGATTTTTACTTGTATATTGAACTTAAGTGTGAAAAAAAAAAAAAAAAAAAAAAAAAAAAAAAAAAAACAGCAAATGAGCCTTGTTTATATGACAAAGAATTGTGAGCCATGGATCTTGCTTCCACAGGTGAATCTCGAAAACTCGGAACTTCAGGGGACCATGATTAAACTTTGAGAGATCAAGATTTCAAGAGATCGAAAGTTTTTAAAAAAAATCCGGAAAGTTTTGTTCCGGTCATTTTGGTTCTAAAATTATAGTAGCCGGAAGTATATATTTCTAACATGGAAGGATAGACTAACATAGTTTCATTCATATTTTCTGCTACAATACTTCAATTTAAACAATACAGAACTTAGTTGTGTGATTATTAAGTGTTCTTTTTCACTTTAAAAATCTTTAAAGTAGTTTATGTTTTCTTAATCACAGAATATTTTAAATAAAGAGCGGTTTTATTTACCGTAATTTTCACAAGTTATTGAAATTAAAAGATAAGTAACAAATTACCTATCTACCTTTTGAATGAAGCAAGGGGTAGTGTCACATACGTAATCAACCAATTAACACTTACCACGCTAGCCCCAGGCGTTCAGTTGACCATTAAGGTAAGGGATATGTGGAGCTATAATTACACACTTTATCGGTCGCGTGTGTACCTAGCCACCACTTCGAGTTATCAAGAGTGAAAAACAATGACATGTATAACAGGACTCAGGTTTTACTTCGAGAGATCAAGAACTTCGAGAGATCGGAGTTCAAGAGATCAAGAGTAAATTTTCTTAGTTATATAGAGAAAAAAATCGGGACCATGATTTCACTTCGAGAGATCAAGAACTTCGAGAGATCGAAGTTCGAGCCATCGAGTGTCACCTGTAACTCTACGACTGACTCTCAAATTTCATTTGACCATTAGAAATGCATTTCTAAAGCATTGTTAATAATAACAGAAAAATAGAATTTGACCAAAATCGTGACCATGCCCCTTTAAGTAAAGAAAATAAGAATTATGTCTAACAATAAAGTATTTTACATTGTTTGTGATGCTTGATATACTGTGTTTGTGATTCGTATACTACGTTGTTTAATCGGAAAACTCTCTCTCTCTCTCGTCATTAAATATATTTAATAAACATGCAATTTATTTTGTCATTCGGGGAGATAACTCCCGCTTGTATACGATACTTTTCCATCGATAATTTTACCGTGGCAGGGAGAGGTAGGTAATGAATTTAGCGTGATGGGAACGCAGTATACCTGTCTCACCTGGCCGCTTACCTTGATGTGTTTATACCGTGACGTGGCGCAGGAAACACAGGATCCGCGTTGCCTGTGTTGTATGTACGTATTGTGGTTCAATCAATATTCGTTGAATACCAATTTTCGTGGATTTCGTTTTTAAGTTGATCCACGAAATTAAATATTCATTGAAATCATTTTCTGTTATCATTTTGTATTGATAGGGTCATTGGCCACGAATTTACGTATCCTTGAAACTGTGATTTTCACTTTATCCACGAAATTTGATACCCTTGAATATTAATGAAACCACAGTATCATGCAACTTTGTTTACCTGAAAGATTCTGAGGACTTGATTTTCATTGAAATGCTTTTCAACTGGCACATTTGCCATCAATTCAAATCATGTACAGTGGAGCCTCAGTTATCCGGACGCTTTCGTTCCTAAGTCCAATCATCCGGATAGGTGAAGCGTCCGGATATCTGAAATGTGTCTATTGTTGTCATGAATGATAATCTTTATGTATTTGTATACAATGGCTCCCAATGTTGATACTGGGGTTTTTTTTTTTTTGCTATTCATACTAAATAGCAACACATGATAGAGTTGTCCGTTAATATGAACATTTTTAAATATAAAGAACCCCGCTTTATATTATTATTTTGTCATGAATTATTAACCGGACTATAATGATAACCGAATCTAGCTTAATTCTTTGTGTCCAAGTGTGATATGTGCCCAGGCATTTACATGTACGTAATGTTTCCAACTATCTATTTTTAGAAATGCCAATTTCCTTAATAATTGATTTATTTTTTAAATTATTTCTATTCTTAAAATAAAGTCATTTTTATTGATAAAATTAACGTTTACTAGTTGGAAAATTGCAAGATCCACCAATGCACTTTCGATGAGTTGACCTGCTTTCACTTTGTTCTCTTCCTGTACTTCCGGTTTTGACTTAATCTAACAAGGCATTCATGAGACAATTCGTTCTAAAATACGATTTGAATATAAGGTAGATAAAACACAAAGTTTTGTAAAAGTTTCCAGTTTTCTTGATTAATAGCATATTTTTTATTCGAAAAACAGGGATGTTTAAAAAAGCAATGGCACTTGACGGTGCACAGGTTAAGATATCTAAGCCACGTGCTGTGAGGCATGACTAATCCTGTCTGGCCCGCACTGTCGGTAAATTTGAAAGTGATTTAGGAAGGCAGTGTTTATACAAGCTACTCATGGGGGTCTAGCACGTAAAAAGGTGTGAAACTCAATTGACAAGCGTAATCTTTTGTATTGAACGGGGTATCATCAAATTTCACCGTCCGGTTAAATGAAGCAAGATTAGTAGTAAATCAGTGTTTTGTGGTAAAATCAGAACGTCCGGATCCGGAACGCGGAATTCCGGATAAATGAAACAAAATAACGTATAAAAAATCTGTTCCCAAATAAAATCGTCCGTAAACTGAAGCGTCCGGTTATCTGGCGTCCGGATATCTGAGGCCCCACTGTATGTCATCTTGTACATATTAATAGATAAATAAATATGAAACAATGTTGAAGTCTTCATGTTTTTATTTAGCCAAGTCCACTATTATAACCCAACATAGTTTCAAATGGATCAAGATGTTCGCCATATCACACAACTTGGGATAATCCTTCTGTTCCCAGGGCTTAGATGACCAAGGATCCAAAGAATATATTGCTTGTATGCAGCATGCTTGGCTCTGTTGTAGACATGGTAATGAGCTTGGACCAGCATGTCCTCCTGCATGCGCTTTGCAACTTCCAAGAATGATGACATCAAAATCCTACATAGAAGCACGAGTCATTTATATAATAAAATATTAGTACCTTTATTTTCTCTATAATACTATTCTAATGTATGCACAGCAAATAGATAGTATTAGCAGATATAATACAGGTTGCCTTTAAAATTGAGCTTGATTAATTTGAATGCTTTTTCTACATAACCATTTTGAAAATATGTAGCCGAACTATTGAATACTGTCTAGCTACAAAATTAAAAACATGCTCTAGTTTGGAGTGACAGTTTGAAGGTGTCTGGTTGTTGCAAAATTTTTATCAGTGTCCATTTGCATTTCACGGCAGAAGGTACATCTACATCATTTGGGGTGTAGAACTGGCACTGCTTCTGTTATGATTGACTGTAAGCACATCAAAAATGTCCAAGACAAGTACATCAATAATGTCCAAGACAAGTAAAGGCTGTCTCTGGTAAATTTTCATAACCAATTTACAAAACTAGTTCTGCTGCAAAGTATTTCATCGTTCCTGTATAAAGAATAAAAGGTGTTCGTGTTAACTGTTGTTTCAGTAAGTTGGTGTTTTATATCATTAATTTAATATTTATACATCTGTTCTCATCCCCGCCCCCTTTCTAATGTCTCATACAAGACTTTTTCTATAGACACTTGGAAACTATATCAAGATCTTCTTGTACTCTTAAATAAAGCAAAATAGTTTTATATAACGTAAGATCAGGTTTCAGTAAAGTTGAAAAAATGATTCTTTTATTTGATAAAAAAAGAAAAAGAAAACCCATGGGGGGGCCCCATCACCTTATAAAGCGGTTATTCATATTTTTTCGCTTCAAACAAGTTGCTACTCATTATCATTCTTGTAGATGTGATTTTCAATCATAAATTACCAAAATGCATTTCATATAATAGATGAATTTGGACACGATCAATAAAATAATTCGACTTTGACTTCTTAGCGCTTACCTCGGAATCCATGCCTGAATATCAGCTGCTGAGGTCATAAATCACATGATACAAATCGGTTATCATTGGAGATCAATCGGAAATTAATCAGCTATGGTGTCCAACACAAAACTGGACATAACGGCATGGAATTTCAGCGAGTCTAGAGAATTTCACAGATTTTATTTTGAACCTGTATTGTTCTGATACACATTTATAACTGAGATTGATTAAGTATCTGGAGTTCGAAATGATATCCATGAACATCAATTTAGCAGCTAATGCAGCTTTAATTACATTTGCTTGAAATTTTAATAAACTCTTTGTTTAGGTATGACATGGTGAAATTCATTTTTGTACCAATTCAGATGTCAACTTCCTGCTAAATTATGACTTTGGTTATTTTAAGCTTATATAAAGTTTCAAACAAATTGTTGTCACAGATTTCTCAACTATTCTTCACAGATGCTTGAAATTTTAACACACTCTTTGTTAAGGCATGTCATATGGTGGGATTCATTTTTATACTAATTTGATGTCAACTTCCTGCAACAAAATAACCATCAGATCTTCCTCAAATTTTTATATATGATTAGTTTAGCAATAAACTATCATTCATCCATAAGCCCTCTTAAATGTCCACTTGCTTATTTTGTATATTCACATGCATCAGAGCGGGGTTATCACTAGGGAGCAGTGCCTTACAGATATCTTGTTCTTCTTCATATACTTGGGATGAAATGAGTACAAATACATGTTTTAAGCTCACCTGAGCTGAAAGCTCAAGTGATCTTTTCTGATCACTTTTTGTCTGGCGTCCGTCTGTCTGTCCGTCCGTCTATCTGTCTGTCCGTAAACTTTTCGAACATTTTCAACTTTTTCTCCAGAACCACTTGACCGATTTCAACCAAACTTGACTAAAAACATCCTAAGGTAAAGGGGATTCAAGTTTGTTAAAATGAAGGGCCCCACACTCTTTCAAGGGGAGATAATTAAAAATAATTGAAAATTTGTGGGTATTTTTAAAAAAATCTTCTCAAAAACCAGAAAAGCTGAAACTTGTGTGGAAGCATCCTCAGGTAGTGTAGATTCAAGTTTGCTCAAATCATGATCCCCAGGGGTAGGGTTGGGCCACAATGGGGGGGGGGGGTCAAATTTTTACATAGAAATATATATAGGGTAAATCTTTAAAAATCTTCTTTTCTGAAACAGATCAGCCAGGAAAGCTGAAACTTGTGTGGAAGCATCCGCAGGAAGTGTAGATTCAAGTTTGTGCAAATCATGATTCCCAGGGGTAGGGTGGGGCCACAATTGGGGGTTGAATTTTACATAGGAATATATCTAGAATAAATCTTAAAAAATCTTCTTCTCTGAAACTGATCAGCTAGAAAAGCTGTAACTTGTGTGGAAGCATCCTCAGGTAGTGTAGATTCAAGTTTGTTCAAATCATGATCCCCAGGGGTAGGGTGGGGCCACAATGGGGGGTTGAATTTTACATATGAATATAAAGTAATTCTTTAAAAATCTTATTCTCTGAAACTGATCAGCCAGAAAAGCTTTAACTTGTGTGGAAGCATACTCAGGTAGTGTAGATTCAAGTTTGTTCAAATCATGATTCTCAGGGGTAGGGTAGGGCTACAATGGGGGGTCAAATTTTTATATAGGAATATATAAGGAAACTTTTTAAAAAATCTTCTTCACTGATTGGTCAGAAAAGCTATTACTTGTGTGGAAGCATCCTCAGGTAGGGTAGATTCAAGTTTGATAAAATCATGATCCCCAGGGGTATAATGGGACAACAATGTGGGGTCAAATTTTTACATAGGAATATATAGGGAAAAATCTGTAAAAATCACCTTCTAAAACACAAATTGTCCAGAACAGCTCTAGCTTTAGTCAGTTCAGATAGTGTTGATTAAAATTTATCAAAATCATTCTCTTCAGGAATAGGGTTGGGCCACATTGGGGGGGGGGGGGGGGAGTGTCCAATTTTACAAAGGAAAACATTTCAATATTTCACAAGAACTCTAATGTTATTGTATATGGTTTACTTATATGCAAGCTTTTGACATGTTGATTTTTTAAAATTGTTTAGACTCTGAACTCAGGACAATTCTTGGACCTCACAAGGGGTTCAAAGTTTGATGTAGGTTTATAATCCATGTATAAACAGTTGTTTAAGTGGGATCATTTTCTCAAGAACTGCAATGCTGAATATGTGATATGACTGTAAAATCATCCTGTTACAAAGGGGCTCAATGATAAGCATAAGAATATACAGGGTATTCTTTTTTTTATACAGGATCTATTATATGACATTGTTCAGATATTTTGTATATGACTCCATAAAGCTGATTTTATTATGACAATTGTTGCTCAGGTGAGCGATGTGGCCCATGGGCCTCATGTTTTCTTATAATCTTTGCTCTTTTCATTCTTGATGTTCATGTAACATTCACTTCATTAATAGCTTGTGCTGAAGTATTATTTTGTTTGCAATTGCAGGGATCACTTGTAGATGATGAATCCCTGATTGAAGTGTTGTCGGTAACAAAAGTTACTGCAGCAGAAGTCAGTGAAAAATTAAGTGTTGCAGCTGAGACAGAAATCAAAATCAATGAAGCTCGTGAGGAATTTAGACCAGGTATTCCAATCATTGATGTAAACAGAGCTGAAGGATTTTTGTATGAATTTTTATATACATGTATTTGATTTGCATATAGCATATCTTCTGTAGACAATTACTTCCATTGACTATCTGATAATATCACTCTCTCTTATAGTTGCAACAAGAGGCAGCATCCTTTACTTTCTAATTTGCGACTTAAGTATGGTAAACAGAATGTACCAAACTTCTCTGAAGCAGTTTTTGGGACTGTTTGATTTATCAATGACAAGGCAAGTAGATAAGCTGTCCTGTGTTATGGTTTTGCAGCAGGTGCCCTTTGTTAGCCATATCTAAGTGATTGTTGATCTATCTTCATTAAACTAATAGTTATACCTACATGTGGACTGATTTTCGGGTAGCAATGTTGTATGATATGTTTTTGTTCCTTTAATAATTGTTAAATCTTACTAAAAAAAAACTGTATGTATTTTTCATGTATCCAATTTCAACCATGTGTTTTCTATCCATCAGGTCGGAGAAGAGTCCAGTGCCAGCTAAAAGAATTGGCAACATTATTGAGTATCTAACTTTCGAAGTATTCAGATACACTTGCAGAGGTCTGTACGAGTCGCACAAGTTTCTGTTCACGTTGCTCATGACCTTGAAAATTGATATGCAGACAGGAAAAGTGAAACCAGAAGAATTTCAGACATTTATCAAAGGCAAGTTTGTGAGGTTTTTTTTCTTCCTCAATATTGCAGAAAATCAAATATAACAATTATTCATAATAATTCAAGTAATTATCATCTTGTTACTTATAACAATGTGTTGACAAACAGTATCTTAAAAACCTTTAGTTTACAAGTCTATAAACTGGTTCTGTACACATTAAAGCCAAAATGTTACATTAGTTGTAAGGTTCAAAGGTCTCCAGTTTTTCTATTTTAGGCACTGTTAGATGATATTTTAATTACCAAGATTCTTAGAGTTTCCTCGATAGCATCAGAATCAATACACTCAACAAAACTTCTAAGTGTTCAACCTGATAAATAAAATGATTTGAAAATTAATACAAAATAAAATAATGTTAAAATATCAACATTTTGTAATTGATATGTCTTTTCATGAATAATTTATATAACACAGAAAAAATAAAACAACAATGATTCAAATCAATTACCCATGACGAAACATAAAAATATTAAATCGGTATTTTTCTGCGCATGCTTAACATAATTGATAATTTTTTTTAGATTGATATTAGTTTTTGGTAATATGGTTTAAAAAGAAATACACTTAACGAGGTCAAAATGAAAGTTGAGAAAATTACAGCCAGAGCCATTTGAAAATTGGTGTCTGCATTGTTTCTAAGATACATTGTACTCACTTTAAATTTTCTGTTTATTATGTCCTCAATATTTGTTTTAGATATTAAGCAATCCAAAGGAAACGTTATTCTGATACATATTTTTCTCCTTCATAACTGCAACGTCATTTCCATTAGCAACTTAAAACAACCCAATCCAAAAGCTCTGAGCAAAATTCAACCAAACTGGAAATGTTTGTGATATTTAGCAAAAGTCAAGGTCTCAGGACGCAACCTAAGGTCAAGGTCAATCCATCGTTCCTTACTATTTGAAAGTTAAGTTTTTTGTTCTACATGTTTTAACAAAATATTTCCGGGAAAAGAGATAAACTAAGGAAACCATGCAAAATCACAACGCTTTTTTAAACTCATTTTTGGAGCCCTACCGAGCTTCGGTGCTTTTTGCGCTGGAAAATTATAAATGCCCTATTACATATCTACATTCTTTTGTCTATCATTCCTGAAATTTTGAACTCAATATCTTTTTTAGTTTATGAGAACATTTGTGGACAAGCCGACCCTCTAAAAATCATTAAATTGTAAATATCTCGAAAACCGGAAGTGATGTCACCATTTAAAAAAATTTGCAATAAGTTTCAGAGCAATATCTATCGGATTTGAAAGTTTCATGTAAATCGGCCGAGTAGTTTTGAGGAATCACGTACACAAAATATGTAAGAAAAAAAAAGAATAGGGAAAAAGAATCCGAACGAAAACAATAAGGTCTTTAATGAATGAAAATAAGAGCATTTGGTTTTCAGAAAAGAATTGGGAGAGGATTAGACTTTATAGATTTAGAATCTGACTAGTAACACCAAGGATAAAACAGTAACAACAACTAAGTTGTGCTTTCAATTCTGCGTCTGATAATATCTTTTTCAAACTATTTGGATGAAATTTAAATTCTTCAAAAATTTTAAACTCATTTAAATCGTGTTAAAATGACCTCAGACTAATTTTAAAACATGATATCTAAGTTGCGCTTGCAATTCTGCGTCTGATGACATTCATCCCGAATTGATTGGATGAAATTTAAATTTTTCAAAAATTTTAAACTCATTTAAATCGTGTTTAAATGACCACAGACTAATTTTAAAACATGATATCTAAGTTGCGCTTGCAATTCTGCGTCTGATGACATCTTTTTCGAATTGATTGGATGAAATTAAATTTGTCAAATTTTTTAAAATTATTTAAATCATGTTAAAATGACCTTAGACTGATTTTAAAACATGATATCTAAGTTGCACTTGCAATTCTGCGTCTGATGACATCTTTTTCGAATTGATTGGATGAAATTAAAATTTTTCAAAATTTTTTAAATTTATTTTAATCGTGTTAAAATGACCTCAAACTAATTCCAAATTATGATAACTAAGTTGCGCTTGCAATTCTGCGTCTGATGACATTTTTCCCAAATTAATTGGATGAAATTTAAATTTTTCAAAAATTTAAACTCATTTAAATCGTGATAAAATGACCTCAGACTAATTTTAAAAAATGATATCTTAGTTGCGCTTGCAATTCTGCGCCTGGCGATATCTTTGTTAAATAGATTGGATGAAATTTAAATTTTTTCAAAAATTTTAAACTCATTTAAATCGTGTTAAAATGACTTCAGACTAATTTTGAAACAATATCTAAGTTGCGCTTGCAATTCTGCGTCTGATGACAACTTTCTCGAATTGATTAGATGAAATTTAAATTTTTCAAAAATTTTAAACTCATTTAAATCGTGTTAAAATGACCTCAGACTAATTTTAAAACATGATATCTAAGTTGCGCTTGCAATTCTGCGTCTGATGACATTCATCCCGAATTGATTGGATGAAATTTAAATTTTTCAAAAATTTTAAACTCATTTAAATCGTGTTTAAATGACCACAGACTAATTTTAAAACATGATATCTAAGTTGCGCTTGCAATTCTGCGTCTGATGACATCTTTTTCGAATTGATTGGATGAAATTAAATTTGTCAAATTTTTTAAAATTATTTAAATCATGTTAAAATGACCTTAGACTGATTTTAAAACATGATATCTAAGTTGCACTTGCAATTCTGCGTCTGATGACATCTTTTTCGAATTGATTGGATGAAATTAAAATTTTTCAAAATTTTTTAAATTTATTTTAATCGTGTTAAAATGACCTCAAACTAATTCCAAATTATGATAACTAAGTTGCGCTTGCAATTCTGCGTCTGATGACATTTTTCCCAAATTAATTGGATGAAATTTAAATTTTTCAAAAATTTAAACTCATTTAAATCGTGATAAAATGACCTCAGACTAATTTTAAAAAATGATATCTTAGTTGCGCTTGCAATTCTGCGCCTGGCGATATCTTTGTTAAATAGATTGGATGAAATTTAAAATTTTTCAAAAATTTTAAACTCATTTAAATCGTGTTAAAATGACTTCAGACTAATTTTGAAACATGATATCTAAGTTGCGCTTGCAATTCTGCGTCTGATGACATCTTTCTCGAATTGATTAGATGAAATTTAAATTTTTCAAAAATTTTAAACTCATTTAAATCGTGTTAAAATGACCTCAGACTAATTTAAAAACATATCTAAGTTGCGCTTGCAAATCTGCGTCTAATGACATCTTTCTCGAATTGATTGGATGAAATTTAATTATTTTAAATTTATTTTAATCGTGTTTAAATGATTTCAGACTAATTTTAAAACATGATTTTTATAATGCTCCTGCATATTTGCGTCTGATGACATCTTTTTCAAAATTATTGGATCAATTATAGGATTTTAGGTTTTCGAAATTTTCACACTCATTTAAATCGTGTTAACATGATACCAGACAGATTTAAATCTCGGTCAAAATCTCATCGCATCTTATGAGAAATCGGACGGAAGACCCACTCGTTGCTCGCAACGAGATCGCATCTTGTTGTCTTTGTTTTTTAAAAGTAAGTATATTTGATACCAATTTTCTAAATGAAGGGTCAATAACCAAATTAGAATGATTTCTGAAAATAAAAAAAATCACACTTCATTTTGTTATTTCTATTTTTTAATTCGACTGCAAAAATTCCATATAAAATATATTTTTTGTTAAATTGACCACCCGACTCAATTTTTATAAAAATTAATCTCTAGCAAAACAATAAGAAAAGTTGGTCTTATGTTAAGTACATACATTACTTAAAGTTACAGAATCATACTTTGTTTTAAGGATTTTTTTTAATCTATAGTACCTAAATGTACATGTGATCAATGAAGGAGAACCATAAACAACACAAATAAAAAAAAATATGAATATTTGTTTAGTGGCCATGCACTTGATCTCCTTCATAATATTATCCTTGTCCTCTATCAATCTAAAAGAAGGCAATAAAATTTGAAACATGATACTGTTTGACAATTTTCAATATATGTAGCATAAATTGTAATTAAATATCAGTAACATTGAAAAAAAATTACAGCAGTTGCCATTATATTCTCTGATTTACAATTATTTATTTTACAAAAAAATATCCGATACAATTAATATATATTTGGTAAAATCTGTATATCTTATTTTTAAATACTTGATAAACACAGACACTTACTTTTCTAATCTTGTATTAATGATGTGTCTTCAATCTGGTGTACAGTCTGCTGGACTAAGTTGGGATTTTTCTGCAAAACAATGATACCATTTTTTTTTTTTTTAAATTCGGCCATAATTTGATTATAGAATGTATATCATCAGTGATCATTAGATATACATCATGCCTGCATAGTTTTTTATAAATAGATAATTAAATCATGCACTTCTTATGAAAATTCTAGAAATATTCAAAATGGGATTCATTTCCAAGTACAATATAATAATAATCTGAAAATTGAAATGAGCAAACACAAATGATTTATTTAACATTCTGTTTAAAATGACTTGTTTGTATATCAGACTTACCCTGAATTGAAATGGTCTTCCACAAGTAAAGCCATATTATCCAGGTCATATAAATGTCTATCTTTATGAAAAGACTGCTTGCAGTCTCATCACTACATACAAGAAGCTGTAATTCTGCATATTTCTTGAATAAATCAGGGAAAACTTCAAAACAGCTCCTGTCTCCTTTGCCCATTTCAAAATTTTATGACAGAATGGCAATTGTCCAATCAGAATTCACAGTAATCAAAATTTGAAATTTTGACCAATCACGTTACAGACACGATTAATACCGGAAGAAATCTTTAAAATTTCTTTTAGTTGAAACACAATATTATTTACTAAATATTATCGTAAGAATTCTGCATTTTAATGAAATAAATTTAAGTAATATTTTCTTTCAATACAACCTCTTAGTTTATTAACCGATCATCAAAACTCAGCATTTCCGGTCTCAAGAGCCGCCATTTTGAATAATTTTTTCAACATGAGGGAAATTTAAAATCTGCATGCATTTAAGTACCAATGCATTTTTTCAAGCGATGAATATGTTAAACCAACAATTATAACATCTTTTTTAATAAAACATGTTTCACAAAGTAAACAGCAGAGTCTTTAACCATGTCCTGTTATAAATTACGATGAGAGTTAGTGCAGGGGAAAAAACAGATGGAAATAGCAACACTGTTCTTTGTTAACGACATTTCTATTAATCAACTATGTGAATTTATAAGCCCATGTGAATACATCTCATCATAACAAACAATACCACCAGCCCCCCTCCCCTACCCCATTCTTTCGCATGCATTCGATGTTTATGGGAAAATTCTGAATCAATTTCAAGAAATCTACTCTATTCCATCATTCATGGGATAGGCCTACTGGTTACTTTTTGAAGTTTGTTCAGTGATAATATAAAGTTTATGCTGCCGCTTAGTATTTAACTGTTAAAACGAAATTATGAATGTCTTATGATGTTCAACAGACACGTAACAAACTAATACTTGCATAGGCTGAAAAGCAAAATAAAAATTTCTACTGATCAAAACACACACAATAACTTCTGCATGGAACTTTTTATCTTAAACAAACATCAGTGTCAACACAGCACGGACTAATCATGACCTCTTTAGACACCCTTTACTGTTAACCTAGGATGTGTGTGCGTTCAGGCGGAAAGTGATTTCCTGTGTTTTGTGTCTTAGAAAAGCAATGGAATTTTGAACAGGTGTTTTTGTTCCAATTGATGAACTGGATTCCCGTTACGATGGTTATGTCATTGTTTTTAAACTAATCTTAGTGATTTTAACTACCCCGTGTGTGATACCAACTTGGACCCCCCCCCCCCCCCGCCCAACACTTACGGTGATTAAAAAAAAAGAAGACAAGTTAAAACTATATTTTATATTTATCTTTATATTTAATGGGGAAAAAGTCTACTTTAGACTTGAATATTTTGGATAAGACACTAAAAAAATTACGTCCAAACGGCATTTACTGCAAAAAATCAATGTGATATTGATGCATACACTAAATGACTAAGTTAAATGTAGGTACATTTTAGTTATATTGAAAATTTTCAATGTAGGTATATTTTAGTTATACTGAAAGTTTCTAAGTTCAATGTAGGTACATTTTAGTTATACTAAAAGTTTCTAAGTTTAATTTAGGTACATTTTAGTTATACTGAGAAATTTCTAAGTTCAATGTAGGTACATTTTAGTTATACTGAAAAGTTTCTAAGTTCAATGTAGGTACATTTTAGTTATAGTGCAAAAAGTTTAAGTCCAATCAAGGTACAAAAAAGTTATAACTTTTATGTACCTAAATCTTTGGTACATAAAAGTTACACTTTAGTTACAGAAAAGTTATGACTAAGTATAACTATTTTTTGTATGGGGAGTTTATTTTGACTTTTAAAATAAATTATTCAGGTTTTTACTCTTCAAATTGACGTCAACTCGACGCCATTGTGGCCTTTCAGGCCTTTGATTAAGTTATTTGTATTAGATTTTACGAGTCTCTTGACCCCTAATTAAAGGGGCCAGCCCCTTTTTCTTGATTTCATTCGAAAGAACTTTTGATTTTCTACTACTTTTGTTCTATATGTTTTAGCAAAATATCAACTGATAAAAAGATACAGATAAAAACTTATGAAAATTTTGATTCAAAATTGGTACCCAAATTTTGTGCCTAGACGAGCTCCAAGAAATGGCGCCACTGGCGTAAAATAAGTAGATAGTGCACAACTTCAAGCTATCGTCTACCTATCCTGAAAAGTTCGTAGTTATATCTCTGATAGTTTTTAGCTCACCTGAGCTGAAAGCTCAAGTGAGCTTTTCTGATCACTTTTTGTCCGGCGTCCGTCTGTCTGTCTGTCCGTTTGTCTGTCCGTAAACTTTTTACATTTTCGACTTCTTCTCCAGAACCACTGGGCCGATTTGAACCAAACTTGGCACAAAGCATCCTTAGGTTAAGGGGATTAATGTTTGTTAAAATGAAGGGCCACGCCCTCTTTCAAGGGGAGATAATTAAAAATCATTGAAAATTTGTTGGTATTTTTCAAAAATCTTCTCAAAAACCATTCGGCCAGAAAAGCTGACACTTGTGTGGAAGCATCCTCAGGTAGTGTAGATTCAAGTTTGTTCAAATCATGACCCCCGGGGGTAGGGTGGGGCCACAATGGGGGGTCGAATTTTTACATAGGAATATAAAAAGTAAATCTTTAAAAATCTTCTTCTCTGAAACTGATCAGCCAGGAAAGCTGAAACTTGTGTGGAAGCATCCTCAGGTAGTGTAGATTCAAGTTTGCTCAAATCATGATCCCCAGGGGTAGGGTGGGGCCACAATGGGGGGTCGAATTTTTACATAGTAATATATAGAGTAAATCTTTAAAAATCTTCCTTCTCTAAAACTGATCCGCCGGAAAAGCTGTAAATTTTGTGGAAGCATCCTCAGGTAGTGTAGATTCAAGTTTGTTCAAATCATAATCCCCAGGGGTAGGGTGGGGCCACAATGGGGGGTCAAATTTTTACATAGGAATATATAGAGTAAATCTTTAAAAATCTTCTTCTCTGAACTAGTCAGCCAGAAAAGCTGTAACTTGTGTGGAAGCATCCTCAGGTAGTGTAGGTTCAAGTTTTGTTCAAATGATGATCCCCAGGGGAGGGTGGGGCCACAATGGGGGGGGGGGGGTCAAAATTTTACATAGGAATATATAGAGAAAAATCTTTAAAAATCTTCTTCTCAGAAACTGATCGGCCAGAAAAGCTTGTGTGAAAGCATTCTCGGTTAGAGTACTCACTAGATTCAAGTTAAATAAAATCATGATCCCGAGGGGTAGGGTGGGGCCACAGTTGGGGAGGGGGGTCGAATTTTCTCATTTGAATATATAGAGAAAAATCTTTAAAAAATCTTCTTCTCAGAAACCGATTGGGCAGAAAAGCTGCAACTTGTGTGGAAGCATCCTCAGGTAGGGAAGATTCAAATTGTTCGAATATGATTTTGACAAATGTTAATCTAGACTATTTGAAGACTGAACTGACTTGAGTTAGAGCTCTTCTAGACAATTTGAATGTGTTTAAAGGTCATATGAAACGATTTTTAACACCATGATTTTCTTTAATAAATATGAAGCTTGGTATAAACGAATGTTAAAATACGTGTAGCAAGATTTTTTTGTCATTGTATTACTGAGAAATAACCGTGGAAACTCGGCATCTGAAAAAATTCTTCCCCGCTTATCGTTCTTGAATTTGTGGATTTATGACGTCACACAGACCCACCGATGTAAACAATGCAATGAAACTAGTGTAATTTTACAGTAGCTTATCGATTTGATTTTAATAATTTTTGCATATATGAACGTGTCTTTCTTTTCATATGAGATGATCTGATTTCGTAGTACAGATGACTTAGTTTTAATTGGTCGTTAATGAATAAAACTATCAGCTTTTCACCAGAGTAATATCACGATGAAGATCCCGTACTGCAGTGAAAATTTAACAACATTAACAGCTGATTAACGAACTATCCTAATCCTTTTTAAACAGAAACAACATTTTCTTTTTCGATACGTATCATGACTGAGCTACATTTACATAGAATTAAATCATTTTAATGCATTTGATTTATTTTGTGACATAAAAACGTATAAGGCAGACCAATGAAAATGTTTGAGGCATTGTGTATAGTCTGTATTTAAAAGCTGCTGTAAAATACCGCAAAAATAATCTTAAATTTTATTTTTAAAATAGGTCTATTGATATAAACTCTAATTAATTTGGCCTATAAATTTCTGACTTATTGATATATACAAGTAGCAATATCTTTAGAAAATTCTTTGTGTACACGTATAAGTATTAGCGTTTTATCAAACTACATCGCGGAAATGTGGCATTTAAGGATTTAGAAATGTACCGGTTAAATAAATTGGTTGTTTGATAAAAATATGTGTGAACGAACGGGAATCAACATATTTCATTATAAGAACAAGCATCAATAAAACGAAAGAAAAAATTGTGGAAGAAAGGGAGATAGAAGGAATCTGTGAGTAAACACCGCACATACAAGTACACGTTTCAAAATCAAAACATTAATTTGAAGAAACTTCTCTTAGACTAAAAATTATTAAATGGTAACATATTTGTGAATTTGAAAACGAAACAAACAATTTAATCGTGAAGCGAATGAGTCAGCATGTTGCCTGTTAAGAAAAAAAAACCCCAGTACTGTTGAATTGCATGAACGTGCAAATTGGAAAAAACGATCAGTTATTTTTGAATTTGACAATTTCATTTAAACTAATTGAAACAAAACATATACATGCATACATAAAACTTATATTATACTTGCATGTAGATCTATAAAGAAAATCATTCATTCTCGAGTCTCTACTCTCATGTACACGCTATCAAATATAGACGCATGCGATTGAATTTCTTGAGAGAAAATATACTGTCGTGGTTGATTATTGTATAATTATATAAGTTTTTATATAAAATAGAATTTTTTTCTTTTAAAATACTGCAAAATGACATGGATATTTGTATTCACTACAGAGCGTTATAAGGCCATAGACCCCTTCACGATAACTGCGGTACTGTGTTCTTGCAGGGCAAATTGATACACTTTACCGAAGTTTCTGTAGGTAGATAATTAAATGACGTGATTGAAACAATTGACGTTACGTCATATTTCACCAAACCATGTCATTTTGCCCTGCAAAAGAGCAGTACCGCAGTTACCGTGAAAGGGTCTATTGGGTCTTACTGACGTCATAAGCAAGGGAGGTAAGCCGCGTAAGTCAATGTTCCTTTTCCCGATTAAGTGATTTTGATCGACTGTGGCGCTGACATTTTGCATAAAATATCCAAAAAACAATGCCAGTCTTATTAAATAGGCACTTATGAACTCATTCCCGTATATAACTCAATATGGTCAGGATATCGTTTCATATGACCTTTAAGAAGATTTTTAAGGTCTTCCGTTTCCAACGGAAGACCTTTATATTATTGTGCAGATTAAGATTATTCTTATTTTTCTTTTTTTTTTTTTCTTCCTAGACGCGAACTTTGAGGCATCATATCTTGCTCATTTCCAAATGGTTTTTGCTCAAATTTTCAGGGCTTATAGACTTTACAAAACACTATCTAAACCATTTCATAAATTTTAAAAATCCTCTTTCGTTAACGAGTTATTCCCCTTTTTAAAAAATTTAGGGCCTTTCGTTTCCAGACAAAGGCTCCGAGACTATGATAGCAGGGAATGGGAATCCCACGAATTTGAATAACAGACACATTGAAGTTTTGCACATCGGTTTTTGTTTTTGGATGACTTTCTTAATTTAGAAAAAGGTAGGGGGTCAAAAAACAGGGTTCCAAAAAGTGCGAAAATTTAGACATATCTTTGTATCTTTTAAACAAAAAACATTTTGTTAAGACATGTAGAATAAAAGTTGTGCAGAATGTCAAGGACTTTCATTTGACACCAATAAAAAAGGGCTGACCCCTTAAATGAAGGGCCAAGGGCCCTTGAAAGTTTTTGCTAAATAACTAAAAAACGGCTAGGATTTTGATATAGCTGTCGCTGGAAAAGTTGTTTGTTGGGTTCCTATAAATGTCGTTACAATGTTATTTTGTTGGTGAGTTGTGTAGTATGAGTGTAAAAAGCTTTACATTTTAACATGTACCTGTGTTTATTTGGCAAGTTAACGAAATTCATTGTGCGTACAACTGACATTAAGTTACGACAGACAGTATACCTGTTTAAAAAGGAGGCTTTAATTCATAAAAAAAAATAATTTTTTTAGGATACATGCTTTTATGTGAGGAGTTTAAGTCATCTTCGTAAATTCTGCACAATCCTAAAAAACGAGAAACAGAAAATATAAACATTAATTTTTTTTCTTTTCTAGTAAATCACACAACCTACCGGTAAAAAATAAATCTATGTGATACATTTTAGTTATCATGCTGCGTGCATTTAAAATATATCTGGAATCAGAGCTGTGTGTGTGAACCATTACGTAAGCTATCCCTCGCTTGTGGCCGAGAAAGTCGGTAGCCATGGTCGCGGTTATCTAATACACCGGAGTCACGTCTCTCAATTTATGAGTTCATTTAGCCGAAAACAAGAATTGTTTTAATTTTGATCACACATAATATTAGACGTTTATTCATCTCAAATTAAATTAACTGATAGAGTGTCAATTAAGAAAACGTTCTGTTAATTAATAAAAGAAATGTCATTCTCAATCGGAAGTAATATCAGGCATAGATTAATTCTGGGTTTTAAGTAAAGAAAAAATAATAACTTCTATTTGGTAGATTTTAGTCATTATTATACTGCAAACATTTCAAATCTTCCTGGGTTCTGAGCTGTGTGTGTTGTAACTTTACGTAACCTATTCCTCGCCCGCGGCCGAGGAGATCGGCCGCGGGTGCACTACCAAGCGGTCAGCGGTTATCTAATACACCAGATTCGCGTCTTTCATGTAGCCTACTTGTTTTGAGTATAAATAGCCGCAAATACAGGAACTGTTTTAATTTTAAGTTATTAATGTTTTATTTAAAATGTAAATTAAGAAGTCATTCTGAAAATTATAAAATCCGATATCATTCCTAATCCAAAACATCGTCAGACATAAATCAATGGTGGGTTTGTAAGTATAAAATGTTCTAAGAACTGTACTAATAATGTTTTAGATCAACAACAAAAAACCACAAAGATTACCCCTTTAAATGATGATCATCCCTCGCACGCTCGCACATGGCCGAGAAGACATCTACATGTACCTTATCACACGTGTATGCTTATTGATATTTTGTACGAACACAAAACTATTTGTTTATTTAATTTTCATTTATATTGGTTTTAGATGAAAGATAAATTTATCTCCCTTATTCAGTTGATTTAGCATTGATTTAAACGTTAGGGCGAAAAATCTTATAAAAACCTCTCATTAATTGAATAAAAGTAATCTATCAATTCGATTCTAAATATGCAAGGCCGATTGTATAAATAAAAGAACTCCGAGATATTTACCGGCATATGTAAACTTGATATGTGTTTAAGATTAATATACTGCATCGTCGGAAGCCACGGGTTTTCTATCCGTTACACTGATTTCAAGCAATGTAACGGATGGAAAACCCGTGGGGTCCGACGATGAATCGACTGTAGTTACTCATGATCATTTCCGTTAATTATTGCTTAGACTTTTTACAGACTTTAACACTTTTAAGACAATATTCAAACTTTGCCTGGCCAACGAGTCATATAAAAAGTATGCACATGGATATATGTATATATACTGGTGTAAGAATTAATATTCGACCAACACAAAAATTAAATAGTGTAGAAAGTAAAATAAGTTTTCTTAAGAGTTGTACCAAATTTTAGCAGGGTTTACATAGTAAAAAAAATCATTAATTTTCGAAGCGTTCTAGGAAGTTTAAAAACAAAGTCATCTCTGTGCTGCTCCGCCCCCCCCCCCCCCCCCCCCAGTGCTCGAGCTGAATTTTAAAAATTGGCGAACAAAAATCGAAAATTTATATGTGTCGAAAATCAATTTTTGGTGACTCCTTATTTGTTAACGTTCTTCCTAATGTGTTTCACTTTGCTGTGTGAGTTTATTCGGCCAGTCTGCGTGTTAATTCAATCACCCCGTGTGACCGAAAATCTCGTGTCCCTTTAAGACCGAGAAAATAAGCACCGCCTTCGAATTTACCTGGTCAGTGTAACCCTTGTTAATCAACTAAATCGAGGCCCCAGTTTGAATGTTAGAAAATGATTGGCATTTTTGTTTACTCGTCCTGTGTATACCATGCCCAGCGCTCGTGACGACGGTGGGATATTTAAAACAAAATCCTATTTGAAAAAAAATGAAGTTAGAGATGCCTCACAACCCCTACCACTGCCGCGGATTATGATTTTGAAGATTTGTGAATTTCTTTTACTTGCTTGTGAATATTTCAGATAAATATGCTCATCCTTTCAAAAACAATACTGAGGACTGTTTGGCCAAACATTATACGGATAGTTACCCCTACCACTGAGCACCTCAGTCTCGTATACTTATAGCGACCCTCAGATGGGAGAAGGCATTATTAATATTGTTTATTTACAATTGGTGTTCTTTTCAATCTCTAATTTTAACACTGCACTTTACATAAACTATTCCATGTTTTAGCGGTAGAGGTTTAAGTATGAATATAGGGAATCAAAATGTTTATGAAACATAACACTTTTTTCCATGCATCAGCGCAGTGGATTTTGTGTTTATTACACTATGATATAGGCATACCAGTAGTTTGAATCCTGTCATCAGTTGTACATACATGTAAACGTATTTATCGATTTTCTGGTTGGAATAATTTTGATACATGTACATATAAGAGATGTGTTTTAAGTTATCATAAATTGATATAACCGTGAAATAAGTTAAAAGGAGGAAAATAATACTTTGAAAGTGAGCCTCATTTTCTGAACTTACTATTATCATATTGACAATCCAGTTTAATGACTGCCCACCCTTTTCTCCTTACACTCAACGGGGTCGGATAGGTATCAATAAGAGGTCACCTTTCCATGACCTTTAAATTTGCATACAATCTAAATATATACCCCTAGCTTATCACAGACATGCCTTTATCTGTTTTATGAGAAGTGCAACTCTTCAATACTATGCAGTCTGGAGGTTGCAATAATTATATAGAAAATAGGCATGAATTAATTTTTCTGTCTCCTTTTGAAGAGTTCAAATTGATTTTCTAAAGCCCTGATTGGTCAGAAGTTAAGGTAGTGTGAAGATGACCTCCTATCAATAACTGTCAGACCCTGACAAGTGTACATGTAAGAAGAAGAGTGGTGGTTTAATTAAGACTGAATGACAATCCTTTCTTGACTTGCAATCTGATGAAAATTTATATAGTCGCTATACGATGATTTGAAGAAACCCCACTTGAGGTCACCTCCTGGTGTACTTTGCTTTGACCAATGAAATCGTCGGTTCCATTCCTCAGTTACATGATTAGGAAGTTATGCCAATACATTCTTTAGATTCCCTAAGGGCGTCTTATATCAACTTATGCTCCATCTCTTACTTGCTGATACCGAAAGATTCACGAACATGTGGCATCATTTCGTCGTACAACTCCATTTTTGTTTGTAACCCGAAATTACAGTTTCTAACACTTGCTCTGATTGCTAGAATAACTCATGTATATTTATAAACAAACGTTCAACAGGGGGTGACCTCAAGAGGGGTTTCTTCAGATCCACTTGTATCGAAAATAGAAAAACAAGGAGGGGATCAAGGATATGATTTTAATCAGATTGTCTCGACTTGAAGCTGTAACGGAAGACCTTCTCGTTGCTTGCAACGAGCTCGGCTCTAGTTCCTTATATATTCCTATGTAAAATTTGGCACCCCCCCTTCCAATTGTGGCCCCACCCTACCCCCAGGGATAATGATTTTTCAGGAGTAGGGTTGGGCCACATGGCAGGGGGGGGGGGTCCAATTTTACAAAGGAAAACATTTAAATTGTTCACAAAAACTCAAATGTTTTTATATATGGTTTTACTTATATGCAAGCATTTTGACATATTGTTGATTCTTTAAAATTGTTTAGACTCTGGCCCCTGGACAATTCTTAGACCACACAAGGGGTTCAAAGTTTGATGTAGGTTTATAATCCATATATAAACAGTTGTTTAAGTCTGATCATCTTCTCGAGAACTGCAATGCTCAATATGTGATATGACTGTAAAATCACCCTGTTACAAAGGGGCTCAATGATAAACATAAGAATATGCAGAGGAATTTTTTTTATACAGGATCTATTATACGACATTGTTCAGACATTTTGTATATGACTCCATAAAGCTGATTTTATTATGTCTGTTGTTGCTCAGGTGAGCGATGTGGCCCATGGGCATATTGTTTAGTTTTTTACACTGCACAAAATAGGTCGTCAAAAATTTACAGAATCGGTCGTAAATCGATACCGGAAGTGACAACAAAAATTTCATAAACATATAAAATTCAGATCACATCTCATCATCTGTTTAAAAATTGTGGTCGAATAGTGTCCGAGATATCGCCTGCACAAAATTTGGAAAAAATAATAATAATAACTAGATACGATCTCGTTACAAGTAACGAGTAGGTCTTCCGTGCGATTTCTGTTTTAAATCATACCATGAATATTCGGTACAATTTCAGAATTAACCCCCCCCCCCCACTTTCAGATAATGTATAAAAATCCCTTATTACGTAAAAAATGGGTGTGGTAATGAGTTTTCCATTTATATATATTTTTATGATCAACAACCTTGCTTATATAATGCATTACAAAATCTTGATCTTTTTAAAGTTATTTGTAATAGACTTTACGAGTCTCTTGGTCCCTCAATAAAGGAGCCAACCCCTTTATCTTGATTTCATACGAAAAGTCTTTCGAATACTAACATTTTTAGCTCACCTGAGCTGAAAGCTCAAGTGAGCTATTCTGATCACATTTTGTCCGTCGTCCGTCTGTAAACTTTTGTACATTTTGATCTTCTTCTCTAAAATTGCTCGGCCAATTTCAACCAAATTTGGCACAAAGCATTCTTATGGGAAGGTTAATATAAATTGCAAAAATAAAAGACCGATCTTTATTCAAAGCGGAGAAAACCTTGAAACTGTAGAAAAAGGGGGGTGCCTTTTTAAAAATCTTCTTCTCAAGAACTACTGAGTCAAATTCATTGTAATTTAGCATAAATAATCCTTATGGAAAGGAAAAAATAAATTGCAAAAATTATGGGCTAATTCTGTTTCAAATCTAAGTTATTACGAAAATAATAATAAAAGAAATGCGTGTTTCAATCAGTTTATAGCTTCGGGTTCGGTATTCCATGAGTCATGGTAAAATGGGTAGGCAAACCTGGGCCGGGGCAAAACAAAAGATTGGCAGTTATTAATTTGCCGATCTCATTAAAATTTTGAGGATATGTTACGGACCAGTATATTTGTATTCGCTGTAAATATTGCTGCAAAACAATGCGTATTTTGAAATTGACGATTGCCGATCTGCCCCGGCTTTTATTTTGCCCCAGCCCGGGTTTGCCCACCTATTTTACCAAGACTCATATTCCATTCTTCTAAAACGAGGTTCTTTGTTTAAGATAAACGGGTCGATCTGACAATGATGAATTAGTTTGTTGTGCAACAGTTCCATACGAAGGGGATCTTTGAAACATGCAGAATACATTGGTGCCAATTTTGTGAAGTAAATTGAGGTTAAATATTTCAATGCGTTGACAGTTTTCACATATGACGGTGGTGTTAGCTTGTTTTGATTTTCGTTTCGTTTTCATTATCTATGCTTTGTAACTATCGCCTGTATTTTGTAATTTTTACGTATCAAATCAAACAGAGACTTCGGTAAATCAGACAGTTAACCGTTAACCTGCGCAAATTAAGCAAAATCTGATGTATTAAAAGAGTACTAAAATACTATTCATTCTATCGGTAATTCGATATGATCTTTTGCGTAATAGGCCTATTAGATTAATGCAATGTGTTTCGTTGAGATGCTTAGCATTTTCTCAAATTTATTCATAAGTTTAAATGGAGTTTAATATCGCTGATGGAAATATGTAGGTATATATTTTGAAAAATAAATTGTGCACTTTATTTGTTATAGTGCATATGTTTCTTGTGTTTAATTGTTTACAATTTCTATTTACTAACCATATTTGTCCCCCGCCGCAACGCGGAGCGGGGACATAGAAATGCCGGGCGTCCGTCCGTGTGTCCGTGCGTCACACTTTTTTGTAAGCGCTCTCATGCCTACAAATTTTGACGGATTTTCATTAAATTTATACCAAATGTTTATACACCTATTACCTTGGTCAAGTTCGAAAATCAGCATTGGTCGATACTTTTTGTTGGAGTTATGGGACTCTGACCACAATAATGACTCCGTTTTATCCAAAAATTGACCTTGTAAGCGCTCTCATGCCTACAAATTTTGACGGATTTTCATTAAATTTATACCAAATGTTTATACACCTATTACCTTGGTCAAGTTCGAAAATCAGCATTGGTCGATACTTTTTGCTGGAGTTGTGGGACTCTGACCACAATAATGACTCCGTTTTATCCAAAAATTGACCATGTAAGCGCTCTCATGCCTACAAATTTTGACGGATTTTCATTAAATTTAAACCAAATGTTTATACACCTATTACCTTGGTCAAGTTCGAAAATCAGCATTGGTCGATACTTTTTGTTGGAGTTATGGGACTCTGACCACAATAATGACTCCGTTTTATCCAAAAATTGACCTTGTAAGCGCTCTCATGCCTACAAATTTTGAAAAAAATGGGTGGTCGGGGTAAAAAAATGTTCCTCCCAACCTCCCCACACATTTAATTCTGAAACAGCCCTGAATGTTTTAAAATATTGCAATTTCATATACTGTTAAATCATTAGATTTCGTGGTGGTTCAATTTTCGTGGAATTCGTGGGTACCTCTCATCCACGATTTAACATCCTACACGAATTAATAAATAAGGGTAATAAAATCATATTTCCTTTGTAGGTTTTAGAGAATACACGAAATTATGTCCGCACGAACCTGTAAAATTTAAGCAATCGACGAAAATTAGCCCCCACGAAATTTAATGATTCCACTGTACAGTATACTAGTATACTGCTTGAACGGCGGGGGACCCAGGAATTCAATTCTTGTTGAGTGTTAAGCTTCGAATTAAAAGCAAGGTACAGAGATTTGCTCACAATTCTATGTACACAGATCTGAGGCCATTCTTTTTTTCCACTTTAAATGCTGAATAGGAAATACAAAGTTAAAAATCTTAAGCTGAATGTAATAAACTCATGTGAACAAAATATATGACTCAAACCTAGCAAAATTGTGAGCTCTGTATCTTGCTTATAATTCTACGATTGACGCTGAAATTTTGGTTGATCATTAGAAATGTCTCGCTAAATATTAAATACTTGTACAAAAAAATTAAAGGATGATATGCTGTATATAACTACTCTCTGGCCCCTCTTTATACAATGGATAATGTATTTTCCGGGGCATAGGCCGGTATTTTTTTTCAATGATGCGGGAGCCCCGGCTTATCCCCCGGGATTGGCTTATCGTAGGCTCAAAGTTGAAAAAATTGAACAGTAAAATACAAAATCCACTGTTTTTATCCGTTGTACTGTTGTATTAGTTTATTATGAGGTTTGGTTTTTTCTTCCGTTTGAACTATTATCGATAATTGTCCCGATGAAAATTTTTGTAATGACATCATGAGTAATAAAATGTACGATGTATTTCTTTACAATCCAAATCAAATCATATCTAAGCCAAGCGTTCGTGTCTGAACTCTGGAAACTATTATTGCGTAGTAAAAAAGAAAACGAAACTGTGTAGAATGTAAAATGACGGAATTTTTTCATGTCTGCGTTCGTGGGAATTGTAGGATCAATGTTTTGTTTTTTTTGTTTTGTTTTTTTTTTTACAATTAATTTGTAAATATACAATAAAATATGTTCAAACCAAAATTAATTTCCTGTTGGATGAAATAACGGTATTCCAGTGTCGTGTGTATATACAAAGGTGTGAAACCCGTGACTTACACAGCCTGGGGGCACGTAGTGTACACCGTTACACTTCATTGCATTGACTGTGTTTGTTAGCATTATAACTTCTTTGCGTAACGGCAAGTCACTATTTAATTAGTGGAAAAGAACACAAATTTAATATTTTCTATGTGGTATTTCTTTTTCTTAATTATATCGATTACGGGGGATAACTCTATTTGAATATGAAACCACGTGTTGAGCTAATGGACGCCATCAAAGATCAAAGTATAACTTGATCAAATGAAATTTAGCAATAAGGTATTGATAAAATATAAAATGTTTGGTAAAATATTATACTTAATCTATCAAACAGAACCACGGAGGTTGGTGTTGCAATAAAATTTACAACATATATGTAACAGTGTAAAATTACAGTACGTAACGTTAATATATACCGACGAATACGGAAGAGACCAATCATGCACAAACCGCAGATATATTTTTAAAAATTACTTAAAATATAAATGTTTAGCAAATCAAATAATTCTAATTAAGTCTCCCAAACGAAGTTTGGAGACTTATTGTTTTTGTACGGTTCTTATTATTATTATTATTATTATTATTCTTATTAAGGTCTTCCGTTTCCAACGGAAGACCTTACTGTTTTTCTACTGTTTCTCATTCTTCTATATTATTAGGGTCTTCCGTCTTCAGCGGAAGACCCTTCTATTATTCTATTGTTTCTTTTTCACTTTTCTTATTATTAGGGTCTTCCGTCTTCAGCGGAAGACCCTTCTATTATTCTATTGTTTCTTTTTCACTTTTCTTATTATTATTATTATTCTTTTTTTGTCTTACAAATTTTGTGCAGGCGATTTCTCGAAGATGACTCTTTCGATTTTCTTCAAATTTTCAGGGACAATGCCTTGTCAACTGAAGTTTATACCGCTGCGACAGTTTTTAGAAATTCGCTTCCGGTCGGATGTTATCGTCGTTAAACGATTTTTAAAAGTCAATTTTGTCTGCGACGTTTCTCAAAAACGAGTAAAGATTTAGAGCTGAAATTTTCAGATATGATAGATCTTACGTTTTTATAGTGCACCTCGGTCAAAAGAATGTCCGCCGTCACTTCCGGTCGTTACTGGAAGCAAATTTAAAAAATCGAATTTTTCAACTTTTTTGTTTTAAAATATTTTTCGGTAGGGTTGATAGTGACCCTTTTTCTGATTCAGAATATGTAATTTGTTTTAAAATCGATCAACGCATTCTCGAGATATTAAGGGTCAAAGTCCTGAAGCGAGAGTCCGAGTAGCTCAGTCGTTAGAGTCGTGGACATATGCCCAGGCGACCCGGGTTCAAGCCTCAAGTGCCGCAAAATTTTTCAACTCATTTTTCGCTTAGACCTACGATTTTATCTTTGAAATGATGAATTCTGTTCTTTTCCGTTTTAATTTTGTAAAAGAAGTTATAATAATAGCGCTTTCCCCCGTATTTGTGTATCTAGTTAAAAATGTTCAGAAAAATAAATAGTTACATCTTTAATAACACGCTTATACATTGTTCTAACACATGTTTATCATTTAGTAATTGTGTAAATTGTAATATTTAGAATTAAATATTTTACGTTTAATACAGAAGTAACCGACACTCCACCCCCCCCCCCCCCCCGAGTCACACAAAATTGTTTAGTTTTTCTTCCCTGCTTTTTCTTGATCTTTGATCTTGGACCTTTAATTTCAACCTATTACCATTATAGATTACTCTACTAATGACCAAACCAATTCGTTCATTTTTAACAGAGTTATGAATTTTGGGGCATTTGAGTTTCGATTAGCGTGCTTGACATGTACTGTAGAAAAAAATTCTAACTTCCGAGCCCTTCACTTAATTCTAATCAAATTTCGTGTAAATGAACCTCGGTCCCCATTCTTACTGTCTGCCAAATATGCAGCGGATTGAACAATTTAGAAGAAATTTCTGAGATCAAACAGCGCGTATTGTCTATACGGGGAGTCCAAATTTACACAGTACACGCACCGACCCCCCCCCCCCCCCCCGATTCACAAAATCATTTAGTTTTTCTGGCCTGATTTTACTTGATCTTTGACCTGTACTTTTAACCTAATACTATTCTAGATTACTGTACTAATGACCAGGCCAATTCGTTCATTTATAACAGAGTTATGAATTTTTGGGCATTTGAGTTTCGATTAGCGTGCTTCACATGTACTGTAGAAAAAAGTTCTAACTCCCGAGCCCTTCACTCAATCCTAATGAAATTTCGTGTAAATGTACCTCGGACCCCATTATAATTGTCTGCCAAATATGCAGCGGATTGAACAATTTAGAAGAAATTCCTGAGATCAAACGGCAGGCATTACCTGTACGGGGAATTAAAATTGACACAGTACACGGGATGTAAGCAGCCGTGTAATATTTCTGGTGCATGTATATTTCTTGTTTTCCGTTTAGTCTGTATCTACGATAGCGTGTGAACTACTTATGAATGTTAGAACTGTGAAAATAACCGTTATCGATTTTTTACCGAATAAATTTACATGTTACTGATTTCGTTATTTCTACATTTATCAAGATTTCATCAATCCTGGCATAATAAAACAGTCAAACATAATAGTAAACGACACGAAAAAAAATTCTCAACGCTGAAATACATGTGTAAAATGCATCAGTCATTGTTCTAGGATTCCCCTATTTGTCGTTAACCGAATCCGAGATCCACACCTCAAAATTCTACTTTCGATTTATTTACGACGAAAATCAAGCTCTGGCCTTTTCACCCCCCTCTACAAACAAACACGCATCAATATTTCAAATGACCTCGCATTGTTACAAAACCTGAATAATCAGACATCTTACACGTTGTTTTTCATCTCATACAAAAAATCAGCTCCTGTCCCGGGCGGAAACGCCCCGAATTCAAAGAGAAATTCGGGAATTATTTTGCGTCAGCCATGTTTTGACGTGAACCTTTGCTGAAATTCTGTTATGACACCTGCATAAGTTGGGTGTTCTAATCTCGCCGGAGCCACAAGATTTGTTCTTTCTCTCCTTTTCTTTCTATCCATTTTTTTTTTTTTTTTTTTTTTTTTTGATTTTCAAACAAAAATACTATTCACAAAGGGGTTGTTGGAATGAAGTACACGTTGAAAAACACTATTCCATTTAAATAAAGACAAAAACAGACCTTATTTATTAGGGTCTTCCGTCTTCAGCGGAAGACCCTTCTATTATTCTATTGTTTCTTTTTCACTTTTCTTATTATTATTATTATTCTTTTTTTGTCTTACAAATTTTGTGCAGGCGATTTCTCGAAGATGACTCTTTCGATTTTCTTCAAATTTTCAGGGACAATGCCTTGTCAACTGAAGTTTATACCGCTGCGACAGTTTTTAGAAATTCGCTTCCGGTCGGATGTTATCGTCGTTAAACGATTTTTAAAAGTCAATTTTGTCTGCGACGTTTCTCAAAAACGAGTAAAGATTTAGAGCTGAAATTTTCAGATATGATAGATCTTACGTTTTTATAGTGCACCTCGGTCAAAAGAATGTCCGCCGTCACTTCCGGTCGTTACTGGAAGCAAATTTAAAAAATCGAATTTTTCAACTTTTTTGTTTTAAAATATTTTTCGGTAGGGTTGATAGTGACCCTTTTTCTGATTCAGAATATGTAATTTGTTTTAAAATCGATCAACGCATTCTCGAGATATTAAGGGTCAAAGTCCTGAAGCGAGAGTCCGAGTAGCTCAGTCGTTAGAGTCGTGGACATATGCCCAGGCGACCCGGGTTCAAGCCTCAAGTGCCGCAAAATTTTTCAACTCATTTTTCGCTTAGACCTACGATTTTATCTTTGAAATGATGAATTCTGTTCTTTTCCGTTTTAATTTTGTAAAAGAAGTTATAATAATAGCGCTTTCCCCCGTATTTGTGTATCTAGTTAAAAATGTTCAGAAAAATAAATAGTTACATCTTTAATAACACGCTTATACATTGTTCTAACACATGTTTATCATTTAGTAATTGTGTAAATTGTAATATTTAGAATTAAATATTTTACGTTTAATACAGAAGTAACCGACACTCCACCCCCCTCCCCCCCGAGTCACACAAAATTGTTTAGTTTTTCTTCCCTGCTTTTTCTTGATCTTTGATCTTGGACCTTTAATTTCAACCTATTACCATTATAGATTACTCTACTAATGACCAAACCAATTCGTTCATTTTTAACAGAGTTATGAATTTTGGGGCATTTGAGTTTCGATTAGCGTGCTTGACATGTACTGTAGAAAAAAATTCTAACTTCCGAGCCCTTCACTTAATTCTAATCAAATTTCGTGTAAATGAACCTCGGTCCCCATTCTTACTGTCTGCCAAATATGCAGCGGATTGAACAATTTAGAAGAAATTTCTGAGATCAAACAGCGCGTATTGTCTATACGGGGAGTCCAAATTTACACAGTACACGCACCGACCCCCCCCCCCCCCGATTCACAAAATCATTTAGTTTTTCTGGCCTGATTTTACTTGATCTTTGACCTGTACTTTTAACCTAATACTATTCTAGATTACTGTACTAATGACCAGGCCAATTCGTTCATTTATAACAGAGTTAATGAAATTTCGTGTAAATGTACCTCGGACCCCATTATAATTGTCTGCCAAATATGCAGCGGATTGAACAATTTAGAAGAAATTCCTGAGATCAAACGGCAGGCATTACCTGTACGGGGAATTAAAATTGACACAGTACACGGGATGTAAGCAGCCGTGTAATATTTCTGGTGCATGTATATTTCTTGTTTTCCGTTTAGTCTGTATCTACGATAGCGTGTGAACTACTTATGAATGTTAGAACTGTGAAAATAACCGTTATCGATTTTTTACCGAATAAATTTACATGTTACTGATTTCGTTATTTCTACATTTATCAAGATTTCATCAATCCTGGCATAATAAAACAGTCAAACATAATAGTAAACGACACGAAAAAAAATTCTCAACGCTGAAATACATGTGTAAAATGCATCAGTCATTGTTCTAGGATTCCCCTATTTGTCGTTAACCGAATCCGAGATCCACACCTCAAAATTCTACTTTCGATTTATTTACGACGAAAATCAAGCTCTGGCCTTTTCACCCCCCTCTACAAACAAACACGCATCAATATTTCAAATGACCTCGCATTGTTACAAAACCTGAATAATCAGACATCTTACACGTTGTTTTTCATCTCATACAAAAAATCAGCTCCTGTCCCGGGCGGAAACGCCCCGAATTCAAAGAGAAATTCGGGAATTATTTTGCGTCAGCCATGTTTTGACGTGAACCTTTGCTGAAATTCTGTTATGACACCTGCATAAGTTGGGTGTTCTAATCTCGCCGGAGCCACAAGATTTGTTCTTTCTCTCCTTTTCTTTCTATCCATTTTTTTTTTTTTTTTTTTTTTTTTTTTGATTTTCAAACAAAAATACTATTCACAAAGGGGTTGTTGGAATGAAGTACACGTTGAAAAACACTATTCCATTTAAATAAAGACAAAAACAGACCTTATTTATTAGGGTCTTCCGTCTTCAGCGGAAGACCCTTCTATTATTCTATTGTTTCTTTTTCACTTTTCTTATTAGGGTCTTCCGTCTTCAGCGGAAGACCCTTCTATTATTCTATTGTTTCTTTTTCACTTTTCTTATTATTCTTATTCTTTTTTTTTTTTCTTACCGATTTTGTGCAGGCGATTTCTCAGAGATGGCTCGACCGATTTTAGTCAAATTTTCAGGGATGATGCCCCGTCATATGAAGTTTGTACCGCCGTAACAGTTTTTCAAAATTCACTTCCGGTCGGAAGTGATCGTCGTTAAACGATTTTTTAAAAGTCAATTTTGTCTGTCAGGTTTTTCAAAAACGAGTAAAGATGTAGGTCTGAAATTTTCAGAGATGATAGATCTATCTTTTTTCTGGTGCACCTCGGTCAAGAGAAACTCCGCCGTCACTTCCGGTCGTCACCGGAAGGAAATTTAAAAAAATTAATTTTTCGACTTTTTTATTTTTTGTTATTTTTCTTTGAACTTTTTACAGTTGATAGTGACCCGTTTACTGATTTAGAATATGTAATTTGTTTTAAAATCGATCAACGCAATCTCGAGATATAAAGCGTCAAAGTCCTGAAGCGAGAGCCCGAGTAGCTCAGTCGTTATGGTCGTGGACAGTGCCCAGGCGACCCGGGTTCAAGCCCCGCGTGCCGCAAAAAATTTTTTCGTTTTTTTGCGTAGACTCATAATTTTATCTTTAAAACGATGAGTTTTATCTCATTTATTCAAAAATCGGACGGAAGACCCACTCGTTGCTCGCAACGAGAACGATCTAGTTATTATTCTTTTTTTTTCTTACAGATTTTGTGCAGACGATTTCTCGGAGATGGCTCGATCGATTTCCTTCAAGTTTTCAAGATTAACGCGATTTTATCTGAAGTTGATTGTTTTTTATCAATTTTAGAAAATACACTTCCGGTCGGAAGTTATCGTCCGTTTACGATTTTAAAAAGTCAATTTTGTCTCTCAGGTTTCTCAAAAACGAGCTAAGATATAGGGCTGAAATTTTCAGAGATGATAGATCTACCGTTTTTCTGGTGCACCTCGGTCAAGAGAATGTCAGCCGTCACTTGCGGTCGTCACCGAAAGGAAATTTGAAAAATTGAATTTTTCAACTTTTTTATTTTTTAATATTTTTCTTTGAAATTTTTACACTCTATAGTGACCCTTTTACTGATTCAGAATATGTAATTCGTTTTAAAATCGATCAACGCATTCTCGAGATATTAAGGCTCAAAGTCCTGAAGCGAGAGTCCCGAGTAGCTCAGTCGTTATGGTCGTGGACATTGCCCAGGCGACCCGGGTTCAAGCCCCGAGTGCCGCAAAATTTTTTTTTTGTTTTTTTTTGCGTAGACTCACAATTTTATCTTTAAAACGATGAGTTTTATCTCATTTATTCAAAAATCGGACGGAAGACCCACTCGTTGCTCGCAACGAGAACGATCTAGTTATTATTATTCTTCTTGGTAGACACCCTTAATTTCTCGGCCATTTCTTTATCGATTTTAATGATTTTTACAGGGATGATGTCTTAGGTGAATGTCTCTTTGCATCCCACTTTCTGTCTGAAAATTCACTTCCGCTTTTGAATTATCTCCCTTTTTCGTGTTTTTTGGATCATGATTTTGTCCACGCGTGTTCTCAAAAACCGTTATAGTTAGAGACTTGAAATTTTTATGCAAGATAGAGTGGTTATGGTAGATTTGCATGCTTGTTTTAGATTTCACCAGAAGGCATTGTGCTTGAAGCTCGCCTGGACCTGAAAATGTTGATGTTAACTTTTTTTGACAATTTTGGGGAAATTTGAGACTTGATCACGAATATCTTTTTTGTAATAAATATTTTGTTATCATATATAGAACAATAAAAGTTTATATATACAAGAGCTTTCATCTGACACCAAGAAAAAGGGGCTGGCCCCTCATATTAGGGGCCCAGAAGGGTCTAAAGTCAATTATCTGTATCTCTTTAATAAGAAATATTTTATAATGTGTTATAGAAGCAAAATTGTTTATCTTCTCGTTAGTTATCTATACATGATTAAAAATTGCTGATATGTTACATAATTAGGGGTTTTAAGGGGCTAGAAGTCCAATATTTTGATCATTTATATCTTAAAAAGGAGAAATATTTTGAAAAGCATCATAGAAGAAAAGATGCTCAGAATAATGTTTGTAATGATATGTAACAACCAAAAATTCGTAAAATGGCCCCTATAAGGAGATAAGGGGTCGGCCCCTAAAACAATCTTTTTCAAATATCTCAAGAACGGTAACGAATTTCTTATCACTTAATGAACAAAATGTGTTTAGATTAAAAATACCTTTTAACTGACACCAAGAAAAAGGGGCTGGCCCCTCAAATTAGGGGCCCAGAAGGGTCTAAAGCCAATAATCTGTATCTCTTTTATAAGAAATATTTTGTAATGTTTTATAGAAGCAAAATTGTTTATCTTCTCGTTAGTTATATATACATGATTAAAAATTGCTGATATGTTACATAATTAGGGGTTTTAAGGGGCTAGAAGTCCAATATTTTGATCATTTATATCTTAAAAAGGAGAAATATTTTGAAAAGCATCATATAAGAAAAGATGCTCAGAATAATGTTTGTAATGATATGTAACAACCAAAAATTCGTAAAATGGCCCCTATAAGGAGATAAGGGGTCGGCCCCTAAAACAATCTTTTTCAAATATCTCAAGAACGGTAACGAATTTCTTATCACTTAATGAACAAAATGTGTTTAGATTAAAAATACCTTTTAACTGACACCAAGAAAAAGGGGCTGGCCCCTCAAATTAGGGGCCCAGAAGGGTCTAAAGTCAATTATCTGTATCTCTTTAATAAGAAATATTTTGTAATGTTTTATAGAAGCAAAATTGTTTATCTTCTCGTTAGTTATCTATACATGATTAAAAATTGCTGATATGTTACATAATTAGGGGTTTTAAGGGGCTAGAAGTCCAATATTGTGTTCATTTATATCTTAAAAAGGAGAAATATTTTGAAAAGCATCATAGAAGAAAAGATGCTCAGAATAATGTTTGTAATGATATGTAACAAACAGAAATTTGTAAAATGGCCCCTATAAGGAGAAAAGGGGTCGGCCCCTAAAACAATCTTTTTCAAATATCTCAAGAACGGTAACGAATTTCTTAACACTTAATGAACAACATGTCTTTAGATTAAAAATACCTTTCAACTGACACCAACAAAAAGGGGCTGGCCCCTCAAATTAGGGGCCCAGAAGGGTCTAAAGTCAATTATCTGTATCTCTTTAATAAGAAATATTTTGTAATGTGTTATAGAAGCAAAATTGTTTATCTTTTTGTTATTTATCTATACATGGTTAAAAATTGTTGATATGATACATAATTAGGGGTTTTAAGGGGCTTGAAGTCCAATATTTTGATCATTTATATCTTAAAAAGGAGAAATAATTTGAAAAGCATTATATAAGAAAAGATGCTCAGAATAATGTTCGTAATGATATGTATTAACCAAAGTTTCGTTAAATGGCCCCTATAAGGAGATAAGGGGTCGGCCCCTAAAACAATCTTTTTCAAATATCTCAAGAAATTTAACGAATTTCTAAACACTTAATGAACAAAATGTGTTTAGATTAAAAATAACTTTCATTTCATATCAAGAAAAAGGGGCAGGCCCCTCAAATTAGGGGCCAAAGGATTTTAAAGGGCAAGAAGTACAATTCTTAGATCTTTATATCTTTAAAAGGACAAATATTTTGAGAAGCATTATAGAAGAGACGATACTAGGAATGATGTACTCAACAATATTTCACCAACAAAATTTCGTTAAAAAGCCCCTATAAGGAGATAGGGGTCGGCCCCTAAAAAACCCCAAAATATCTCAAAAACGGTAACGAATTTCTAATCTCTTGTTAAACAAAATGTTATTGATATTGAAATACCTTAATTTCTTTTAATATCAAGAAAAAAAGGGATGATCCTTTAAATTAGGGGCCAAGAGATATCTAAATGTTTCCAACGAAAGTTCTTAAACATGAATCTGAAAGAAAAAAGCTTCTGGCCTTTTCAATGAAATATCACTTTTTTCTATTTCTTTATCATGTTTACCTTATAAATAGCAAACGCTAGATCATTCATGTATCTCAACTATAAAACCGGACGGAAGACCTCCTCGTTGCTCGCAACGAGATCGTGTCTAGTTATTATTATTCTTCTTCTTCTTTCTCGCTCTGAACTTGTCCGTCGCGTTTCTCAGAGATGGCTGCACAGAATTCTACAAAACTCTAGGATATGATAGGCCTGCATATCTAGTTGTGCACGCCGGTTTGATTTTTCTCATTTGGGGTTGGCCAACCACTTTTTTGGGGGGTCAAAAAGGTGTGGGGTCTAACATAGAACCCTATGGGAAAAATCGTAGACTCTATTGTAAATGGTTATAACTTGAAAACGAACAGAGATAATTGCAAAGGGTTTTCAGAACCATATATTGACTATTATAGGCAATATGTGGGGTTTATTAGATCTTACCCCTGGGGTCATCCCCACCCCCCAAGAATTAGAAATGACCAAATATCTTGAAAACAGTTTAGATCCCCACCCCTAAACCATATATATTCATGATCCTTGTGTTAAGGGGCATCAAACGGTATGTAGGTCATGGGCCCCAGGGGTAGTCCTGACCCCCCTCGAACAGGAAGTGCCCAAATATCTTGAAAACGGTTGAGATCCCCACCCCTAAACCATATATATTCTTGTTTCTTGTGTTAAGGGGCATCAAACTGTGTGTAGGTCATGGGCCCCGGGGGTAGTCCTGACCCCCTTGAACAGGAAGTGCCCAAATATCTTGAAAACGGTTGAGATCCCCACCCCTAAACCATATATATTCTTGTTCCTTGTGTTAAGAGGAATCAAACTGTGTGTAGGTCATGGGCCCCGGGGGTAGTCCTGACCCCCTTGAACAGGAAGTGCCCAAATATCTTGAAAACGGTTGAGATCCCCACCCCTAAACCATATATATTCTTGTTCCTTGTGTTAAGGGGAATCAAACTGTTTGTAGGTCATGGGCCCCGGGGGTAGTCCTGACCCCCCTCGAACAGGGGTGCCCAAATATCTTGAAAACGGTTGAGATCCCCACTCCTAAACCATGTATATTCTTGTTCCTTACGTTATGTCGGTTCACCCGATATATAGTAAATGACCCCTCGGGAACCTCATTAGAAATATTCCAGTATTAACTTTTTTTGTCTGTAAAGTTTGACCCATGTTCGTCATCCCTACCCCCAATGATGGCCTCGTTCGTTTGGGAGACTTTATAATCGCCCCGATTATAATTACATCTTGTTACTCTTTTGATTTTCTACATCGATATTCTGAAAGTATATATTCGATGACTTCCTTGATCAGCGGTCATACTTTCACTATAGTAATCATCGATTAAAAATCGGCTTATCTCACAGATCAGCTAGTCTAAGGATTTTTGCTGAATTTTGTCTGAAAATGAGCAATTCGGCTTATGCCCCACATCGACATATGCCCCGGAAAATACGGTACATCAATTGTGATAGTTTTTCAGACACGAGTAAATAAAAACAACACCGTTAAACAATTTCCATAGTTCTGACACATTTCTGTTGCGGGGATAAAGGAATTATCGCTATTCCTAAGAAAATATTACAGCGGAAAATTATCGTGGTCTGTAGCCATTTTTTATTTTTGAATAAAGATGAAAATAATGGGTGGGCCTTAGTAAAATAGAGTGATGTGCCTGTCAATACTGTCACATTGATTTTTATAGCTCTTTAACATGTCACCTGACAACAATTTTCGTTCCAGTGTATTCATCAATCAAATGTGAGTAAAGTTATAAAAGTCAGACGAGTTTACGCCAGGTAAACAACAGTCATTTAATTATAATGGAGAAGACAAATTAAATTTTTGAATGTTTTTAATTTGAGGAATTGAGCGGATTGGGGTACAATTTTCTTCTTCACATCTATAGGATTTTTTTTTTAATAAAATGCAATAACTATTATATGATATTTTTAAAAAAATACATTAACTAGTAAGTAGTTGAGGAAGAAAATGTACCTATATGCTCTCATATATTTTGATCGCTTTATAAAGTGGGGGGAGGGGGGGGGGGGGGGGCAGAAAATATAGGGAATTGGAGGGAGGTGTACCCCTACCAAATGTTTAGTTTTATATCTTGCGTAGGATTTTCTTATTCTGGGTAAAAATAGTATTCCATAAAGATACAATGTCAAAGATAAGGTGTATGCAAAAATAAGTGTAAAATTCGAATACTTTACAATATTTATTTTTTGTTATTCTACTGAGGGGCCATATGGCACAATATCTTTTGAACGCCCATTGTTGCTCAGGTGAGCGATGTGGCCCCATGGGCCTCTTGTTTGTTCTTACACCCATCTTATATTGCTGCTCATTTCTGAGATACGAATGATTGAATATTTTAGGGGCCAGCCCTCTAAATCCTTAATTGGTACAAACATTGGTGATTTGATTAATGGAATCGATTAGAATCATCAGTGCAAACATTTTCTCTTTTACAATGCTTAACAAAATTTGTCTCCTTCTCTAGATATATTGCTTCAAAGTTTAATGCAGTTGGCCCCTAAAAACCCCTAATTACATAATAAATGGGCGTGACAATATTTTTTTCTGATAGATATTGTTACGATCAACAACTTTGCTTCTATAATGATCTTCAATGGGGACAGACATTGGTGTTTTGATTAGTGTATTCGATTAGAATCATCAATGCAGACATTTTCTCTTCTATGATGCTTAACAAAATTTGTCTCCTTCTCTAGATATATTGCGTCAAAGTTTAACGAAGTTGTCCCTTAAAAACCCCTAATTACGTAATAAATGGGCCCCTAAAATATTTAATCATATGTATCTCAAAAATGAACAACAATTTAAGATGGGTGTAAGAACAAAAAATGTTAGTATTTGAGAGATCTTTCGTATGAAATCAACAAAAAGGGGCTGGCTGCTTTAATTAGGGGCCAATAGACTCGTAAACTCTATAACAAATAACTTTAAAACGATAAACATATTTTAATGCATTATAGAAGCAAATTTGTTAATCGTTACATTATCTGTTTTAAAAGTTTATCCCCACACCAATTTATTACGTAATTAGGCATTTTTAGGGGCCAAAGTCCTTAAACTTTGACGCAATACATAGAACAGGACTATCAACAGTCTCGTTTGAAGTCATCTTTTCGTAAGGTCTCCTATCGATACAATGACCTTGTCAGCAAATACAATCTTCCACTGGGTCGCATGCTGACTGACATTTTTCATACTAATTGTTAGACCATAATTAATCACCTAATTGTCTACGGACTTTTCTGTTTTTTCCCGATTACGACAAAGAGCACACGGGGGGTGTGACCGGTCAGCAGAGGATGCTCACTCCTCCATGGCAACTGATCCTACCTCTATCTTTTTGGAGGTCCGTATTGCTCTGCTTTAAATTTGTATTTCGTTTTCTGGATTTTTGAGATGGTTGACTGTTTGTTATTGTCATTTTTTCATCTAGACAAGAAGACATACTTTGTTAAGCATTGTAGAAGAGAAAATGTCTGCATTGATGATTTTTATCGATTCCATTAATCAGAACACTAATATTTTTCCCCATTAAGGATCTAGAGGGCTGGCCCCTAAAATATTCAATCATTTGTATCTCAAAAATGAAAAACAATTTTAGATAAGTGTAAGAATAAAAAATCTTAGTATTCGTGAGACCTTTTTAATGAACTCAAGAAAAAGGGGCTGACCCCTTAAATTAGGGGCCAAGACACTCGTAAAGTCTTTTACACATAATTTAAAACGATCAAGATTTTGTAATCCATTAAAGATGCAAAGTTGTTGATTGTAACAATAACAGTTTGTAAAACTCATTGCCACACCCATTGATGACATAATTAGGAATTTTAAGGAACTAAAATCTACAATCATTAATGTGCTGTATGTGAAAAAGAAAAACACTTTGTTAAGCATTGTACAGGATATTGACAATTGTATACATTATCTGAAAGGAAGGGTTTGAGGGGGAATTCTGAAATTTCATGAATATTTTAATCGTATCTTTAAACAAATTGAACGGAAGACCTACTCGTTACTCGTAACGAGATCGTATCTAGTTTTCAATAAATTTTTCTATAGATTGTCCATGCATGGAGTAATCAAATGTGTCCATTGGGTTGTAACATTTCCTACAGTAACACAGTGGAAAGTTCCTTCAGGGAATTATTCAATAAATAGGTGGAATTATGAATTAAATGACTGTGGTGTGGATATATACACAGCTCTCAGATGATGGGTATTTTGCTACAAATTTGCTCAATGCAACAAAAAAATAACATATATTAATTAATCGTTACAGTAACATAGTAACTCTCAGGACTTCAAAATAATTTACTATTGCGATCAAACTTTCTTTGATCCTGATATTGTGTCAGCGGTGTGAAACACATGTGTTCATCCAGTGCCTGTTTATGTTTTGGCGAGGACAAGAACTATAAAAGGAGGCTTTTGCTAAAGAGTTCCGCGATGAAAGATAACTGTTACATGCTACTTTTATGTCTTGGTTACCAAAAGGACACGGCAAAAAAAACACACATTTATTATTTTAAAAAATCATAATTTCACTCTTTTTCATAAACAATTTTGCATGTTTCTAGACAGTATTAAACACAAACAAAACATCAAATGTGTTTTTGCACTACCAATTATATCTACTGCATCAGTAATGACAAATGAATGCATACGCTTGGCGAAATCAGAAGCTATTATCTTTCACTTTCTTATGTGGAAGGTCTTATTTTCAGTATTTAAATCAATTTTTAATCACACTTTAGTGTCTTTTCTCATTTCTTGATTGTTGTTAAATACCCCAGCTAAAAAAAATACTATTTTTTGTTGCAATATTTACTAGAAATCCTGTATTACTAAAATTTGGACAAATTTTGAAAATGACTCATAAATTCTCCGCTAATTACAGGTGGAGCAGCACTTGACTTGAATGCTGTCATGCAAAAACCTTCAAGGTGGATATCAGATATGACATGGTTGAACTTGGTTCAGCTTAGTGGACTGCCGCAGTTTTCAGAAATTCTGAATCAGGTTTAACAAGACTTTAGAAAAAAATTAGAAAGCCTTAAATTTATGAGAATGAAAAACAATTTCAAAATACCATATTATTATAAAAAGTGCATCTCAGAAGGTATTAACCCTTTAATTACGTTCTATATTTGATATTTAATATATATCTGCAATACCAATAGTAGCTAGTACACTATACCAACTTCAGACAATCATTAGTTATGAATCATGTTATTTCCTCATCTTACCTGTAAGACTTAGAAATTTTATGTCTATTATAAAGTAATAATTTTATGATTGTCAAAGGTATCTCGAAATGAAAAAGCTTGGAAAAATTGGTATGATACAGATGCCCCTGAAGAAGAGCATATCCCAGATGGTTATCATACCTCACTTGATGCTTACCGCAGGCTTTTGCTGATTAGGTACTACCATTAAAATCATTATTGTTTCATGTTGTATAGCAATATGATAGTACATACACAGTCTCTCTGTCTGACTTCACTTTTAAATACCTTACGTGTTGTAAAAGGGGATGTTTTGCTTGACATTGCTCTTATACATATAACTTTGTTTCTAGGTCTTGGTGTCCAGACAGAGCTATACCACAAGCCAGAAAGTACATTGCTGACTCTATGGGCCCAAGATATGCAGAGTCAGTCATTCTTAACTTGACCCAGACTTGGGAAGAAAGTGATACCAGAACACCTCTTATATGTCTCCTCTCAATGGGATCAGACCCAACCAATCAAATTGAGTCTCTGTCAAAGAAATGCCATTTAGGTATATACATATCTGAAAAATTACTTAATAAAAAGTTAGTATAACTGTTCCATTATATTGGCAAGATTTACCTGATACTACATATCATACATAACTGTAAAAGATTATTGTACACTAAATGTGATTTTTCCACAAAGATTTCAGAGCTATATCAATGGGTCAAGGACAAGAGGTCCATGCTAGAAAATTAATTTCTCAGTTCATGCACACTGTAAGATATCAGAGCCTTTTAGTTTTTGTTCTTTGTTTACAGCTTTGTTACATTGGATTTGTTGTTTATTTAAATCTGTTGAGATATGGCTGTAAAGAAGGTAGAGTTTCTTTCAGTATTTGCCCTAAAATTCAAAAGATGTTTAAATCTCTTAAAAATACACATATACCATCTTGAACCTGTGTGTATATAAAGTACCAAGTTTTGCACTTTTATCTTGTTTCAAAAATTAATTATGACTTCAACATTTTGGCATATTTCTAAGATTTTGTCAAAAATGATAAAAAATGGCCCATTTTCTCATAGATTTTTGAAAAGGAAAATGTGTCCACAGCCGTCGCCCACAATGAAATTAATATATTTTGTGTGATATCAAATTTTGAAGTTATGTGAGTTTCATCGTGGACAACAGCTGCTCAGATTTTTGCTCAAGTGAGCTTTTCTGATCACAATTTGTCTGTTGTCTGTCCGTCTGTCTGTCTGTCCGTAAACCTTTCACATTTTCAACATCTTCTCCAGAACTACTGGGCCAATTTCAACCAAACTTGACACAAAGCACCCTTAGGCAAAGAGGATTCAAAGTTGTGAAAAATAAGGACCCTGTCCTTTTTCAAGGGGAGATAATATGAAATTATTAAAATAATTCGTGAAATTTTCAAATTCTTCTTCTCAAGAACCATTTGGCCAGGAAAGCTGAAACTTATGTGGAAGCATCCTCAGGTAATGAATATTCAAAGTTGTGAAAATCATGACCCCTGGGGGTAGGTTGGGCCACAATGGGGGGTTGAATTTTTACATAGGAATATATTGAGTAAATGTTTAAAAATCTTCTTCTCAGAAACTAATTAGCCAGGAAAGCTGAAACTTGGATGGAAGCATGCTCAGGTAGTGTAAATTCAAAGTTGTGAAAAACATGACCCTGGGGGTAGGGTTGGGCCACAGTGGAGGTCAAACTTTTACATAGGAATATATTGAGTAAATGTTTAAAAATCTTCTCAGAAACTAATCAGCCAGGAAAGCTGAAACTTGGATAGAAGCATCATCAGGTAGGGTAGATTCAAAGTTGTGAAAATCATGACTCCTGGGGGTAGGGTGGGGCCACAATGGTGGTTGATTATTTACATAGGAATATATAGAGTAAATGTTTAAAAATCTTTTTCTCAGAAACTAATTAGCCAGAAAAGCTGAAACTTGGATGGAAGCATCCACATGTAGGGTAGATTCAATGTTAGGAAAATCATGACCCCTGGAGTCAGGGGTGGGGCCACCAAATGGGGTTGAGTTTTTACATAGGAATATATAGAGTAAATGTTTAAAAATCTTCTTCTCAAAAACTGATCAGCCAGGAAAGCTAAAACTTGTGTGGAAGCATCATCAGGTAGTGTAGATTTAAAGTTGTGAAAATCATGACCCCTGGGAGTAGGGTCGGGCCACAGTGTGGGGTCAAACTTTTACATAAGAATATATAGGGTAAATGTTTAAAAATCTTCTTCTCAGAAACTAATTAGCCAGGAAAGGTGAAACTTATGTGAAAGCATCATCAGGTAGTGTAGATTCAAGTTTGTTCAAATCATGATTTCCGGGGGTAGGGCGGGGTCACAATGGGGAGTTGAATTTCTACATAGGAATATATAGAGAAAAATCTTCTTCTCAGAAAACCTATTGGCCGAAAAGCTGAAACTTGTATGGAAGCATCCTCAGGTAGTGTAGATTCAAGTTTGTTCAAATTATGATCCATGGTGGTAGGATGGGTCACAACACGGGGGGGGGGGGGGGGGGGGATATACAGAGAAAAATCTATTACTAAAATACTCTTTGCCTAGAAAAGTTTAACTTTAGTGAATGCAACCTAGGATAATGTAGAGTCAAATTTGTTCAAATCAAATTCTTGACGAGTAGGGTGGGCCACATTGTGGATTCAATTTTACATTTTAATTATTCACAAAAACTGAAATGTTATATGGTGTTACTTATACAGTACAGGCAACGCGGATCCTGTGTTTCCCGCGACCCATCACGGTATAAACACATCGAGGTAATCGGCCAGGTGAGACAGGTATACCACGTTCCCATCACGGTAAACTCATTATCTACCTGTCCCCTCCACGGTAAAATTATCGATGGAAAAGTATAGTATACAAGCGGGAGTTATCTCCCCGAATGACAAACAAAATTGTATGTTTATTTATATTACATGAGGATATTTAACCAGATTTTCACAGAGATTATAATCAAAATACTTGGATTATTTTTTATTATTTTTTTTTATAGCTATTCAATAAATTATTAAAGTATTTAATTTAATACTTGTGCAGCAATTGCAAAGAAAATATTTTCGATTCCCTTATCATATTTTAAGAAGGTCGTTAAAAAATAATCATAAAATTATATATGTGTCAGCAGTGTGTTTGTGTTTTTATGCATTTTAATTGGTCTGCCTACATTTGTTTTTTTTGTTGAAGTCCATGCGTGTCAACTAATGATGAACAAGTGATGAAAAATTAGGGCTTCCTATAATTAGCAACCCGGTATTTGTAGTACGTTTGGTTCATTTCCTACAAGGTCTTCTACGTGTAAAGAACTTTATGTGAATTCACGTATTAGTGATTTTTTGTTGCGTTACTTTAAATATGGCTCTCCGTTTGTCATTGCGCGAGGATTCCCACTTTCTAATGCGTTATGTTTGCGACGATAATCTTCAAGTGCGAGGCCGTGTGTTTTTCAAGACTCAGTCTGACTTGAATATTCAGTGTGGAAATGAGTATGACGTTCAGTGGGGCCGACAAGAATTTGTGGTTTTACGGGGACGGGGTATTAAATTAAGCTCATATTTTTGTAAAAATATTAATAGTCAATTATGTACTTGTATTTGTAATGAACTCTACACTTTGAAATTACAAAACGCAAATTTCATGTTGGTTTTTTTTTAGCTCACCTGAACCGAAGGTTCAAGTGAGCTTTTCTGATCACCTGTTGTCCATCGTCCGTCTGTCTGTCTGTCAGTTCGTCCGTCCGTCCGTCCGTCCGTCCGTCCGTCCGTCTGTCTGTAAACTTTTCACATTTTTGACTTTTTCTCTAGAACCACTGGGCCAAATTTAACCAAACTTGGTACAAAGCATCCTTTTGAGAAGGGGATTCTAAATTGTTAAAATTCAGGGCAAATCCCTTTTTAAAAGGGAGATAATTGCGAAACAGTGAAAATAGGGTGCATGTCTTAAAAAATCTTCTTCTTAAGAACCACTTCATCAGAAATGCTAATATTTACACCAAAGCTTGTATATACAGTACTGATCAGACCCAACCTAACACCAGAGTAAACCCGAACTAAACCCCGGGTTTACTTTTTGGGTTTACTTGGGGTTTACTCTGGGTTTACTTTTTGAAAATCTGGGTCCACTCGGGGTTTACTTTGGCTTTACTCGGGGTTTACTTTGGGTTTTCTTGGAAATTGAGGTCAACTTTTGAGGTCAACTGTACGCACTGAAGTGTGAAGCAGACCCGTATTTTATCTAACTATCCTACTGACTGTAATTCCTGCCCCTTGTATATTCCAAATACACAGTTAGCGTCTGCTTTCAGGGGTATACTTCTGACTGGGTTTACTCTCTGTGTCCACTCTGGGTTTACTTTGGGTTTACTCTGGGTTTTCTCTGGGTCCACTCTAGTAAACCCAAAGTAAACCCAGAAAGTAAACCGAGGGTTTAGTTGGGGTTTACTTTCTGTTAGGTTGGGTCTGATCGGTACTGTATAGTAAAGATTCTAAATTGTAAAGACCGTGACCCCCGGACCAATACTGAGGCCCCAAGAGGGGTTCAAAGAAATGTATAGGGAAAATGTTTAAAAATCTTCTTCTTAAGAACTACAATGCTACAATTTGTGAAATTACAATGCAAGCATCCTAAGATGATGTAGATTCTAAATTGTTAAAAGTGTGCCCCCTTGACTAATACTGGGGTCTCAAGAGATGTTTAAAGTTTAACATAGAAATATATTGTTAAAATGTTTAAAAAACTAATATAAAATGATACAAGGAACTGTTGTTCAGGTGAGCGATGTGGCCCATGGGCCTCTTGTTTATTTATACGTCGATTTATAAAGTGTCTGAACTGAATTAAAACAAAAAGAGAGTAAGGAGGCTTATAGATACCCAGAGTTGCATAAAATTATGTAATCGAAAGATATTGTGGGTATCCCTTGTCATGTTGTGGTGTACCAGCTACCGGCCGTGACAGAGGTTGGCGTTCGCTCGCGACTGAGCCCCTCACACACATACTCTCTCTCTCTCTCTCTCTCTCTTGCACTAAACAGAATAACTAGATAATTATTTTGAGAAATAAATGTTGTTAAACCATATTCTTATGTTCTTAAACATTTCAAATGAATTAAGAACATGTTTTGAAAGTATTGCTGTTAATTTTTCATGCTGAAAAAAAAAAAAAAATCAATAAATGTATTGATATCATTTTATGTGTGCATGTTGAATATGAACCTACTATACATATGTAAACCAGTTTTTGTAACCTTACCCCCCCCCCCCCCACCCCCACCCACACCATCAAAGTTTTAAGACTGTCAAAGTAAACTTAATTTGACGTAAGTCCCAATTGTTTTACACAAAGGTGTGAAATCATCGCACAGACAGGAAATCACTCTACGCTTGAACGTACAGAATACACAGGTATGAGGCGAGTAGATAATCCCTGTAACGAGTGACCATTAAGAATTCTACATGCATATCAAACAATTTTACTAAGAGTAATGATAAATAATTGATTCATTTTACTGCGTTCTTTAACCGCTAAGCGTGTCTTAGATGTTCCTTCCCGCAAAAAAAAAAACTCCAATTCTAAACTAAACGAGAGAGGAAAAAACCCCCACAATGAATTAAACTTCCCAAACACAGTATATCAAGCATCACGAACATTGTAAAATACTTGATTGTTAGACATACTTCTTTTTTTCTTTATTAAAAATAAAACTTATAGAACGAATCTTTATCATGGAAGGAACACGTGGTGCAGCTCGCGGGCTGATTTGATTGACAGGTGCAGCACGTGGACTCAAAAGTAAAATTGCATGATGGATTCAATCACAGTGTACCAAATTCCTTTATGAATACTAATTTTATGAATATTTAATATTAGATATTAGTATATTTCAAATATGTGTATGTTAAATTACGCCTAAACGCTCTCTCTCTCTAGCTCTCTCTCTCTCGCCTCTTTTGTAAGATAGGAAATGAGCAGTGTTGTACGATTAGACGAAGCCGTACACAATTTAGACTTTTTCTTTTGTCTTGAATAGGTGTGAAACCCCCCAAGGGCATGTCGTTTTCTACTCCGGGTTTGTTAATCGCTATACACAGGAAATGATCATGACTTAATATACACAAGAACGCATACTGACATAACACGTTATGATTCAATGTGCTTTAACGCAGCAACAACTTTATGTTAAATTTATTATTTAATAGAAAATTAGATTTGTTAATTTAATTCCCGACATCTGTTCATTTCTCAATTAAGGACATACACATGTATTTACAGTTTATGGCGCTATGCGTGTAACTTATAAAATGAGAAGATGAAATTGCTCCGCATTGATACAATGTCATCTAAGGAAAATATTTAATTTTAAGATTGTTCTAAAAAGATTACAACTAATAGAAATAATAACTGAAATAAGCACATATTAAAAATATCAAATAAAGAGATATGACCCCTGCGAGATGATCATGAACAATTCATGATTTTCCCTTGAATGATTCATGAATTAAGTTATGTTCCATGATCACTATCTTTAGGGCTGTCCAATATTCTGGTTTCTCTGCATAATTCTAGAGTAAAAGAAAAAAAGTTTGTATTAACTCAAATGACCTCAGCATATAACTTTATCTTGTAATTGCACCGATTTAGGTATATCAAATGTGTAATTTATTATCATTTATGTAGTTAAAACGTATAAGTTAGTCAAAAAAGAATTTCACTACAAATTAAAAACCGCCATTTTGAAATGTTTGAAAAAAAACACACAAAACTTAATCTTACATTTTGACTCCTTTACATAAAAGTTAATTTTGATATATACATACTATATATTACCTTTAATACCATTACTTTGAACTACATCTGCTGCATTATCTTCTTGCATGTTACATGCTTAATTATGCCATCGCTCATGTTGAAGATCCGTCTGCTTTCATTCAAAATGCGTAATCACTGGGCGGAAGTGACGTAATAAAATCAAAACAACTCGCTGACTGTGTATTCTGAGACTCTTTCATTTGGTTAAATAATTTTTTTTAACATATGTTAATAATAATCAAAAAATATCTTTAAGTTAAACTAATTATAAAATGCTTAAGTTTTCATCATTTTCAGAGATTGAAGAAACGTACGATTTAATATCGTTCGGTTTACACAAGTTGCGTCTGTTAAATTTCAACCCCCTTCGTTTTTGAACCCTCAAGGTTTTGGAACTTAAAAAATAATTTACATTCAATTAAATATTCTTTCATACTTTGCATTCATGTTTTAAAGTAATATTTTCATTATTGCTTAACATTAAGTTTATGACAAATTGAAGTTCAGTGTGTTTTTGTAACGGAGGCGAATCGACATGACACCTCAATAAACAATGGCGGACTCCTCGAAACTCGGAGTGTAGTAACGGTAGTTGTCTGAGTTTAAACAGCTAATCATAAATGCATTGTTGAAAGTTCTCAACAGAATATTTACGTAACGGATTTGTAACTTCTTAGAATGAATCGCTATCAAATGTGTGCAACAGTAATGCCTTTTACAAAGAAACCGCAAAGGTTCTAAACTCGACGGGGTCCAAATTTCGACCAAATGTGCTCGGAACATTTTCTCTGTCGTTCTCCCAGGAACAGGCGCACTTCGTCTTGTGTGTATTTTTGCCTCTATGATAGACTGACAACCGACCACGTCTTTAATAAACTTGATATACTTCAAACAAGTTGGAAATCAACGTATACTAAATCTTTTTTCCAAAAAAATATGCAAATTTTTAAATTATTTCACTTTTTCAGTTTAGTTTACAAGATTTTTAACAAAATAAAACAGCCATAATGTATCATCTGGAAAGACTGATTATTCACTGATATATTATGTCATTTTTTAAAATATAAATTGAACAATGAAGAAATTAAGCATCAAGTTTAGGATCTAGTAATGACCATTTGATCATGATGTCTGAGACCTTCGTTGTTGTCAATGAATTTACATGTTTCTTAGAATTGAATAAATAATGAAACTATAATATATCACATCTTTCTTTTTCAAAATTAAAGATGCCACAATTATATAGGTGTTTGCATGAATATTCATGAATGTTCATGAAGACTGTGTTTTAATATTAATATTTTAAGATGTATAAAAATTTTTAAAACAGATAATGTTCTGAATACTAGAGTAAACTATGTTATTTATAAAAGTATTTGAAATTAATTATAAATTTCGTAAATTAGAACTTCGTGAAAATTCATGAATGTTCAATACCTAGAACTAATTGAATCCCAGGTATTTCCTGTATTCTTGTATATTCATAATTTGTTCATGAATTACATTTTAAGAATATATTCATGAATAAAATTCATGAACCACATTTATGAACCAGTCATGAATACATCATGAAACTTCATTAAAGTTCGTAAAATCATGAATTTCATCTCGCAGGGGGTGTTCTTATTTACACAACACAGAATTTACCAGCGTAATAATCGTGTTGTAATTCTAATGTAGTTTCCAATTTTATGAAATTCTATTACATAAATCTTATTATTATTGATTTTATATTAATATGAATCACAATTGATTAACAATGTAGCTGTTATGCTTAAATCTGAAGTCGCATATTTCACGTGGATTTACGGGACCCACATGGCCTGTAATGTAAAGTACAGGTAAAGTAACAACAACAAACAGCAGGAATAACGGTAAATCACACCGTCGCGGTGTCATCACGGTTGCTTTCAATACCGCGATAAAAAACCGCGATGGTGTATCGCGGGAACGATAAAAATACCGTGACGGTAACGCGGGCCAATACGGGATCTGCATTGCCTGATCTGTATGCAAGCATTTTGAAATATTATATATACAGGATCTTATAACATGTATTATACTACATTGTCCAGATAGTTTGTATTATGACTCCATTAAGCTGACTTTATCATACCTATTGTGTTCCTCAGGTGAGCGATGTGGCCCATGGGCCTCTTGTATGAAAATTACGAGAAAATGCACTGCATGTTTGTGATGTCACAATTAACCTTGTGAAAGTCTAATCAGGTAACTATTTATAGATTCTTAATTTATGGGTATTTTTGTGTAAATAAATGTTACATTTCAATTTCCTGTTATATTTTTTAAAAACATCCTGAAACAGGGCCAAATATGACTGAAAATGTACCTAGTTCTTACTGTACTCATGCATGCTTTTTGAGTGATTATTCAAAATTTGTTTTCCTCAACATGTAAAATATCGTTATTTAGTATCTGCAAGGTTTAGGCAATTGTTATGCCTTCTTAGAAGAACATGATGTGTTCTTTGCTAGTGTTTGTTGGTTGTTCGACCATATGTGTTATAATATTTATGCTAACAATTATTCTAGTTTCTACATATAATATGACAGCATTTGTCATCAAACTTCATTGTGATTTTAAAGTACCTGTTATATAACTTGGAAGTCCTATTTTGATTTAGGGAACATTAGTTACATACAGTACCCGCAACGTTATTTTTTACAATCCTATCCTATCGTATCGTGTATCAATCCTATCGTATCGTGCGTGTATACTGTTCTATCGTGCGTTAATGCTATCGTATCGTGCGTGTATACTGTTCTATCGTGCGTTAATCCTATCCTATCGTGCGTTAATCCTATCAGGTTTATCGTTCAATTTTAAGAGTATTTCCCGTTTATCCTATCGTGTTAATCGTTTCGTGCCTTTTCATAAGCAAGTAAATTTATTTCAAAGTTGCAAGTCGTTCAATGCGCCGTATACGAACATTTATCGAACAAGAATTGTAAAATCCTATCCAGCATTCTATCATGATACTAATTTCTTAATTTTTAAGATCAAAATTAACCAATATTACATGTAAATCATATCTGTAAACACTGGGAAAAAAATGTAAACTATCGAAGTTCATAGGAACAAGGTAACATATTTACCTGTATATCGAATATGTTAAATCGTATGCGTAGTCTATACCTGCGTAAACATTAACTTTTATGCAATATAATTCGTTTTTTATGCATCATATTTTACAGAAACAAAAGAATTTATGATATAATTTATATTTAATTAAAACCAGACTTGTATTATAATTGAACCCGTTTTTTTCCGTGTGATATTTGATTTTGGGCTGAAATGTTCTCGGCAATCGGCTAGGGTGTGTGGCAATGAAAACAATGTTAACAAATCGTACGCGGAATGTATATCTGCGTAAATATTTATTTACAGATGTAACTTGTATGCTATATAATTCGCTTTTAATGCATCATTTTCTTATACAGAAAGAAATGATAAATTTTATATTTACTTTAAACAAGAGTTGGATTTTTTATAATTGAACCCGCTATGTTCTGTGTGATTTGATCTCGGGCTGCAATATTCGCTGCGATCGGCTAGGGTGTTCGGTAATGAAAGCAATGTTAACAATACAGAAATTTTATTGATCATTTAAGCTCATAATTTTTGTTAAAAAAATTAACTGGTCTTATTATACATTCTATAAATGATGCAGCGATGATTAACTACTCGGCAATTGTTACTAAAAAGAAATTCCACATAAAGCTTTATTCGTACGTGTTTTTTCCCAAATTATGCCATTATCAGGCTATTCATAAAGATCGTTTAAAGCGATTATACGTTTATCATGAACATCGTTTATCCTTTCCTATCGTGTATCAATCCTATCGTGCGTGTATACTGTTCTATCGTGCGTTAATGCTATCGTATCATGCGTGTATACTGTTCTTTCGTGCGTTAATCCTATCCTATCGTGCGTGAATCCTATCCTATCGTTTATCTTGTAAAAAATAACGTTGCGGGTACTGTATATAAAGAAAAGACCTGCAAGGATCATATTTTGAGTTTGACACTGTGTTTGTAGGGTGGCTGGGCATTGTTACAGAATTGTCATTTGGGTCTGGATTACATGAATGAACTGCTTGATACCATAACTGATACTCCTCAGATCCATGAAGCATTCAGAGTTTGGATTACAACAGAAGAACATGTAGGATTTCCAATTAGTCTTTTGCAGGCGAGTATTGTCTTACTGAAAAATGTGATTGCATCATTTATATGGTTGATTGTCTCTGATATAATGATTTTACTTTAACTAAAGTTGACCCTTACTCTCTCCTCCTTGCCTTGTCGAAATTAAGATTTTACTTTACAGATTAAGTTTTCTTTATAGGTCCCAAAAATCATCTTTGCTAGCCAAGTGTCTGATTCATTGTTCTTATCTACCCCTTTACAGAATTTGAATTCATAATGCCATCTTGCGTTTTTAGCTCACCTGAGCCGAAGGTTCAAGTGAGCTTTTCTGATCACAATTTGTCTGTCGTCTGTCTGTCTGTCCGTCCGTCTGTAAACTTTTTACATTTTCGACTTCTTCTCAAGAACCACTGGGCCAATTTCAACCAAACTTGGCACAAAGCATCCTTAGGTGAAGGGGATTCAAGTTTATTAAAATAAGGGGCCACGTCCTCTTTAAAAGGGAGATAATTAAGAATTATTATAAATTTGTTGGTTTCTTTAAAAATCTTCTTCTCAAATACCAATTGGCCAAAAGAGCTGTAATTTGCATGGAAGCATCCTCAAGAAGTGTAGATTCAAGTTTGTTCAAATCATGATCCCCAGGGGTAGGGTGGGGCCCAGTTGGGGGTCAAATTTTTACATAGGAATATATAGAGAAATCTTTAAAAATCTTCTTCTCAAAGACCAATTGGCCAGAAAAGCTGTAGTTTGCATGGAAGCATCCTCAAGTAGTGTAGATTCAAGTTTGTTCAAATCATGAACCCTGGGGTAGGGTGGGGCCACAATTGATGTAAAATTTTTACAGAGGAATATATAGTGAAATCTTTAAAAATCTTCTTCTCAAAAACCAATTGGACAGAAAAGCTCTAATTTGCATGGAAGCATCCTCAAGTAGTGTAGATTTAAGTTTGTTCAAACCATGATCCCGGGGGTAGGATGGGGCCACAATTGGGGGTCAAATTTTTACATAGGAATATATAGAGAAATCTTTAAAAATCTTCTTCTCAAAGACCAATTGGCCAGAAAAGCTCTAATTTGCATGGAAGCATCCTCAAGTAGTGTAGATTCAAGTTTGTTCAAATCATGATCCCTGGGGTAGGGTGGGGCCACAATTGGGGTAGAATTTTTACAGAGGAATATATAGTGAAATCTTTAAAAATCTTCTTCTCAAAAACCAATTGGACAGAAAAGCTCTAATTTGCATGGAAGCATCCTCAAGTAGTGTAGATTCAAGTTTGTTCAAACCATGATCCCGGGGATAGGATGGGGCCACAATTGGGGGTCTAATTTTTACAGAGGAATATATAGAGAAAATTCTTTAAAAATCTTCTTCTCAAAGACCAATTGGCCAGAAAAGCTGTAATTTGCATGGAAGCATCCTCAAGTAGTGTAGATTTAAGTTTGTTCAAACCATGATCCCTGAGGGTAGGGTGGGGCCACAATTGGGGGTCTAATTTTTACATAGAAATATATAGGGAAAATTCTTTCAAAATCTTCTTCTCAAAAACCAATTGGCCAGAAAAGCTGTTACTTGTGTGGAAGCATCCTCAGGTAGTGTTAATTCTAGTTTGTTCAAGCCATAATCCCCGAGGGTAGGGTAGGGCCACTATTGGGGGGTTTGTGAAATTTTACATAGGAATGTAAAGAGAAATATCTTCTTTTTGAAAATCAATTAAGCTGTTACTTAAGTGGAAGCATCCTCAGGTAGTAATATATATATAGAAAAATCTTTAAAAATCAAATATAAAAAGATGAAACTATAAGGGGGGGGGGTTCAAAATTTTACATGGAAATAAATTTGATCATTCTTAAAATTATTCAATATATAGTATTGCTTATATGTAATCATATTGACATTTGTTGATTTTCAGTTGTTTAGACTGTGGACGTGGATAATTCTTGTGCCACATAAAAGGTTCAAAGTTTGATGTAGGTTTATACATGTATTTAGCTGATTTTGTTATGTCTAGTGTTACTCAGGTGAGCGATGTGGCCCATGGGCCTCTTGTTTTTGTTTCCATTTTAAATGCTGAATAGGAAATACCAAGTAAAAAATCTTAAGCTGAATGTAATTAACTCATGTGAACAAAATATGACTCAAACCTAGCAGAATTATGAGCTCTGTATCTTGCTATTAATTTTACGATTGACGCTGAAATTTTGGTTGATCATTAGAAATGTCTCACTAAACGTGAAATACTTGTACAAAAAAAATTAAAGGATGATATGCTGTAACTACTATCTGGGGCCCCCTCTTTATACAATGAATAATATGAAATCTGCATCAATTTTGATAGTTTTTCAGACACGAGAAAATAAAAACAACACAGTTAAAACAGTTTCCATAGTTCTGACACATTTCTGTTACGGGGATAAAGGCATTATTGCTATTCCTAAGAAATATTACAGCGGAAAATTATCCTGGTTTGTAGCCATTTGTTGTTTTTGAATAAAGATGAAAATAATGGGTGGGCCTTAGTAAAATAGAGTGATATGCCTGTCAATACATTGATTTTTATAGCTCTTTAACATGTCACGTGACAACATTTTTCATTCCAGTGTATTTATCAATCAAGTGTGAGTAAGGTTATAAAAGTCACATGAGTTTACGCCAGGTAAACAACAGTCGTTTAATTATAATGGGGAAGACAAATTAAATTTTTGAACGTTTTTAATTTGAGAAATTGAGCACATTGAAGTACAATTGTTTTCTTCACGTCTATAGGATTTTTAAAAATAAAATACTATTATAATATATTTTTTTTTTTAAATACAATAACTAGTAAGTAGTTGTGGAAGAAAATGCACCTATATGCTCTCATATATTTTGATCGCTTTATAGCTATATAAGAGGGGGGGGGGGCAGAACGAAAATATAGGGAATTGGAAGTTAACAGTGTACCCCTACCAAATGTTTAGTTTTATATCTTGCGTAGGATTTTCTTATTCTGGGTAAGAATAGTATTCCATAAAGGTATAATGTCAAAGATTACGTGTATGCAAAAATAAGTGTAAAATTCGAATACTTTACAATATTTATTTTTTGTTATTCTACCGTGGGGCCATATGGCACAATATCTTTTGAACGCCCATTTAAAGTCTTTGTTGCTCAGGTAAGCGATGTGGCCCCATGGGCCTCTTGTTATTCTTCCGAGGGGCCATATAGTTCGAAGTATCGTCAACAATATTAACCGGAAATTCATTTTATGTTAATCGCTGTATATACGTTGCTGTATTTTAAAAATCTGGGTTGAAATTATGACATGTTAATTCAAATTTTTCCATAGGGCAGACTACAAATCGCTAGATCTTTAGCTACGTTTCATATTCATTATGAAAATGCGTAATGTTTGTCACTGAATAAAGAGAATGTAACTATATTTCGAAAGTTTAAAACATTTGTGTTGTGTTTTGTTTTCGCTAGTAATGGGAGGAATTGACTCCCGGATATCACAGAGCGTTCATGGGGATAGGAATAACGAAATATTTTAATTCAAAGAGGTTTTAAGAAGATAAATATTTGGTCTCTTCAATTACTTGTATATCCTAAATAATGCTCCACTTTGCGGTGCCCTTGTTAATATAATAATATAATGAAGAAATCTTTTTTTTAGCTCACCTGAGCTGCAAGATTAAATGAGCTTTTCTGATAACTTATTGTCTGGCGTCAGTGTGTCAATCTGTAACTTTTCACATATTTGACTTCATTTCTAGAAACACTGGGCCAATCTTAACCAAACTTCTTTAGATAAAGAGGATTCAACATGTAGGGTAGATTCAAGTTTGTTAAGGTATCCGACCCATATTAGGACCTAATTTTTCTAACCCTTAATATCCATCACGTATTAAATACTATGATATTAATTCAAAGCTTTTTAGATTAAAAAAAGATTAACCGAGAGAATTTTTCAAAAATATCATTAACTAAGCAGTAATAAATTAATGAAGATTGCATTAAGGTCTATGGGAACAAGCACATTTTTTAAAATAAAAAAGTAAATACTAAGAATATCAATAAATGCTTTGGTGAAAAGATGAATTTAATCCTTAGGAGTACTAAAACTATTTAAAATAAATTTTATACCGTATATATTTTTTAAAAAAATTATTTTTACAAATTAAAATCAAAGGGGGGCAACTCTTCAAGAACAGGAAAAGGTCATTAATTAGGACACATTCCACTCCTACATGCTGATACTTAAATATGAAAATTATGTCCAAGTATACTGAGTATTAAGCCTATACATATATGTTATGTATCCAGATTCATTGAATCTGGGGCTATTATGGATCGGATACCTTAAAATCATGACACGTAGGAGTAGAGTGGGGCCACAATTGGGGGTGAGGTGGGGGGTGGTGTAATTTTACAAAGGAAAAAGTAAAGAAAATTCTTTTAAAAATCTTCTCAGAAACTGAAACAACAAAATGGGCTTGATGTTTGTATGTGGAAAAAAATTTAAAGACCTTTTTAAACAAAATCTCTGTTACTTTAATTGTCAAAAAAAAAATTGTATTTGATACCATAAAGCTGATTTGTTCAGAGTTAAGGCTTTTGTTGCTCAGGTGAGTGATGTGGCCCCTGGCTTCTTGTGCATTGTTTGTGTATGGTACAGTAATTGATAAAAAGGTTCATAGAATCTGTGTTAATAATAATGATGAAATATCCATGAAATTTGGGACATGAAACTGAACTTCATGTTTTATTGTAATTTTTAAGTCTGACATAACTGGTTACTCAAACCCAGACGTGTTCATTAAAATGTACCAACAGATATAACTTCTTCATGAAATGTTATTATTTAATCCATTACATTGTAAACACCTTTTTAGATGTTTGAATACTTATATCTTGAAAAAAAAGGGTAAATTGTGAGTAAAATAAAGTAAGACAATGAGACCTGGGGCTCGTTTCATAAAGGGGTCGTACGCCCAGACTTAGCGCTACGCTGGTCTTAATATGGGACTAGTTCAAATATTTACATTTCATTAAAGAGTGCATCTTTATGTCCGACTAAAGTTTAGTCAAAATTTTACGTCCACTCATAGGTAGGCGTAAGTTCGGACATAAACATATTTAAGCATAAATATCATGAATCGACGATTGTATTTTAGATACTTCAAAATAATGATTTATACTTTAAATTCTGGAATTTGATTGCCATGGGAGTTTCTCCAGAATTAATGTGCACTCGGGGTTTCTCCCGAATAAATGTGCACGAGAGAGAGAGAGAGAGAGAGAGAGAGAGAGAGGAGAGAGAGAGAGAGATCATATCATCTAAGGTGAGAAATACATCTACTTTTTAGCTCACCTGAGCTGAAAGCTCAAGTGAGCTTTTCTGATCACCTGTCGTCCATCCGTTCGTCTGTCTGTAAACTTTTTACATTTTGAACTTCTCTAAAGCCACTTGGCCAAATTCAACCAAATTTGGCACAAATCATCCTTATAAGAAAGTGAATATAAATTGCAAAAATAAAAGGCCAGATTCTATTCAAAGCAAAGAAAACCTCGAAACTGTAAAAAAGGGGGGTGCATTTTAAAAAATCTTCTTCTCAAGAACTACTGAGTTAATCTTAACGTAATTTAGCGTAAATCATCCTTATGGAAAGGAAAATATAAATTGCAAAAATTAAGGGCTATATAATTATGTTCCAAATTTGAGCTAATTATGAAAATACTAATAAAGCGGGTTCGTTATTCCATATCTCGTAAACTGGCAGTCATTGCCAGTCTACCGCATTTTGAAAACGAGGTTCTTTGTTTGAAGCAGCCATGTTTGTTGTGCAACAGTTCACGTGCGAATATAATCTATGAAACATGGAAGATATATTGGTGCCGATTATTGTGAAGTAAATTGAGGTTAAATATTTCAATGCGTTGTCATTTTCACTTGTGACGGTGGTTTTAGCTTGTTTTGATTTTCGTTTCATTTTGCTTTTTAACTTGGGGAACGATCGCCTGTATAGCTGTATTCAGTATTCTGGTATTTGGAACATAGACTTCGGTAATAGGCAGTTGATTGTTTACCTGCGAAAATGATAAAATATGATGCATTAACAACATACTGAACTGCATTTTCCCTCTGTTTTTATTGTTTATTAATTTCTAATTGAGTGTCAACAAGGACCAAACAAGGGGGCAACTTTGGTTAAAATAATTGATATTTGAACGGTAACTTCGCTGGAATTTCCTCCGAAAGAGAATTTAAAGTAGCCATGTATTCCGAGTTTATAATCGTGTAAATTAACTCCAAAGACATTAAAACTATGTTTATGAATTTGAAAAGACGTTTTCACAGCCTGAGTTAAACCCTGTTGTGATTAATCACCCGGGATTGTCTTATCTCTAGAGGTTATAAATACGGGTGATGCAAACACATACTGTGCATTGAAAATTACAATTGATATTTATTACATTTCATGTTGATACTACAATTAGTAGGTAACTTGTAATTAGTTAATAATTAATGCAAAACCGTTAGTTTACAGTTATCTTCAAAATTAAAAAGATCCTCTATCTAACTGTTGTAATTGGGTCATAGGGTAGGACTAATTCCTCCAAAATACACAAGTGCATAAACTGATTTTGTGTCACTTGGCTAACTCAATTACAAAACATTTTATCTATATAATGTATGAATACATTAAAAAAATGAAATTAAACAAATTGGATAAGTTTTTAAATGTTGCCTATAATTCTACGACTGACGCTGAAATGTTTGTACCTGTATGCCTGACAATACCTTAAATTATATAGCTTTTTAACATATCACGTGACAACATTTTCTAGTCAAAGGTTTCCATCGATCAAGTGAGTGAGGTTATAAAACGTCACACAAGTTTACACCAGGTAAACAATTATTTAAGGGAAGACCAATTAAGTTTTTAACTGTAGCTTTAGCAACTTTTGACACAGAGTTCAAACACTGCATACTGGCTTCCAGACTATTTGGCGATCCTCTGTCCGTCAATCTTTGTTAACTTTCATATGAGATACGAGCTGTGAAAATGAAATGTGTCTTATCGGCATGGTATATTCATAGAGCTTGGCATCTTAAATAAACACACAAAAAATATTCACTTAGATGTGGAAAATGAAAATTACACAAATTTAAGTTCAATTTTATTTTCATAAATACCAATACACCAAACAAGAAATATTGCAGGTAAATGGTAACTACCTTTTCCAGTATATTCCTCATATAAAATAGATATGTATTGCATGACCTCCAAGACAATATTAATGAAATAAAATGTTGGCATACAGTCCCTGAAACGTTCTACTTTCCCACTTGACTGGTGAGCGCACTCTGAGCACGCTGAACGGAATTCGGTGAACGCTAATGAACGGTGAACGATGTGCGAACGCAGAACACAAACAGAGCGCAAAGTGAACGGTGAACGCACGGTGAACAATATGTGAACGCTTTATGAACGCAAGATGAACGATTTATTTGGAGTGTCTTGGGAGTTATCCTTACATTGTATTTCGTCAGTAATCAGGATAAAATAACAAATAAACTACATGTACAGTGCTGCTTTTGTAAAGTTGACAAAATTATCCAGACCAATATCTTGTATACTGCATCCTATCCTGCAAATAATCTCTATCCTATCCTATAACATACCATTTATATTTACATTGTATAGGAATAAGAGTTAGTTAAAACGAAATTTAAGATATTAAAAATTTTATCAATGACAATCAAAGAGTGTAAAATTAAAAAAAAAATTGACAAATTCATGCTTAAAACCGAAAGTCTATGGAATGAGGTAACTTAATTACCTGTGCATCGGAAATATTAAATCGTACGTGGAGTGTACACAATTACGTAAACAAATAGGTAAGCGGTTACATTTTTGTTTTCATATTTATAAGTATTATGAATACACCAGATAAAGAACTTTTATTTATTGTTTAAACAAACATCAACATCATTTTTTCCTTATTGTATAATAATCAAGTGAGTTTACCGGTAATCGGCCGATTCGTTCGGCTAGAAATGTAAACATGATTCGGCAAATAAAAATCAGTTAGGAACAACATCACATTTATTGATAAATAATTTGGATTTTGATTTATTGATAATCTATAAATTCACACGCATTTTTAGTTAGCTTTCATTTCTTTATTTGATCTGTTCAATTAATTGTCAGGCATGGATTTTGTGATCGGACATCGAAGGAATTATGTGAATTGTGAAACGCCCGTTTCTTATTTATAATGTTGTCTATTTATATATGTGTTGAATCGTTCGTTGATTGTTCAAGAATGTAAACTTTAAATTCTACGGATTAAATTCTAATTTAAAAATGATGTAAAATATAAGTTTCTTTCTACCTTTTGGCACGCGATCTATCCTCATTTTCTTGCAACTAGCAAATGCCGATCCTTTCACTTTGGAGTTCCGAATGAAAATGAAGGAAAACAGACTGAACAATAAGTGATTGCTGAACGAACGGTGAGCGCAAGGTGAACGTTTCGTGACAGACAGTGAGTGCGAACGAGCGGAGCGGAGAGCGCAAGTGAACGCACGGTGAGCGCACACTGAACTCACAAAAAAAATGGGAAAGTAGAACGTTTCAGGGACTGTATATATCCTTTAATTGTGTTGATTCAACATGTTCAAATTATGATTACACACAATAAGGTAGGCCCACAATGGGTGCTGATTTTTAAACTGATATACGTCTTAGAAAATGTATGAAATTTTTTATCTTTAAAGAGCTAATACTGTTCACGTATGTGCAAAAACTGCAGGAAATAATATACCATTGTTATATATAATTTATATATCGCAATATATTTTCACCCCTACCCCTTTATAAAATATTGAGTCTTACATCAAAAAATTAAGTCAAAGAAGTTCGCCATTGTTGCTCAGGTGAGCGATGTGGCCCATGGGTCTCTTGTTAAAATTTATATAAAAAACGACACTTCCTGCAAAAATAGCTATCAATTTTTTTTTTTTTTGGTAATTTATATGTGAACATTTCATTTTTATAACCTACGAGATATGTACCTGTAGATGCATTAATATTGAATGCAAATAATACTGAAAATCAAAACCGATTAAACTCAGTTACTGATGCACAATCATAAACTTATTTTGTGATTCTCTTTTTAAAGTGAAGATATATTATTGATACAGGGTTTTTAACTACGAGAATGATGACACATTAGAGTTTAGACAAATCTGCAATTCAAACTGATTTGATAAATACAAATTATAATATTTTTAAACTTGATACAGAAAGTGTAACTTATTATAATACATGTACATATTATATTGCGCTAAAATACAAAACATCGCGAACTGATTCAAAACAAAAATGCATTAATTTTGTTTTAGAACAAATGCGCAATGACAAAGAGCTATAAAGGTCAGAAAATTGGATTTGAACATAATTACAATAAGACGACTTGTAAAATTACACCGATCCAGTAAATTCAAAATTTTTCAACATGATAAAAGTAAAAAGTTAACACATATATTTTGGACTTCCTAATTACTTAAAATGATATATTGATAATTCTATTGAGCGCATTACACAAGTCATGTACTTCAACCAAAATAATGCAGAGTAAGGAATTTTGCCTTCAGTTGGTATATATATTTTAGCAGTTAATGTATAAATAGAAACAATTCTGGTTAATAATTAAACATAATACATGTATTATACGGATAATTCATTTAAGATTTACATGACATTGTGTATTTGACACTAAATAATACTCTTTGCGCTGGTATTCCGGAAAATCATATACACTATACCATTCATTGGTTTCCGTTAAATGTTTTATCTATTTGTATAATTTAATTTTGATATTATGTGCTTTTTGTTCAGTAAATTATTGAAGGAAAAGGAATATTATTTAAAAATTTTAACCTTTGTACATACTGAAACTAGAATTAAATTTTAACCTTTGTACATACTGAAACAAGAATCTATCAAATCTTAAATATTTTAAGTAAAAATTATTACAATTGCTTGTTCCTCTAAAATTAACCATATTTTCACATGCTACATACACCTGTACATAATCGAGTAATAAAAACAATTTTATGCATGTGCATTGCTGCGTTGTCAAGGACTTATGCCAAAGCTATAGTCTAAAGTTTATGCCTCTAGTTAGGCCGCTTTATGAAATGCAAAATATGCCCGGCTAAGTTTCGGTGCAAGTCCTCAGACTAGACTAAAGTTAGACCTAAAATTTAGGCATCTTTATGAAACAAGCCCCTGATGTATAATTATATTGATCAGTCTGCCCAGAGCATATTTTCTCTCCCCTTGGCCCAATCTGGCTCATACTTCATACTTAGAGTGCCTTTGGGATAGGATGTGTATGTGACTCTGAACCAAGTTTCTAGGTGTAAGGTTAAGTAGAAGTCATAGTAGAATTATGTGAAAAATTCTTGTTTGGATCATGTATCCTCTTCCCTTGGTCCAATCTTGCTCATACCTCACTTACAGAGTGCCTTTGGTAAAAGAGTGTGCAGTGACTTTGAACAAAGTTTCTTACTCAGAGGTCAAGATTATATCAGACCATGTTATAAAATCTTTGTCCAGAGCATGTTTTCTTTCCCTTTAACCCTATCTGACTCAAACTTCATATTAACAGAGTTTTTGGGTAAAGGGCATGCAATGATTTGAATCAGTACATTTCTAGACTAAATGTGAAGGTCATAGCAGATCTCTTTAAAATCAGGTTTTGGACCATACATTCTTTTGCATTGGATTAATCTTGCTTAGATTAAACAGAAAATATGCCTCTTGGTAATTGGTTTGCAATGAGCTTGAACTAAAGTTCTTTGCCAGCTGAAACATTTCTAAGCCAGAGGTTAAAGTCAAAGTAAAATCCTATGAAATGCTTTTCATTCTAATGCTGGGCTGGTCACTATCTCAATGATGTCTAGTTAACTTTTATGCACTTTTTCAATCATGTAGACTTCTATCAAATTCACAAATGAACCACCCCAAGGAATTAAAGCAGGATTAAAAAGGACATATGCAGGCATCACCCAGGATTTCCTTGATGTCAGCAACATGGTTCAGTGGAGACCAATGCTTTTTGGTGTATCTTTTCTTCACACTGTTGTACAGGTAAATCAAAATATGCAGTTTACTTAGTCTAAGGGAAAATTAAATGACAGGGAGTTTAACTTTTGGTGTTTGTTACTGCAACATTCCCTGAGAAATACAATTCAACAAATCAATTAGAATTTCACACTACATAACATGTATTTGTACATTGAATTTAAGAAGATGAAATGACTTGAGTATTATTGTTATACATATGTATCATAAAGTCTCTTGTATAGTACGTACTCATGTGTAATATGCACTCCTAGATTTGGATGATAAATGCTGAAACTTGGCTACATGTTCCACATACCTGTTAACCCTCCCGCATTGTATTGTGTGGGAGACTTCAGCAAAACGGCCTAAAAATCTAAAATCTCCCACATCCAACCAATCTCCCGCATAGGAGACTAAATTTTCCTTGAGTAAATTGTCTTCCCCATATTCCCCCCTTCCCAACTTCTGAATCTTTACATGCAAATTTCAACAACCACTAAGGGGTTTTCTGTGATCTTGGCCTCAAAAAGCTGCTATGTAGCTTGGATATATCAAATCCATCCAAGTACTGTCATAGTATGACATGTTTTTGTCTAGTTTACTTTTTACGATTACTTCCGGTTTTGACTAAAATCAGTTATGTATTCTGTAATGCACAGGCTTTATATAAAAATAAATAAAAGCTTGAAACATTCAGATTTTACTCTGAAACACCAAAGAAAGCAATACACAGCCAGTGGTGTCACTAAACAAGTGCACAGATAAAGTACCTGAGCCATGTGCAGTGAGCTATGACTAATCCTGTCTGGCCAGCTCTGTTGGTAAAAATCAAAGTGAATTTTGAAGACTGGGTGTTTATACAAGCTACTGATAAGAGTGTAGCACATGGAAAAAGTGTAAAAGCATTTCACAGAGTTTTAAAAATTTATAATATTATAAATAACGGAGAAACTATAGACTTTATTAATAACAGAGATCTTTCTAAGGCCTAAAATGATTCTGGAGAAATGCACGTTTAATCTATCCTATACATAAGGCAAAAATAATTTTAACAAATTATATATTATTACACTAGTATTTTATTAACTGGGTTTTACTGCCAATTCAAAAATTTTCTGTGTTTACCATAGACATCAGCATGCAGTGATGGTTCAAAATTGAACAATTATAAGACTTAATATAAAAAGTGACACCATTAATTTGCTCCTTGTATTGTACCATGCAAACAAAATAATGGTTAATTTCCTGAACACTGCAACACAATTTTTGTTATTTCAATCTGGCAGTCATAGAAATAATAAAAATTAAAATGATTGTAAATGCATTAATACAATTGTAAAATAAAAAAAAAAAAGGTATCTAACATATATAATATGAATATTTGAATTTCATGTGGAAAAAACGTCGTTTACGCAAAATCTCCCTTTTAGCCAAGTTGGTAAGGGGGAGATTCTCCCACATAGCAGCTTTGAAAGGTTAACAGGTATGGTTACCCATTGTAATTTCAAAACAACATTACTCAGTTGACCTTGGAGGCTATCATGCATACAAAAACTTTATTTCTTAAGTATGATTTAACTAATTTCTATGTATATGTTTGTGAAAAGTATAAAACTTGTGAGCATGTCTAATGTACCTGGTTTGAAAATATTTCTTATTGCAAGAGGGTACCTATTTACTCTGAATAAGAGTGTTCTTGTTACTTGATTGTATTGAGAGATGCACTTAATATGAAGTGAATGGTAATCTCTAGAACACAAAAAAAAAATTATTTCAGGAAAGAAGAAAATTTGGTCCACTTGGATGGAATATTCCATATGAATTCAATTCTTCAGACTGGACTGCTAGTGTGCAATTTGTACAGAATCATTTGGATGATTTGGATGTAAAGAGGGTATGTGTACCATGTGCTCAAGATTTTCATCATGTATTTTTTTTTTAAATTGTTGAAAGCAAGAACACTTTTTGTCCAGGGTTTTTTAACTGAAACAATGTAATGAAGCATTGAATTTTTCCTTTATCCAGGGAATTTCTTGGACAACAGTTCGATACATGCTTGGTGAAGTGCAGTATGGAGGTAGAGTCACTGATGATTATGACAAAAGACTGCTTAATACTTTTGCAAGGGTAAGAATCTGCAATATTACCTGAATTATAAGGTACCACATGTATCTGGTATATTTTGTCAACTCTGGTCTATAGATGTTCTAGTGGTTCAAATTTTGAGGTCACTTAAGTCATTCAGATGCTCATCAGTGTTGTCAGTCATTGTAGACTTTTGACATTCTAACTTGTTAAATTCTCTGAAACTTCATAGCAATTTTTACCATATTTTGTTTTAAATGGCTTCTGTATGGTAAGAAAAACTCGTTAAATACATTATTCCAAACCCACCCTAACCCTCCAGGGAACTTGTGCTTTGAGTGAATTTATTAAATCTTAACAGTATCTCTAAAAATTGTCCTAAAGATCTACTTCTTGGCTACATAGTTTTGATGAACAAGAAAGCTCTTCCAAAGTTTGGGAAAATGATGTAAATAATAATGTAAGGCAGAACTGAATAATGAATGTGCATTAAATCTTACTACTGACCATCAACCAGGCAAAACGAACTTTTAGCATATAACTATCAAATAACTATCACAGATTTATATCGTACATGTATATACATCTGGAGTCAACTAAATGTAGTAAGTTCTGAATGTATTCAGACTCTTTTTCCATAATCATACCTCAGATTTTTTTTGATATACATGGAAATAATTTTTTTAATGAATTGACATTTGTTCATTGTTCAGGTTTGGTTTGGAGATATCATGTTCCAACCAAGCTTCCAGTTCTATGTTGGATACAAAATACCAAACATGAAACTTCTGACTGATGTAATGACCTTCATTGAGAATTTGCCATTAGTGGATTCCCCAGAAGCATTTGGGCTGCATCCGAATGCTGATATCACGTACGTTAATCTATAGATTTTTAGCATTGTAGCAGTACCTGGCAGTGTGACTAGCAGTACAAGTATTTAATTTTCAATAAATACAAAAAAGAACTCATTAAAATCCTATCTTCACCAAAATTGCATGGTTGATGCATCTGGACCTACTTATGGACTTGAAAGACTTGGATGCTGAATCTGGGCCATGAATTTCAGATGCTGGATGAGGTTAAGGTTTTTGGAGCAGGTTAAAGTTTTTGGTGCAGGTGCTTTTTGATAGCAATTTCCAAGTTACTACTGGTCCTAACTTCACCAAACTTGTCTTTTGATACTGATGCACCTGACAGGCATGAATGCTGAATCTGAGCCATAGGTTTCAGATGCTGGAGGAGGTGAAGGTTTTTAGCTCACCTGAACCGAAGGTTCAAGTGAGCTTTTCTGAACACCAGTTGTCCGTCGGCCGTCCATCCGTCCATCCATCCATCTGTCCGTCTGTAAACTTTTCACATTTTTGACTTCTTCTCTAAAACCGCTGGGCCAAATTTAACCAAAGCATCCTTATGGGAAGGGGATTCTAAATTGTTAAAATTAAGGGCACAACCCTTTTTGAAAGGGAGATAATTGCGAAACTTTGAAAATTTGGTTGGTGTCTTTAAAAACTTCTTATCGAGAACCACTGCACTTGAAATGCCAATTTTTACAACAAAGCTTGTATATATATAGTGAAGATTCTAAATTGTTAAAACTGTGATTCCCAGACCAATACTGGGGCCCCAAGAATGGTTCAAAGTTTAACATAGAAATATAATGGAAAAATGTTTAAAAATCTTTTTCTCAAGGACTACAGTGCTACAGTTAGTGAGATTACTATGCAAGTACCATAAAATAGATTCTAAATTGTGAAAACCGTGACCCCGAAATATAATACTGGGGCCCCAAAAGATGTTCAAAGATTATAACATAGAAATATATAGGGAAAATGTTTAAAAATCTTCCCACGAGTGAATCTTTAGCTCACTGAGACGAAGTCGAGGGGAGCTTATGCTATACCCTCGGCGTCTGCGTCTGGACCTGGTTAAAGTTTTTGTTGCAGGTCCTGTATCTAAGTTATTACTTGTCCTATCTTCACCAAACTTGCATGGATGATGCATCTGGAACTATTTATGGACTTGAAAGACTTAGATGCTGAATCAGGGCCATGAATTTCAGATGCTGGAGGAGGTTAAGGTTTTTGATGCAGGTTAAAGTTTTTGGTGCAGGTGCCCTTTGATAGCAATTTCTAAGTTACTACTGGTCCTAACTTTACCAAACTTGCATGGATGGTGCGTCTTATGATACTGATGCACCTGACAGGCATGAATGCTGAATCTGAGCCAAAGGTTTCGGATGCTGGAGGTGATTAAGGTTTTAAGATCTGGTTAAAGTTTTTGAACAGGTGCCCACTGATGATTATATCTTAGTTATTACTGGTCCTAACTTCACCAAACTTGCATGGATGGAGCGTCTTATGATACATATGCATCTGACAGGCATGAATGCTGAATCTGAGCCATAGGTTTCGGATGCTGGATGAGGTTTAGTTTTTTGGAACAGGTAACATGTTTAATAGATAATAGTACTTTTTCAAACGTTCATAGTGTATTTAACTATAATATAAATGAATCGCAGAGGTAGCTCGAGATGCAGAGCCTGATCTTCATTATCAAGGATGCTAAAAAATATATCTTTGTTATTACTGGTCCTCACTTCACCAAACTTGCATAGATGGAGCGTCTTATGATACTGATATGCACCTGACAGGCATGAATGCTGAATCTGAGCCATAGGTTTTGGATGCTGGCGGAGGTTAAGGTTTTTGGAGCTGGTTAAAGTTTTTGGAGCTGGTGCCCTCTGATGATTATATCTTGGTTATTACTGGTCCTCACTTCACCAAACTTGCATGGATGGTGTGTCTTATGATACTGATGCACCAGACAGGCTTGAATGCTGAATCTGAGCCATAGGTTTTGGATGCTGGATGAGGTTTAGTTTTTTTTAGAACAGGTAACATATTTGTTTGCATATTTGATTTAACAATAATATAAAAGAATCGCAGAGGTAGTTTCAGATGCAGAGCCGATCTCCATTATCAAGGATGCAAAAAAAAATCTCCTACCTCACTCAAACCTGCTTGATAGATATGTTTGTTGTTAAATGATATAACATGATTTCTATGAGAAAGTATTGTTTGATATGATACATTATTGTTTTTATATGATACAATATTATATTAAATCATATTATATTGTAAAATGTTATATGATACAATATGATATTGTATCAAATTCTTTGTTTATTTTGAAATGATATTGTATCATGATATTGTTATATATAGTATTGTATAATATAATTTGTATTATATATTATTTCATCACATGATATTGTTTCATATGATATTGCAATATATTATATTGAATCGTATGATACGAAATTTTATAATATAGAATATTGTTTCATATAATATGATATTGTTTAATATGATATTAATTTATATATTATTATATCACATGAAATTGTATTATATGATATTCTAAGATATCATATTGTATCAATTACGATATTGTATACTATGATATTGTATTATATAATATAGTATCATATGATATATAATATATCAAATTATATTGTATCATATGATACAATATCATATAATGTATCAAATATGATACAATATCATACAATACAATATCATACTATATTTTACAATATACAGGAAAATATTGGTATCTCTAAGCTGGGGGTCCTCAACAAAACTTCGAGATATCTGAGGGTTCGAGATATCCGAAGTGGCTTTCCAATTCTAATTCAGTGATTTTATTATATCTACACGTGTTTCAGTACCGGTATATACTGAACTGTTTTATTACTCATAAACAAATAATCAACCATTTGATAAAATATTTAGTTTGTGTGTTTTTATTTGTGAAATATAATCAAAATTTGTAAAAGCAATGAAATTATAAAATCAATATTTAGTTAATAATATGACTTCACATCCTCTTCACTCTCGACGGTTCAGAACGTTGAATAGGAAGAAGCACTTGCAATGTAATTTTTGAAATTCATCACAAAGGAAACGAAAAATACGGATTTGAAAATGAAAATAAACCCGAATATCTAGAATCACAATTCACATATTTTTATATCATTTGTGTTTGTGAACTAACGTATCTTATATTAACTTATTACGCTCACAGCTTAAGTACTCATATTGGAAACAACCCGTGTACGATGAACCAAAAGTCACTATACACGATGCGTGTTCAATACATGGACTGTTTCTGTTAAATTTAAATAAGTTTTCTCTTAAATCTTCCTATCTCAATCATGCTTCATTGTTATTGGAGCGTACAAGAAAAAAGAAATAAACTCGATTTCCTTAATTAATCGTTTTTATAAAATTGGCAGTTATCAATGTTAGATCGATTCTCCGTACACAGTGTTTTTTATTAAACACCTTATCAGTAATAGTGGCTGTGTTTTGATTTGAATTTTATAAAAAGGTACTAAATGTAAAAACACCCAAGCTACCATCCTAATTAACTTACATCGTCAATTTGATATACCACTAGTTTAGAAAGGTGTGAAAATTGCCGCGGGCAGAAATGTGTGAAGTAATGACACCAATTATGTTCAGCTGACTGGAAAAATGGCTCCACTTCGAGATAAACCAGGTAAAATTAGGGCTTCGGCCTTTCAAAATACTTCGACATAAGAGGGGTATTCGAGATTACTGTATTGGAGATATCAGGAGTTTTTCAAATCATATATATAAGCGTCGGATGACGGCTATATTGCCTAATATTAATTCTCACTGAACCCACATAGAGATATATGAGGCAGTCACATGCCATGTTTAAACCAATGAAAGTGTAACATTTCAGTCCGAGGGAAAACAAATTATGATATTGTATTATGTGATCAAATACAATAATTTATGACATGATACAATGTCATTTTGCATCATTATTTATTACAGTATTATATGATATATATTGTAAGTATCATAGGATGCAATATCGTATTTTAAATTATTGTATTGATAAAGATTGTATCTTATAATACCGTATGAAATGAACATATGATTATCATAGATTTTTTTTACATATGATATACGATATTGTGTCAAAACAGTCTCCATGAATATCCAAGATCATTCACTATGATTTTCATATAATATGATAAAGGATGCCTCATAAAAGTCATGCCTCGTCTCAGTGAGCTTTGTAATCTGTGATTACCTATGTTTTATCTATTTTTTTCAGTGAAAAGTAAACAATTGCTTTGACTGCAAATAGAGTATTTCAGAGCTTAAAATTCGGTCTCATTTGATATGTAATATACCGTAATTATAAATACAAACATGCCTTTTATTTAAAAAAATGTTTCTGAAAACTTATATTTTTATTCTTTTCAATTCTTAAATCTATGGATAAAAAATAACAAATAGTCCCATAAAGCACTAATCAACAATACAGAGGGTTCCCCTTAATCTGATAGTCAATTTGTCAGAGAAAAATTATCAGATTAACCGATTATTAGATTAACTGATTTAGCGTTTTCGTGGTCTTTGATTTTGGTATAGAATAAAAACTTGTTACAAGGCATAATTTATCAATGAAAATGTATAATCTGTATGTCAATAGTTTAAAATGAAATAATTTACCTTGCGTTAATAATGAAATAGCATTTTAGTCTTTATTTTGTTTGTAAATGCTCAAAAGACTTTTTTTCCTTTACGATGGTTTCAAAGTGGCCGCCATTTTGACAGGAAGTAACTAGATGCTGTCATGAGACAGTAATACCCGCACCAAGTGTTTGCCCCTAAATAACACTGTTTTGTACCAGTTTTAGTAAAAACGAAGGCCACGTGCACAATATACACCATCGTCGGAACCCACGGGTTTTCTATCCGTTACACTGCTGTGTAACGGATAGATAACCCGTGGGTTCAGACGATGATAATACACATGAGCGGCCCTTTATGTACAATTTGTGGTTGAACTGTTTGCATGTGAATTTTCAGTTAATCAATAATCTTTTCATTTCATTTCATAGAAAGTATGGTCTATATAATTATTACAAACAAAATTAATATAATCACAAGCAGTTTTTAGTACATAGGAATTCTTTAATTCACATAGATTCCCTAACAGGCACAGTAATTCCGCATGTACTTCAATAGATCCTCTTTGGCTTTACAACCGACGCTATCTCGATCTCTCCAAGAACAATGTAAATATTAGCTATTTGTCGCTCTAGAATTGTTCCGAGGAACCCGAGTTATTATAAGAAACTTACATTTCTTGGATGTTCCTCCTAATGAATTAAGTATCGTTGTTTTCTTATCCGTTTTTTAAATGCAGTCAGTGTTCCTCGGAAATATAACTAGTAATGCGCATGCTCATAAACCACAGTAGTTCGAGGATAAACAATTCGTACACAACATACATAAACAATTTATCACGATAAATTATGTTTTCAATGTGCAGAATAGGATTAATTAACATGCATAAATGTTTCTTTTGTGATGATCAGCTAATTAATGGATTCATATTGTGCTCTAATTGGATTATCATTATGATGTTGACCAATATAGGTAAGCATAATACATGTAGTACTCGCACAATATTATGAGACACCGGTATACATATGCATAAGTATTACTTTCACTTCCTTTGCCAGCATACTGTATCATCATCTTTTTTAAAATATCTAGATAAGCTCATCATTGTTACCTATCCTATCACATTTGTACAGTTTCTGTCATTTTAATTGCAAAAGTTATTTTTTCATTTGTCAGACTTAAAATATTAAGTTGACCCCATATTGATCCTGTGACAATTTGTATTAAATTTGTGCATTACATTTAAATAAGTGTAGAGACTTATCATGTCTGTATGAGTTTTATTTAACAGGGAGGAAAGTGTCTTTTTCCTTAATGTATTATGATGCATCAAATAAAATGTAGTCTATGACCCTATGGGATTGTTCTGACCAAATGAAACAGGAAAATACCAAATATCTTGAAAACTGTTGAGATCCCCACCACTAAATCAACTATATTCTTGTTTCTAATATCATTATGATGCATCAAATGATGTAAGTACATGACCCCCAGGAGTTGTCTTTAAACCAGCCCCACCCCTCTGAAATAGGAAATGATTATATACTTTGATAATTTTTAACTTTTGAGATCCCCCATCACTAAACCATATTTATACCCGCACTTTCTAAAGAAAGTTCTGGTATATTGTTGTTACCCTGTTCCGTCCGTCTGTCACGTTTTACTTTCTCAAACTGCTCTTACATCTTATAAAGTTAACCAGCAAACTGAACTTATTGCGTATCTATAGGACACCCCAAAACATATTCCAAGAGATGATTTGTCTATTGTTGAAAATGTAGGAGGAGTTTGAGGAAGAAGGTTTTTTGTGAAAAAAACGTCATTTTTTACCAATTATGTGACCCCCAGGACTACCAGAGAATTTTTGAAACCTTTTTACAAAACAACATGACAACCACAATCAAACTCCAAGAGTTCAGATTGCTAGTTTATAAAATGTAAGAGCAGTTTGAGAAAGTAAAACGTGACAGACGGACGGAACAGGGTAACAACAATATACCCGAACTTTCTTTAGAAAGTGCTGGTATAATCAACAAACGTTTATGTTCTTTTCAAGAAATGAGACACAATTGACCTTACCGAGAAAACTTAAGTTGTTAAGCATTCGAAATCTCATTGAATTTTTCACTTGTACATTCTTTATCAAGCGTCATTAAAAAAGCGTTTTCGTGATGCTCATGTACAATTTCTTTGAGAAATGTTCAATCAATTTGTTCAAAAGTTTTTCAGAAACTTTAACTTTAAAATTACAGTAAATAATAAGGTGTTTTGGGGAAAGATTAAATATTTTGATTGTTTGATGTCAATCGTATGTATCTACGTTTTATATATATAAAAACCCGCCATATTCATCATCGATTCGTTGGGCCTTAAACATAATGAGTTTGGAACCCATTGTTAGAGCCTGTTAAAAAACATTTGCCGTGCTCTATTTAGGCATAGTATGTTTACGCTATATGAACCCCTTGTATTAACTATGCGAAAATAGATGAGTATTGAATATAGAGCCACAAACTGACAGGAGGCATAATAATGTATAATATGATATTGTATTATATACGATTATATCACATTTATTGTATCATATGATATGATACAATGTTGTATCAAATTATATTGTATCATATTATACAATATCATATTATGTATGACATATGATACATTATCATACAATATCCTACTATATTATACAATATAAAATCAAATGTTACAATAATTATCACAATTATTGTAACATTTGATTTTATGATATGATATTGTATCATATAATGATAAATTGTATTTTATATTATGATATTGTATTATGTGATCAAATACAATAATGTATAACACGATACAATGATGATATATATTGTAAGTATCATAGGATGCAATATCTTATTTTATATTGTTGTATTAATAAACATTGTATCTTATAATACCATATGAAATGAACACATAATTTTCATACAATTTTTTAACGTATGATATAGTAATACGATATCGTGTCAAAACAGTATCCATGTATATCCAAGATCATTTACTATGATTTTCATATAATATGATAAAGGTGGTCCCATAAAGGTGATGCTTCATAAAGTTGATGCCTTGTCTTGGTGAGCTTTGTCATCTGTGATAACCTTTGTTTTTTTTAATCTTTAGATATCAGACCAATTTATCCAAAGATATCCTAGATACTATTATGAGCATTCAACCAAAGGACAGTGGTGGGGGTGGTGGAGAGACACGAGAGAGTGTAGTGTACAAACTGGCCACAGACATGCTGTCAAAACTCCCAGCTGATTACCTGCCACATGAGGTACACCCAAATTATAAAAAAAAAATAGACATGTTGATGACACAAACTAATGACAAAAAATGACTATCTACTCTTGTTTTACTGATTTTTAAAACCAATTTACTGTAGGAAAATTGTGTTAAGAAAATTAGCCTGAAAAAATTTATCATTAGTTTCTCAGGTCGAAATGTTGATGAGGCAGGCTTTTTTTTTTAAGACAGTTATTTATTTACATCCTTATTGATCAGCAGATATTCACCAAACTGATACATTGGCAAAGTTTAAATATTATTTTTTGTTCTTTTAAGTTTAAACTGTATCTGTTTCCTTTGGCCTTACTGAATGAGTTTATTGTTAAGAATGTTCTTATACAAGTACCACTAGAGGAGTTGGAGCACCTTTATTTTAAAGGCTCTGTATACAAAATTTAATGCTTTGTGTCTTAGCTGAAATTTTGTAAAAATTGTGTTTTATTTTAGGTCAGAGATAGGCTGAAAAAGTATGGCAATCTGCATCCTCTAAATATTTTCTTGAAGCAAGAAATTGATAGAATGCAACGTGTCATTTCCACTGTACGAATAACTCTGACAGACCTTAAGCTTGCTATTGATGGTACCATTATTATGTCTGAGGTATGATTTTAATTGTCGTTTTATTTCTGAATCTTCATTGATGTGATATTTTGATATTTATGGACAACTTATTGGTGGTTTTACTTGTATTAGTGGAGTGACAAAACCATCAAAAATTTGATTTTAATGTACCACCCCACCTCACGGCTAATTTGTACTTTTTTGGAAAGATATGATATCAAGTGATAATTTTCACCCGGTCGTAGAAATTTCTATGGTCAAAATCAATGACTGAGATATGACCAAAAATTTACAAACTGAAATAATTTGTTAAAATTCGCAAATTATTTTTGATTTTTAAGTCTCCCAAACGAAGTTTGGAGACTTATTGTTTTTGTACGGTTCTTATTATTATTATTAAGGTCTTCCGTTTCCAACGGAAGACCTTATTGTTATTGCTTTGTTTCTTTTCCTCTATTATTATTAAGGTCTTCCGTTTCCAACGGAAGACCTTATTGTTTTTGCTTTGTTTCTTTTCCTCTATTATTAAGGTCTTCCGTTTCCAACGGAAGACCTTATTGTTATTGCTTTGTTTCTTTTTTTCTATTATTAAGGTCTTCCGTTTCCAACGGAAGACCTTTTTGTTTTTCCTTTGTTTCTTTTCCTCTATTATTATTATCTTTTTTTTCTGTCACGGTTTCTCAAAAACGCTTCAGCCAATTTTGATGAAACTTTCAAATCTTATTCATGACTAAATTTGTAAGAAAATTACACGAGGTTTTCTTGGTCGTCACTTCCGGTCCCGCGATATTAAAAATTTTATGTTTTCGCTTGTTCACGATTTTTCTTTAAAAAATATATAAGATAGAACTTTCAAATTTTCAGGGATGATAGAGAGTGTTCTGCCGCAGTCCCCTTCGCATATCCGAACGTCCGCCGTCACTTCCGGTCGTCACCGGAAGGAAACAAAATTATCATTTTTCAACTTTTTTGACTTGAATTTTTTTTATTTTATTATTCAATAGAGACGCGTTCAAAACTTCAGAATATGAAATCCGTTTTAAAATCGATCCACGCATTCTCGAGATTTTAAGCTCCTAAGTCTTGAAGCGAGAGTCCGCGTAGCTCAGTCGTTAGAGCGGTGGACTTGTGCCCAGGCGACCCGGGTTCAGTCCCCGAGTGTCGAACGTTTTTTCTTTCTTAATTGTGGTTTGTTATACGATTTTATCATGAAAATGATGGTTTAAAATGTTTTCCGTTTAAATTTTATCATAAATCAAAATAATATCGGGGTTTTTTTTTCAGTACAAATATAGAGCCTTGTTAGAAATACCGTTAATTTCCTGCTTTGTGACAGTCCTTTTTTTATCAGCAGCTATCTAAATTCAGACGCTCGTAGCATCGCTGGCATCAAAGTCATGCCGCCGAAGCACCCCTGTAATACGACCGCATTAGAGCTCGCCGGGACGCTTTGCCGGCATCGAAGAAATGCCGCCATCTCAATGACTGTGTGCACACAACAATAGCGACTGCGGGTAGGAAATAACCGTTCTCCTAACAATATGCTTATGTTTTAATTATTATACATGACTTTAAACTGAGGGTTGTTTAATGTTTCTCTACATAAGTGGATACAGGCATGCATGAACACATGCGTTTATTGACAAATGGTTTTTTTTTTACAGATTATATACATGTTTGAATTGTACATTTACTTCTCTCTCTCTCTCTCTCTCTCTCTCTCTCTCTCTCTCTCTCTCTCTCTCTCTCAAGTCATGAGCAGTGAATGTCTGAACTCCACCTCTACGATGACATGTGGTGATAATGAACTCTGTTCAAACTCAAAATTACAAAGTAAAAATACAAAACACCATCAGAGTAAACACGGATCTAAACAATTTGTTGAAACTTTTCCGCAGTTGTAGCCTTGCTTGTGCGTAGTTCTCTAACCTATATTGGATTCAAGGGTCAACCCAGAAAGATATCGATATTAAATATAAAGTTGTATTTCAATAAGCAAAAAAAATTGCTAAACCCAGCTAAGAGCTCTCTCTCTCTCTCTCTCTCTCTCTCTCTCTCTCTCTCTCTCTCTCTCTCTCTCTCTCTCTCTCATACTATTGAAAAAAGTCATTCTAAACATAAGAATAATTTTAAATGTTAGTACATGTATAAATATGAAAAAAATATTTGTTTCTCGACCCGCGGTTAGCTATTTTATCTATTTGTAATGCAGTTGCATCGTTGGAACCTGATTTGCTGTTGTTGCGGCGGAATGTCTTTGGTGCCGGCGAAGTGACCGAGGATCGAAATACGTCACAATACAGATTTTACAATATTAGTTTGACTTTTAAATAACGTTTTAGATATCCGGTATTGGTTTTGCTCTATGTTTAAGAGTGTTGAGAAATGCTATCTCTATAGTCTTTTTTAAGGTGTATTCAAACGGAAGACCTCTTGTTGCTCACAACGAGCGTCTAGTTATTATTTTTTTTTTCTGTCACGTTTTCTCAAAAACGCGTCAGCCGATTTTTATGAAACTTTCAGATCTTATTTATGGCTAAATTTGTAAGAACTTTACACGAGATTTTTTTAGTCGTCACTTCCGGTCCCGAGATAATAAAATTTTTATGTTTCTGGTTGTTCACGATTTTTCTCCAAAAGTATTTAAGATACAACTTTCAAATTTTCAGGAATAGTAGAGAGTCTTCTGCCGCAGTGCCTTTCGCATATCCGAACGTCCGCCGTCACTTCCGGTCGTCACCGGAAGGAAACAAAAATGAGTCATTTTTCAAATTTTTTGTTTTGAAATTTTTTAATGTTTGAATTCGATAGTAACGCATTCAAAACTTCAGAATATGAAATCCGTTTTAAAATCCCTCCACGCATTCTCGAGATTTCAGGCTCCAAAATCTTGAAGCGTGAGTCCGTGTAGCTCAGTCGTTAGAGTGGTGGACTTGTGCCAAGGCGACCCGGGTTCAGTCCCCGAGTGTCGAACGTTTTTTCTTCCTTAATTGTGGTTTGTTTTACGATTTTATCTTGAAAATGATGGTTTAAAATGTGCCCCGTTTAAATTTTATCATAAATCAAAATAATATCGGGGGTTTTTTTTCAGTACAAATACAGAGCCTGGTTAAAAATACCGTTAATTTCCTGCTTTGTGACAGTCTTTTTTATCAGCAGCTATCTAAATTCAGACGCTCGTAGCATCGCCGGCATCAAAGTCATGCCGCCGAAGCACCCCTGTAATACGACCGCATTGCAGAGCTCGCCGGGTCGCTTTGCCGGCATCAAAGAAATGCCGCCATCTCAATGACTGTGTAAAAGCAATTAGCGACTGCGGGTAGGAAATAACCGTTCTTCTAACAATATGCTTATGTTTCAATTATTATACATGACTTTAAACTGAGGGTTGTTTAATGTTTCTCCACATACGTGGATACAGGCATGCATGTATACATGCGTTTATTGACAAATGGTTTTTTTTACAGATTATATACATGTTTGAATTGTACATTTACTTCTCTCTCTCTCTTTCAAGTCATGAGCAGTGAATGTCTGACGCGAACTTTGAGGCTTCATATCTTGCTCATTTCTGAACGGTTTTTGCTCAAATTTTCAGGGCTTATAGACTTTATAAAACACTATCTAAATCATTTCATAAATTTTAAAAATCCTCTTCCGTTAACGAGTTATTTCCCTTTTTAAAAAATTTAGGGCCTTTCGTTTCCAGACAAAGGCTCCGAGACTATGATAGCAGGGAATAAGAATCCAACGAATTTGAATAACAGAGACATTGAAGTTTTGCACATCGGTTTTTGTTTTTGGATTACTTTCTTTATTTAGAAAAAGGTAGGGGGTCAAAAAACAGGGTTCCAAAAAGGGCGAAAATTTAGACATATTTTCCTTTGTATCTTTTAAACAAAAAATATTTTGTTAAGACATGTAGAATAAAAGTTGTGCAAAATGTCAAGGACTTTCATTTGACACCAATAAAAAAGGGTTGGCCCCTTAAGGGCCCTTGAATGTTTTTGCTAAATAAATTAAAAAACGGCTAGGATTTTGATATAGATGTCGCTGGAAAAGTTGTTTGTTGGGGTCCTATAAATGTCGTTACAATGTTATTTTGTTGGTGAGTTGTGTAGTATGAGTGTAAAAAGCTTTACATGTTAACATGTACCTGTGTTTATTTGGCAAGTTAACGAAAGTCATTGTGGGTACAACTGACATTAAGTTACGACAGACAGTATGCCTGTTTAAAAAGGAGGCTTTAATTAATTCATAAGAAAAAAATATTTTTTTTAGGATACATGCTTTTATGTGAGGAGTTTAATAAGTCATCTTCGTAAATTCTGCACAATCCTAAAAAACGAGAAACAGAAAATATAAACATTCTTTTTCTTTTCTAGTAAATTACACAAACTACCGGAAAAAAAATAAATCTATGTGATACATTTTAGTTATCATGCTGCGTGCATTTAAAATATATCTGGAATCAGAGCTGTGTGTGTGAACCATTACGTAAGCTATCCCTCGCTTGCGGCCGAGAAAGTCGGTCGCCATGGTCGCGGCTGGACTACCCAGATAGCAAGCTTACGTTGGGCCAATGTCGGGCCAACGTCACCAGTTACATTGGACCAACGTTGGCAAATGACGTTGGTCCAATGCAATTTTGCTCATCGGCCAAATGTTGGCCCCACATGTTGGGCCAACGTTGGCACAATGTCGCATATGTCATCTTCTGATATTGGGCCAACGGTGGGCCAACATATGATACATATGACCAACGTTGGTCCAGTGTTGGGCCAACGTTGGCCTTATGTCGGTTCAACGTTGACCCAACATTAGTTTGATGTTGGCGTAACGTTTAGTCAATAAACAATACAACTGCAACAAGATATTTAACAAAATATGAATTTATTTTGAATTTAGAATACACAAACCATGATAAACATCCTTAGAATAAAATAGCGGCCGACAATGTGTTTTAACAGGGTTAATCCATATCCACACTTTAAAACTTAGTTCCAAATATTTAATGTCTGTGTCCATTCCACTTCGTTTATATCGATTTTTATTTGTTTGAAATTTATTGTTCCTTTTATGTTCCTTTTTCTTCACAGTCAATTGTACAACACGCTAACCATGAACAGCACTCCTCAGAGTCAGTAGAAAGTTGTAGGCCCGAACATTCCCTGTAAATAAAAGTACAAGCATTTAATATAGAAGAGAGACCTGGGATTAAAATACACAAAATCAATTAAAATATACAATAACTTGAGATAAATACTTACATTTCTGTTTTATTTGCTGGGCTGTGACTGTAACATCCTCTCTTAAAATGAAAACAGCAAATATCACGAGTCTCTTTGTTTGCTAAACCTCCTAACTGTGAGCAGATTTGGCCATCCCAGCAGATCAGATATCACAATAACCATGGAAACTGGCCAGTCTCACGCTGTGAAAACTCTGTCATAATTGCTAGGTCAGTGAATGTGCTCTTATCTCAGGATCGGCTTCATAAAATTCTACACTTTAGAACAATTATGCAACGGAATATTATTTTGCAGAATCTATTTGTTTTGTTTTCGGCGTTTTACATACAATTTTAAATTTAATTTGTTTATTTTCACATCTTTTCGTTGATGATATAAAAAACTGTATATTTTCACATGTTTTCTTTGATGATATTGCCGTTAATAATATAGTAAGGTTTAAAATTAATTAAACATCCCAATTTTTGGAAATTCTATTATACATATCAAATGTTTGAATGTTCTGTCTATATAAATGAATAACCTCAATATATGTAATCGACAAAAATCTTTTAAATAATTATTTAAAAAACAGTAATTGACACACGTTGGATCAATGTTGGCCCAATGTCATGGTCTCGACTAAAATATGGTAAAATTTTACAACATTGGCTTAACGTTGGCCCAATGTTGTGTTACCAACTAACTTCGGCAATCGAATGGGAATGTGTCAGGTGGACATCGGCCCAACATTGGGCCAATGTTGTGTATCCAACACCAACGGGCCAACCATTATCCAACATTGGTCTAACATTGGGCCAACGTTGCTTACCCAACGCCAACGGACCAACCATTACCCAACGTTGGCCCAATGTATGCATGCTATCTTGGTACCTAGCGGTCAGCGGTTATCTAATACACCGGAGTCACGTCTCTCAATTTATGAGTTCATTTAGCCGAAAACAAGAATTGATTTAATTTTGATCACACATAGACGTTTATTCTTCTTAAATTGAATTAAATGATAGAGTGTCAATTAAGAAAACGTTCTGTTAATTAATAAAAGAAATGTCATTCTCAATCGGAAGTAATAGCAGGCATAGATCAATTGTGGGTGTTAAGTAAAAAAAAATAATAACTTCTATTTGGTAGATTTTAGTCATTATTATACTGCAAACATTTCAAATCTTCCTGGGTTCTGAGCTGTGTGTGTTGTAACTTTACGTAACCTATTCCTCGCCCGCGGCCGAGGAGATCGGCCGCGGGTGCACTACCAAGCGGTCAGCGGTTATCTAATACACCAGATTCGCGTCTTTCATGTACTTGTTTTGAGTTTATATAGCCGCAAATACAGGAACTGTTTTAATTTTAAGTTATTAATGTTTTATTTAAAATGTAAATTAAGAAGTCATTCTGAAAATTATAAAACCCGATATTATTCCTAATCCAAAACATCGTCAGACATAAATCAATGGTGGGTTTGTAAGTTTAAAATGTTCTAAGAACTGTACTAATTATGTTTTAGATCAACAACAAAATACCCCTTTAAATGATGATCATCCCTTGCACGCTCGCACATGGCCGAGAAGATCGCGCGCGAGGGGACATCTACATGTACCTTATCACACGTGTATGTTTATTGATATTTTGTACGAACACAAAACTATTTGTTTATTTATTTTCATTTATATTGGTTTTAGATGAAAGATGAATTTATCTCCCTTATTCAGTTGATTTAGCGTTGATTTAAACGTTAAGGCGAGAAATCTTATAAAAACCTCTCATTAATTAAATAAAAGTAATCTATCAATTCGATTTTAAATATGCAAGGCCGATTGTATAAATAAAAGATAAAATATAATAAAACTCCGAGATATTTACCGGCATATGTAAAATTGATATGTGTTCAACTTAAGATTAATATACTGCATCGTCGGAACCCACGGGTTTTCTATCCGTTACACTGATTTCAAGCAATGTAACGGGTGAAAAACCCGTGGGGTCCGACGATGAATCGACTGTAGTTACTCATGATCATTTCCGTTAATTATTGCTTAGACATTTTTAACACTTTTAAGACAATATTCAAACTTTGCCTGGTCAACGAGTCATATATGCATGGATATATGTATATATACTGGTGTAAGAATTAATATTCGACCAACACAAAAATTAAATAGTGTAGAAAGTAAAATAAGTTTTCTTAACAGTTGTACCAAATTTTAGCAGGGTTTACATAGTAAAAAAAATCATAAATTTTCGAAGCGTTCTAGGAAGTTTAAAAACAACAAAGTCATCTCTGTGCTGCTCCGCCCCCCCCCCCCCCCCCCCGCAGTGCTCGAGCTGAATTTTAAAAACTGGCGAACAAAAATCGAAAATTTATATGTGTCGAAAATCAATTTTTGGTGACTCCTTATTTGTTAACGTTCTTCCTTATGTGTTTCACTTTGCAATCTGTGTGTTTATTCGGCCAGTCTGCGTGCTAATTCAATCACCCCGTGCGACCGAAAATCTCGTGTCCCGAGAAAATAAGCACCGCCTTCAAATTTACCTGGTCAGTGTAACTAAATCGAGGCCCCAGTTTGGATGTTAGAAAATGATTGGCATTTGTTTACTCGTCCTGTGTATACCATGCCCAGCGCTCGCGACGACGGTGCAATAAACTTTTTTCTTTTGATTTGATGCATACCGTGACGATAAATCGCTATCTTTTAGCACTTTAAACAAAAGAAATATTAAAAGATATGAATTAAAAATTTACTCGTTCTTGGTTATGTACTACACTAATTAAATGCGCTGATCACCTATAGTCTGTCAAAATCATGTGGTGCCGATCATGTATCCATGAAAGACGTCGTTTATCAATAAAGATGTTTGTAAATAATTGAGAATAAATAATTAAATGAAATCAAATATTGCGTTCACGATATATATCGTTAGTTATCACATTTCTTTGAGAAATTTCACGAGCTAAAACCGGAAGAGAAACAAGTACAGACAGCTCTGGTGCATGCGCAGCTGGTAGAATTATTGTGCACTTTAATTTAGCAGCTGATCGGAAAAGATTTACAAGCATTGGTTGCAAAGCTGCATTAGTATTTGATTACGGTGGGGTGATTGTATAATTCACAAAACATCAGGATATATTCTCAGTTAATCCTGACAGAAACTTGTTCAACCAAACGATTTTGCACATGTTGCACGCGGTTTTTCATGCGTTTATATTCATTTCAACGAAGAACAATTTGTTTTATAAGTACATATAAATACGATATTCTTTTTAAATAAACGGAAAAACTCTTTTGAGAGCACTTTAATACTCCGTGTATATAGACATGTATACACAAGCGAGCGTGTTTCCCTCGGGGTTTCACACCTTTTTCAATATAGGCTCCACCCCCACCTGAACATACCTAAGGTAAACTGACCGGTTAAAAACCTCGGCCTTTAAGTGCACACAACCCTGGACACAGATAGCCATAGGTAATTTATGGATGCAGATCATCAATTGTTATGTAATTAAAATACACTTGGAAGTGAGCTATCACTGTAGTGGTCAATTGTTGAACATAAGTTTAAAGTTTTAAGTCAAAAATGTTAAATAATAATTATTTGTTCTCACGTTTAAAAGTTATGAAATACGTTATTCAATGCAGTCGGTCGCCATAGAAATCATCAGAGTACTGCAAGTGTTGACAGTTTCTTATTTCTTTAAAAGACCTTAGGACATAATTCACTTGACTTACAGACTAGCGACACAGTTGCCTCCCAAAAATGTATGCACTTCTCAAAGTTACAATTAAATGGTATAGATATGTGTTGTTCAACGGATTTTATTAATTGTTGTAAATGTTAGAGAAATCGTATTTTCTGGAGGTTGACATTATGTAGAACTCTTTTGTTTAAAAAACAAATTGTTTTGACGTCACACTATCTTTTTTGGTTTGGTTTAAATATACAATGTACACAGTGCTCTGAACAAAACGCTGGTTTATGCCTTTCTGTTACTCAAGTAAAAAACTGAACAAAATTGATTACTTTTAGGTTCACACGTCACATGTTAATACATGTATGCATAAATATATGATTTTTATAATAAAAATCATTTATGATAAAACTGACATTGTATCTTTAAAAAATTCCAAAATATTATAACTAAAACATGTATATGTGACATGATAGAAATAATTGTAAACCAGAGGTCTCTCTTCCTGTCACACAAAAGTGACAAAAAGGATTTTTGATTCAGTTGGAGTTCTGCCCCCACCCCTGCCAACAATTTCTGAAATTTACATTTAGAAAATTTAATTTTGGGGTATTGACACCCCCACCCCCACACACTTTCTAGATGAGCACTCAAGGCAAAAAAAATATTGGGATATTTAAAACAAAATCCTATTTGAAAAAAATGAAGTTAGAGATGCCTCACAACCCCTACCACTGCAGCGGATTATGATTTTGAAGATTTGTGAATTTCTTTTACTTGCTTGTGAAGATTTCAGATAAATATGCTCATCCTTTCAAAAACAATACTGAGGCCTGTATGGCCAAACATTATACGGATAGTTATCCCTACCACTGAGCACCTCAGTCTCGTATACTAATAGCGCACCCTCAGATGGGAGAAGGCATTATTGTTTATTTACAATTGGTGTTCTTTTCAATCTCTAATTTTAACACTGCACTTTACATAAAATATTCCATGTTTTAGCGGTACAGGTTTAAGTATGAATATAGGGAATCAAAATGTTTATGAAACATAACACTTTTTTTCCATGCATCAGCGTAGTGGATTTTTTTGTTTATTACACTATGATATAGGCATACCAGTAGTTTGAATCCTGTCATCAGTTGTACATACATGTAAACGTATTTATCGATTTTCTGGTTGGAATAATTAAATACATGTACATATAACAGATGTGTTTTAAGTTATCATAAATTGATATAACCGTGAAATAAGTTAAAAGGAGAGTTTGTCTGGTAGGAAAATAATACTTTGAAAGTATCATATTGACAATCCAGTTTAATGACAGCCCACCCTTTTCTCCTTACACTCAACGGGGTCGGATAGGTATCAATAAGAGGTCACCTTTCTATGACCTTTAAATTTGCATACAATCTAAATATACCCCTAGCTTATCACAGACATGCCTTTATCTGTTTAATGAGAAGTGTAACTCTTCAATACTATGCAGTCTGGGGGTTGCAGTAATATATAGAAAATAGGCATGAATTAATTTTTATGTCTCCTTTTGAAGAGTTCAAATTGATTTTCTAAAGCCCTGATTGGTCAGAAGTTAAGGTAGTGTGAAGATGACCTCCTATCAATAACTGTCAGACCCTGACAAGTGTAAGAAGAAGAGGGGTGGTTTTATTAAGACTGAATGACGATCCTTTCTTGACTTGCAATTTGATTAAAATTTCTATAGTTGCTATACATTGATTTGAAGAAATCCTACTTGAGGTCACCTCCTGGTGAACTTTGCTTTAACCAATGAAATCGTCGGTTCCATTCCTCGGTTACATGATTTGGAAGTTATGCCAATACATTCTTTAGATTCCCTAAGGGCGTCTAATATCATCTTATGCTCCATCTCTTACTTGCTGATACCGAAAGATTCACGAACATGTGGCATCATTTCGTCGTACAACTCCATTTTTGTTTGTAACCCGAAATTACCGTTTCTAACACTTGCTCTGATTGCTAGAATAACTCATGTATATTTATAAACAAACGTTCAACAGGGAGTGACCTCAAGAGGTTTCTTCAGATCCTCTTGTAGCGAAAATAGAAAATAGAAAAACAAGGAGGTGATCAAGGATATGATTTTAATCAGATTGTCTCGACTTGAAGCTGTAACGGAAGACCTTCTCGTTGCTTGCAACGAGCTCAGCTCTAGTTTTTATTCTTTTTTTTCTTCCTATTTTTGTGCACGCGATTTCTCAAAAACGGCTTGGCCGATCTCCGTCAAATTTTCAGATCTGATAGATATTGGTCGGAACCTGATAGCAATTTTTTTGCGTTGATGACGTCACATCGGTTTTTGAGATATTGAAATTTTTTCAATTTTTATATGGGTATTTTGTCTGCGGTCGTTTTCCTAAACTCTAAGAGATATTGAGCTAAAATTTTTACGGTTGGTAGAGGAAAGATTGAAATTTTGCACTGTTGTTGTTTTATATGTCTAGCACTAAAGGCGCCAAAGCTCGGTAGGGCTCGAAAATTGAGATATCAAAAGCGCCTTGAATTTTCATGCTTTTCTTTGTTTATCTTTTTTCTGGAAAATATATTGTTAAAACATGTAACGCAAAAAAAGTTTATATTTACAAGATCTTTCGTTTGATATCAACAAAAAAGGGCTGGCCCTTACAATTAGGGACTTAAAGGGCTCTAAAGTATTTTATTTATAGCCCTTAACTGAGGGATATTGTGTAATAGGTTATATAAGCAAATATGTTTATCATACAGTTATAAAACCTAACAATATAATGATTTTATCATGTGTTACGTAATTAGGGATTTTTAGGGGTCAAAAGTCCAAAATTTTTATCACCCATATCTCAGAAAGGAAAAATCTTTTGAAATGCAGTATAGAAGGAAAGATGATCAAAATGATGTACTAAACAATATGCAACCTTCAAAATTTCGTTAAACGGCCCCTATAACACTGTGTAGAAACGAACTAGGGTAACGCACTTTACCCTAGTCCAAGATGGCGATGGAGAAGTACGCTTCGATTATTTTACACTAAATTAACGCATTTGTCGGGGTAGTATGACTAAATAAATAAATAAATTTTCAAGATTTGAAGTGTATAAACGTAACAATTGTAAAACTTTTGCAGAATCTTTCCTTATTATAGAGAAAAAGCAAGGACAATTTTCGACTATGATTAGGGTAAAGCAAGTTCATGACTAGGGTAAAGCTTTTTAAAACCTTAAACGTGATTATGGTAACGCTTTAAGAAATTTCTTATAGAGAGCATAAATGTCTTCTTTTATACTTTACAGGGTCTATCTTAAGGGGCTATTTTGTAGATTAGAAACGCACTCTTCTAGCAAATCAATAACCCATTGCGTAAAACACCTCAACACTAAAAAAATACACGATTTAATTACACGTATTGCTATGATGATTAATATTTAATACAAAAAAAAATTGCCAACATATTTCAAAAATAATAATTTTATGAACAAAATTTGTGTTCTACAATGATCATGTCGACAACACGCGATGTTAACCCCCTTCCTCGCAATCATGGCACATGTACTATAACGCATATTCCCGTTTCCCTGTAATTTGATTTTTGTCTACTACTTTACGATTGAGAACTTGTAATTTGAGAGTTAAAATTTAAAATTTTAAGCTTTTTATTCAGCAAAATATCTGCACGAAGAAGTATTTGTTACCATTACAGCGAAGTAGTGAATTGCAGGTCACATCAGGCGCGTAAAGCTTGCGATAACCGTGTATGATGTTTCATCAGGTTAATGAGAATTCATTAGAAACATTCAACTCATTGAACACAATTCAACACTGTCCTAATCTTTTAATCAAACTTGTATTCTTTTTCAACAAACAAAAGAATAAGACAGATTTGAAACGGAGGCTGCCGATTAAGAATGTCTATATCGTTTCCGTATCGGTACAATATTCAAAAACGCAATCCGTCAACATGTGTTATACGGCTAACAAATTATGACTTTCATAGGCAATCCAAATCAACTATATAAGTGACACTGTCATGTTGTAAAACGCATGCATTTTTTAACACCATGATTGTGTACAGTTATCACACAAAACCTCAGACAACTGCTAACTCATCCTGTTTATCTTTTGGTATTTGATTTCATTGGGTGGTCATCGTCTTTGTTATGTCAACGGCCAATAGATATTAATCTATTTTAAGCTGCATAGTACAATTTTGAATAATAGGAAATTCAGCCACAAAAAAAAAAATAGAGTGAAAAACATCCTGTTCATATAATATGAAATGCGAGAGAAGAAAAAAAGACGATTTTACATGTAATCGTTTACTCTTATAAACCCTCTTAACGGAAAATACCAAGATGTTTAATCACAATGTTACAATTAATTTGTCCAAGCAATTAAGCTAGGAAATATACACCGGTATACAGATGTTGGGTCTGAAATCTAATTATTTATTTTGTTCTTTCCAATACAATGTTTAGAATTTTAAAAAAGGAAAAAATAAAACTTACAGTGATACACTGCGGAAACTTCGTTTTTATTTCGTTAGGCGTACGTATCTTCTAGTAGTTTTGATTTTTTTTCTGGTTTTATGCACGGAAAATATTCTTCTACGCGATTAGTATGATCAAAGAAGAAATTAATAATTATTTGATTGCATAGCATCCCTCGTCATGTTGAAAATTTTGAATTTTATTCTCGGTGGGTGTACATACAAAATTAACAACGTATTTACACCACTCAGTAAATTCAAAACTTGCAACATGACACTTCTATAAAATCTGTGAATAATTAAATTTCAAAAGCGGTTTGCAAACCGTTTAGCGTCGGGCAAACCGTGCAGCGTTTCGTGAAAACTGTTGCGCTTCGGTTGAACTGCCGTTTAGCGAGCGTGTGGTGAAGTAGTACATTATAGGGTCTGTAGTTTTAAAAAATATATATATGAAATCATGTTTTATATTACCAATACTAAAACACGATGTGGTGTGTTTCTTGCATGCAAAGAAATTTAACAAACGTACGAATAGCACTTCATATGTTTAATAAAATACATGTAAATGTAAATAAAAAATAAAGTTGTAATATCATTATTTTTGTGTGCACATTGATGAAACTATATATAAAAAAAATGAAATCATTAAATAGGGTCATGCAATCGCTCGAATATCCAAAATTCAAATTATGCACAGCAACAAAATCTACGAATTAAATCAATGATTAAGACGATCAACCTATATTACGTTTGAATAAGTTACACATGCACCGCAAACTTAACTCTATATAAAAGTAGGGTTTTTTTCTTTTCGTAATCGCAAATGCGCCGTGGCAAAAAAAAAAAAAAATAACGCCATACAATGACAAATGACGTTCTTGCTTACTGTTTGTTATGTTAAATAAAAATATTTCGACATTTTGAAAATGTATTCCAATCTCCGTAATATATCGAGATCATAACGGTAAATCCTGAGGCCCCAGTCTAAATTGTACATCCGATACCTCAGACACTATCTTCAATTGGTGTGCATGGCGTGACGACAGTAGCAGCGAAAAATTTTAATAAATTGTTTAAAGTAGTTACAAAGTATATATTTAAATGTTAAACAAGTAACTTTACTCTAGTCACAAAAATACTTTACCCTAATCACAAAATATCGCTTCATCGGCTTTACCCTAGTTTGGAGCGAATCTTCGACACGCGTTATCTCTATAAATACGAGCAATTTAAGACAGATTTACGAGTGGACATTGAAAACTAACACCGCCCAACATATACTGCGCAATAGTTTTTAGAAGCAACCATTAAAAAGGTGAATACTTGTGCGAAAAAACTTGAAGCGTGTTTCCTTTTCGCCATCTTGGACTAGGGTAAAGTGCGTTACCCTAGTTCGTTTCTACACAGTGTATAAGGAGATAAGAGATCGGCCCCTAAAACGTTCTTTTCCATATATCTCAAGAACGGTAACGAATTTATAAACATTTGTTGAACAAAATGTGTTTAGAATTAAAGGACCTTTCATTTGATATCAAGAAAAAGGGACTGACCCCTCAAATTAGGGGACCAGAGGGCTCTAAAAATTTTTATCTGTAGCCCTTTACTGATAGATATTTTGTGAAAGGTTATAGAAGCAAATATGTTTATCTCGTAGTTATTTATCCAAGGAATGGAATGATTTTATCATGTGTTAATTATTTAGGGGTTTTTAAGGGCCAAAAGTCTAAAATTTTGATCACCCATATCTCAGAAAGAAAAAATATTTTGAAATGCAGTATAGAAGGAAAGATGCTCAAAATGATGTACTAAACAATATGCAACCTTCAACATTTCGTTTAACGGCCCCTATAAGGAGATAAGGGATCGGCCCCTAAAATGTTTTTCCCATATATCTCAAGAACGGTAACGATTTTCTAAATACTTGTTGAACAAAATGTGTTTAGAATTAAAGGACCTTTCATTTGATATTAAGAAAAAGGGGCTGACCCTTACAATTAGGGGTCCAGAGGGCTTTAAATTTTTTTTATATGTAGCCCTTCACTGAGATATATTTTGTGAATGGTTATAGAAGAAATACGTTTATCTCACAGTGATTTATTCTAGCAATGTAATGATTTTATCATGTGTTACGTAATTAGGGGTTTTTAGGGGTCAAAAGTCCTAAGTTTTAATCACCTATATCTTAGAAAGAAAAATATTTTGAAATGCAGTATAGAAGGAAAGATGCTCAAAATGATGTACTTAATAATATGCAACCTTCAAAATTTCGTTAAACGGCCCTATAATGAGATAAGGGGTCGGCCCCTAAAACGTTCTTCGCCGTGTACATTAAAAACGGTAACGAATTTCTAAACACTTGCGAAACAAAATGTGTTTAGAGTTAAATGAACTTTCATTTAATATCAAGAAAAAGGGACTGGCCTCTCACATTAGGGGAACAGAGGACCCTAAAGTCTTTTATCTGTAGCCGTTTACTGAGAGATAATTTGTGAGGGTTATAAAAGCAAAATAAGGTATAATACGTTTATATATCCTAAAAATATAATGATTTACTTATCTAATTAAGGGTTTTAGGGGCCAGAAGTAAAAAGTTTAATCGTTTCTATCTCAATTGGAAGAAATGCTAGTATTTAAAAAAGCAACGCAAGAGAACTTATAAAAAGCGATGCAGAAAAGCATAGGTACTCGACTCCTTTTTACAGATAATGTTTTCTTGTCGAAAATCAAAGTCGATGATGTCATATCACCTTTTTTTATTAAAATCGGACGGAAGACCTCCTCGTTGCTCGCAACGAGATCGTGTCTAGTTATTAGGGTCTTCCGTTTCCAACGGAAGACCCTCTTGTTATTCTACGGTTTCTTTTTCTTTATTAGGGTCTTCCGTTTCCAACGGAAGACCCTCTTGTTATTCTTCGGTTTCTTTCTATTAATATTTTTTTTCTTTTTCTTTTTTTTCTGACTCCTTTTCGGCTTCATAACTCAAAAAGTTTTCAACCTATTTAAATGAAACTTTCAGAGGTTATGTGCAACTACTATACCTCAAAGATTTTATAGTTTCGATGACAACGTCACTTCCGTTTTTACGTTACGTCGTTTTTAAAAATTTTAAAAAGTCATTTTTCCGGGGCATTTCTCAAAAACGCTTTAAGATAGAGACTTGAAATTTTCTGTGGTTATGAATTTGTCAATTTACCTGTGCAATAAGGCTGGAAATGGAAATCCGTAACTTCCGGTCGAAACAGGAAGTGAATCAAATTTTTCGAAAATTTGAATTTTTTGATCAAATCAAAAACGTATACGAATTTTGTAGAGCTTATTAAGCGGAATCAAACACTGAAAACCGTTTTAAAATCGGACGATGCATTACAGAGATATTGGGGTTTAAAAATTGATTTTTCCGGAAATTTTGCTTCTGCATTCTGGGTTAAGAAAATAGTCTTAAGTTCAAAGTTAAATTAACTCGTACCTAAAATAATTCGAAAAATCTGTTAAGTCGTACTTGAACACATTCGGATTTTTTTGTTAAATCGTTCTTAAAATCGTTAATGGTTTTGTTAATTCGTACTTAATATCATTCGGATTTTGTTAAGTCGTACCAAGAATTTTCGAATTTTTTTATCTTTTCTTTTAAGTTACTTTTGTTATTAGTTTAAGAACTCTGCTTCTTAAAGGAACTTCTAACTTTACTTTCGACATTAACGGAAGACCCACTCGTTGCTTTGCAACAAGCTTTGCTCTAGTTATTATACTTTTTCTTCTTTTTCTGACTTTTTTGAAGCGCTATTTCTCTAAAACTATTAGACCGATTTTTATTAAACTTTTTGAGAAAATCTGACGTTAATGTGTCTTAAAGATGTTAAAGTTTCAATGACAAAGTTACTTTCGTTTTTACGTTACGTCATCTTTTAAAATTTTCAAAAAGTAATTTTGTCCACGGCGTTTCTAAAAAATGCTTTTTAGATAGAGGCTTCAAATTTTAGGTAATTATACATTTATCATTTAACCTTTGCAATAAGGCTGAAAATGAAAATCTGTCACTTCCGGTCGAAACCCGAAGTGAATCAAATTTTTCAAAAATTATTATGAATTTTTTGATCAAATTTAAAACGTATACGTGTTTTGTAGAACTCATTAGGCTGAATCTAACACTGAAAGCCGTTTTGAAATCGGACGATGCATTACAGAGATATCGGGGTTTAAAAATTGATTTTTCCGGAAATTTTGAGTCCGCGTTCTTGGTTTAAAAAAATAGTTTTAAGTTCATAGTTAAATTAACTCGTAACTAAAATAATTCGAAAATTATTAAGTCGTACTTGGACACATTCGGATTTTTTTTTTGTTAAGTCGTTCTTGAAATCGTAAAGGTTTTTGTTAATTTGTACCTAAAATCATTCGGATTTTGTTAAGTCGTACCAAGAATTTTCGATTTTTTTTCTTTTTTGTGTAAGTTACTTTTGTTATAAGTTTAAGAACTCTGTTACAGAAGCTTCTAACTTTACTTTCGACATTAAAGGGGCATGGTCACGATTTTGGTTAAAAATTATTTTCCCGATTTTAATGTTTACAATGCTTACAAAGCTTTTGTTTACATTTTGAACGTTGAAGTGAAAACTCCAGTTTAAGACCGAAAATGAATGTGGTAAACGTTAGGAACTGTTTATGTATGCTTAAAATGAATAAGAAGATGGAAAAATCAGTTTGATAAAGAACTTTTACCGGTATATTAAACCAATGTAAACAAAAACAGGGCACGAGCCTTGTTTACATGAAAAAGAATTGTGAGCCCTGTAGCTTGCTTACAACTTCACTACTGACTCTCCAGTTTCATTTGGTCATTGGAAATGCATTTCTAAAGCATTGTAAATAATAAAAACAGAAAAATAGAATTTGACCAAAATCGTGACCATGCCCCTTTAACGGAAGACCCACTCGTTGCTTTGCAACGAGCTTTTGCTCTAGTTAAGGTCTTCCGTTTCCAACGGAAGACCTTATAGTGATTGTAATGTTTTATTATTATTATTAGGGTCTTCCGTCTTCAGCGGAAGACCCTACTATTATTCTATTGTTTCTTTTTCAATTTTCTTATTATTATTCTTTTTTTCCTCCCAAATTTTGTGCAGGCGATTTCTCGGAGATGGCTCGTTTAATTTCCTTCAAATTTTCAAGGCTGATGCCTCCTTATCTGAAGTTTGTACCGCCGTGACCAATTTCCAAAATTTACTTCCGGTCGGAAGTTATCGTCGTTAAACAATTTTTAAAAGTCAATTTTGTCTGCGACGTTTCTCAAAAACTAGAAAAGATAGAGGGCTGAAATTTTCAGTGATGATAGATATACCGATTTACTGGTGCAACATGGTCATAGAAACGTCCTCCGTCACTTCCGGTCGTCACCGGATGGAAAGACAAAAAATCGATTTTTTCAATTTTTTTCTTTTTTATATTTTTCTGCAGGGTTGATAGTGACCCTTTTACTGATTCAGAATATGTAATTTGTTTTAAAATCGATCAACGCATTTTCGAGATATTAAGGGTCAAAGTACTGAAGAGAGAGTCCGAGTAGCTCAGTCGTTATGGTCGTGGACAGTGCCCAGGCGACCCGGGTTCAAGCCCCGAGTGCCGAAAATTTTTTTTTTGTTTTTTTTTGCGTAGACTCACAATTTTATTTTTTAAACGATGAGTTTTATCACTTTATTTCAAAAATCGGACGGAAGACCCACTCGTTGCTTGCAACGAGAACGATCTAGTTATTATTATTTTTTTCCCACTTTTTGGCCACAAGATTTCTCAAAGATGCCTTGACAGATTTTCTTGAAATTTTCAGGAATGATAGAAAATGATAATACCTCGAGGCGTTTTTTTCATTTTTTCAAAATTCACTTCCTGTCGTCCGTTTCCTGTCCCGTGACAAAAAGCTTGTCACATCGAGATCTCAGAAACGAAAAAGACTTAAGCATTCAGACTTCGTAGGATTATAGACCTATAGCTATATGTGTTTAAACTATTTTGTTTTGTTCGTCGTAACTTCCGGTCGTCACCGGAAGTGCTTCAAAAATATTTTTTTTTTACGTATTGAATCTAATTTACATAGAATGAGTATTTAAGTATAAATCTTTATTTATGTCATCTAAACGATGTTCAATCAACAGAAAAATTCCACTTCCGGTGAGTTATCTCAAATATCTCAGGTAGCTTTCTAAAAATAAATTTTGTACCTGCGAGATCTCAAAAAGTATCAGTGATCAAAACACGAAACTTTCATGGATGATAGACATTTGACTGAAGATGTGTTTAACTGCTTTTATTTTGTCGGCCGTCACTTCCGGTCCACACCGGAAGAGTTCAAACAAATCAAGTTGTTTATAAGTTTAACTGTTTTTCTTTGATAGTTTTTGATAAGTTGATAAGCAATAAAGTCCTGTTGTCAAATGCATAAGAACTGCTAACTTTCAATTTTCACTGCGTACTTCCGTTTGTCCGTGTTCTGTCCCCCCAAAAAAAACTTGACTCTTTGAGATCTCAAATATGGTAATGACGTGAACAATCAAACTTAGCAGGATGATAGACCTGTATATGTAGATGTGTTTACACTATTTTGTTTTGTTCGACGTAACTTCCGGTCGTCACCGGAAGCACTTCAAATATTAATTTTTTTACGCATTTAATTTTTTTTTACATAGAATTGAAATATATGTATAAATCCTTACATATGTCATATATCCGATGTTAAATAAAGAAAATAATTCTGCTTCCGGTGAGATATCTCAAATATCTCTGGTAGCTTTTTTAAAACAAATTTTGTACCCGCGAGATCTCAGAAACTGTAAGTGATCAAGATAGGAAACTTACATGGATGATAGACATTTGATAGAAGTTGGGATTAATCTCTTTTATTTTGTCGACCGTCACTTCCGGTCGACACCGGAAGAGTTCAAACAAATCAAGTTGTTTATAAGTTAAACTGGTTTTCTTTGATAGTTTTAGTTAAATTGATAAGCAATAAAGAAGTTTTGTCTAATGTTAAAAAAATAGTAACTTTTCTTTTCATTGAGCACTTGCGTTTGTCCGTTTCCTGTCTCGAGACAAAAAGTAATGACTACATGAGATCTCAAAAATGGTAACCACTTGAACAACTAAACTTTGCGGGATGATAGACCCATGTATATAGATGTGTTGAAACTAGTTTGTTTTGTTCGGCGTAACTTCCGGTCGTCACCGGAAGCACTTCAATTTTTTTTTACCTTTTTTTTAAGTTGTTTTACATAGAATGAATATAATAGTATTAATTCTTACATAAGTCATCTATGCGATTTTTAAAAAAAACATTCTACTTCTGGTGAGATATCTCAAATATCGCAAGCTTTCTTAAACCAAATTTTGTACCCGCCAGATCCCAGAAACAGAGGACACGAAACTTTCATGAATGATAGTCAATTGATAGAAGATGTGATTTACGTTTTTCATTTTATCAACCGTCACTTCCGGTCCTCACTGAAAGGGTTCAAACAAATCACGTTGTTTATAAGTTTAACATTTTTCTTGAACAGTTTTAGTTATCATGATAAACAATAATGTTTGATAGGCAAATGCTCGAGAAATACTAACTTTAGTTTCATTGATCACTTCCTGTCGTCCGTTTCCTGTCCCGAGACAAAAATCGTTGTATCCATGATGTCTCAAATACGGTAAAGACTAGAACAGCCAAACTTTGTGGGATGATATACGTATGTATGTAGATATGTAAAACATGTTTTGCTTGAATCAACGTAACTTTCGGTTTTCAGAAAATACTTTTAAAAAGGGTTTTTTTCTTCATTTTCTATGTTTAACATATTGTAAGTTCTGAGAGTTTTCTTCAAAGTAAATATTATATGGAATATATTTTCTACTTAGCAGGAGCATTGATTTTTAACAGATTGATACACGTTTATAAGAACGGAAGACCTTTGTGTTGCTATAGCAACAAGAGTCTAGTTATTATTATTCTTCTTCTTCTTTTTCTTCTTTCTCGCTCTGAACATGTCCGTCGCGTTTCTCAGAGATGGCTGAACAGAATTCTACAAAACTCTAGGATATGATAGGCCTGCATATCTAGTTGTGCACGCCGGTTTGATTTTTCTCATTTGGGGTTCGCCAACCACTTTCTTGGGGGGTCAAAAGGGTGTGGGGTCTAACATAGAACCCTATGGGGAAAATCGTAGACTCTATTGTAAATGGTTATAACTTGAAAACGAACAGAGATAATTGCAAAGGGTTTGCAGAATCATATATTGACTATTATAGGCAATATATGGGGTTTATTAGATCTTACCCCTGGGGTCATCCCCACCCCCCAGGAATAAGAAATGACCAAATATCTTGAAAACTGTTGAGATCCCCACCCCTAAACCATATATATTCATGATCCTTGTGTTAAGGGGCATCAAACGGTATGTAGGTCATGGGCCCCAGGGGTAGTCCTGACCCCCCTTGAACAGGAAGTGCCCAAATATCTTGAAAACGGTTGAGATCCCCACCCCTAAACCATATATATTCTTGTTCCTTGTGTTAAGGGGAATCAATCTGTGTGTAGGTCATTGGCCCCGGGAGTAGTCCTGACCCCCTTGAACAGGAAGTGCCCAAATATCTTGAAAACGGTTGAGATCCCCAACCCTAAACCATATATATTCTTGTTCCTTGTGTTAAGGGGAATCATACTGTGTGTAGGTCATTGGCCCCGGGGGTAGTCCTGACCCCCCTCGAACAGGAAGTGCCCAAATATCTTGAAAACGGTTGAGATCCCCACCCCTAAACCATATATATTCTTGTTCCTTACAATATGTCGGTTCACCTGATATATAGTAAATGACCCCTCGGGAACCTCATTAAATTTCACAAATAGAAATATTCCAGTATTAACTTTTTTTGTCTGTAAAGTTTGACCCATGTTGGTCATCCCTACCCCCAATGATGGCCTCGTTCGTTTGGGAGACTTTATAATCGCCCCGATTATAATTACATCTTGTCTGAACTTACTTTTATCATATTGACAATCCAGCCTGATTAAAATCACCCTTCTGCTTACACTCATCAGGGTTTGATAGGTATCAATAACAGGTCATCTTTACATGACCTCTATATTTGCACACAACTTAAATATACTCTCATTTACCAAATACATGCCTTTATCTGTTAATGAGAGGTGCAACTCTTCAATACTCAGTCTGGGGGTTACATAGAAAGCAGGCATGAATTAATTTGCCTGTCTCCATTTAAAAAGTTCCAATAAATTTTCTAAAGCCCTGATTGGTCAGAAGTTTAGGTCGGGTGAAGATGACCCCCTATCAATACCTGTCAGACCCTGTAAGCAGAAGAGGGTGCTTTTAATCAGACTGATTGACAGTCCTTTTCCGACAGGAAGCTGCAACGGAAGACCTATTCGTTGCTTTGCAACGAGCACGTCTCTAGTTAATCCTTCTTATGGTCAACGGTTTAAAATAACCAGCCTTAGATTTGATCGATGTTTGTTTTATTTACATGACAAATATTAAAAATATATAATTTCATCAAACTTTTATACAACAATAACTATTTTATCAAGAAAATATATTAATTTAAATTCTAAATTTTGAAGAACAGGAATGGTTGAATTTTTTTTTCAAACCCTAAAATCTTCAATTTTTCAACATTTAAAAAAAAAATTTGACTTGAGTAGACCAAACAAAAATGTTTGAAGAGGGTGATATCTATAAGAAAAAATAACTTTCAGCCTTGAGGTATGCCGGTCCATTAAACTGGCGACTTTTTCTATTTTTGTCACTCTACTATATGTGGTTGTCTCCTTGCAGAACCTTAGAGATGCTCTTGACAACATGTTTGATGCCAAAGTTCCTACATTGTGGAGAAAAATATCATGGCAGTCCTCAACATTAGGATTTTGGTTCACAGAACTCTTGGAAAGAAATGATCAATTCTACTCCTGGGTTTTTGTAGGAAGACCAGATTCATTTTGGATGACAGGATTTTTTAACCCACAAGGTTTACATCAAATTTTATTTCTTGAATGTTAAGGCAGTCATTTCAACCTCTGGTAGAAGATAAATGTTTGCAAATCTTTGCAGGAAATTATGGGTTAGAGGTCATGCAAACAATTTCATGCATTTTTCGAAAAGAAACAAGTTTCCACTAAGTGAAAGTTTTCCTTTAAGATCTTTGAACAAAATACATTCTTAATATGTATATCTGAATGGACAATCACTTTCTGTTAGTAAAGTTTTAAGGAAAGAAAAGAACATAAGATTGATAAAAAAAAAAAACCATGAAATAAAGCCTTGACTGTATTTAATATTTAAAAAAAATACTTTCTTTAAGGATTTTTGACTGCAATGAGGCAAGAAGTAACAAGGGCACACAAAGGCTGGGCACTTGATTCAGTCACGTTACACAATGAAGTCATTAAAGCTGTAAAGGAGGACATCTCTGCACCCCCAGCGGTAAGTTGCCAATCATATTATTTTGGTTTAAAGAAATTTTTTCACCAAATTTCGATTCCTCTAGTTCTCTGCCTTGTTACCATATTGCAATGGATTTCATTTTTCATGTAATTTCTTTTTACCTGAAAGGCATTACAATAAGTTGTAATAAGTTATAACCATTATGATAAAAAAAATTACTCATAACAGATGTTACAGTGAGGAAAATAATTTGAAATACCCTCGTAGCCATTACTGGTTGGGGGGTGTCAATACATAGTGAAAAATTTTGTAAAATTGAACAGGAAGCAAAATATGTATAAAGAGGCATGAAAAGATGATGTTTTTTGTGTTCATAGTTGTGTTAAATTGATAACACATGCCATTGTATTTGATATAGGAAGGATAATATATACCTACAGGTCAATAGATACTGTTGCTCAGATAAACACAATGGTCAGTGGGCCTTTTGTGAATGGTTTGGTGGGAGAAATGCATGCAACCCATATGATATCATAGAAGATTTATCATAGTTATATTAACTAGGTGTTTGGTCTTTTATTGAAATACTGAATTTCTTTGTTATAGTGTTTCGAAACCTCTTGCTTAATTAAGGTAACTCAAGTTCTGATAAAGTGAAGTTCTAGGGACCTGTGACATCTTCCCAAGTCAAGAGTTTCTGATCTGCTCCGCTGTACATAAACCCTTGACCGAATAGGCAGAGTTTGACGGGGTTAGAAACCTTGCATGCTGGTTGTTGTCATACAAGTTTGCATGATCCAATAAGAAACGTTGTTTCAGTAATGTTGTTAATTGTGCATTGATCAATGTTGACCGTTGTCAAATAAATTTGAGACGGACTAGTACATGTAAGTATTTGACTTACTGCTATCGGGTTTTTGTTCCGAGTGAATCAATCTTTTCTACAAATTTGATTTTGTTCATGGGAGCAGCCATATTAATTTTGTATATTGTTTCTGTTTATAACGCATTCTCTGATTGGTCAGAACAAGAGGTCACAAAAGTTAAAAAATGAGTACTCTCACTAGATGGCGTAATTGTTAACCAGCATATGTATTGTCTTCTCGGTCAAGGGTTTCTGTAGAGAGGAGCGGAGCGGAAAACCTTGACTTGGGAAAATGGACCTGTGAATGTACTTTGCTAAATTGCTGTATTTGTATAAAGTCACAAAGCAAATTTGCAATGTGCTTTGAAAACCAAATTTGGATTATAAATAAGAAGTGCATGATACATATACTTGTGAGAATTAACTGATACATGTATCAATACAATTCTTAATAATTAGATCCTGTAAAAATTAACCTCTACGAAATCACAACCCCAAATCCAATCTCTAATTATCTTGGAAATTTTTACCAGTAAGTTTTAAGCAGATTTGCTAAATCCTCCAATTTTCTATATTGATTCTGTTTGTACAGAATATATTTTGTACTGACATTATTTAACACATGTTGCTCTGACTGATGAAATGTTACCTGCTTTGTTATAGGAGGGAGTGTATGTGTATGGGCTGTACTTGGATGGAGCAGGATGGGACAAACGTAACTGCCGTCTGTGTGAACCACCACCCAAAGTTTTATTCACACCTATGCCTGTTGTACACATGTACGCTATCAACTCCACAGCACCAAAAGATCCCCGTTTATATCAGTGTCCAGTGTACAAAAAGCCCCACCGTACAGATTTGACATACATTACTTTAATTGTGTTAAAGACCAATCTGAGTCCTGATCACTGGATACTGAGAGGAGTTGCTGCATTGTGTGATATCAAGTAAACTCAAAGCTCAGACACTGCAGTATAGTGGATGCCTGATGGCTGAGATAATCATTATAAACTGTTTGAAATTTGTTTGAACTTTATTTATTATAATTTATATCATAATATTTGTCAATGAATGGTAAATGCTTAGTCTAGTAAATAATGTACCATTTAGCACTGTGTTTTGGTTTTAATTATCAATTATTTTGGTTTTAATTATCAATTAAGTGAATATAGAAATATACAACAGCAATTATTTTGAAAAAAAAAACAATTAGTATACCTGTATCGATTCAGGATGTTTCAAATTTATTTATTTGATAGCAATAGGGGCCAAAGTTTAGCCTATTTTTTATTTTTTATTTTTTTTTGGGGGGGGGGGTCATATCAGTGGCATCGGAAGCAAACTGAGAGGAGAGGGGGGGGGGGGCTAGATTTATCTGAAATCTTAATCTTGACATGCATTTTTAAAAAAGACTACCTCGATGCATTGTCAGATTTAATATTCCTACTTAGATTAATATTTTATATTTTTAAAAAAGAGAGAATGTAGGTAGTAAGGTTTGTTTAACCAATGTTGACCGAATAGCTACATATGTATTTTCAAATTTTGTCATGATATCATAAACCCTAGGTGGTTTGGTTTTTAGCTCACCTGAGCTGAAAGCTCAAGTGAGCTTTTCTGATCACATTTTGTCTGTCGTCCGTCTGTCTGTCTGTCCGTAAACTTTTCACATTTTCAACATCTTCTCCAGAACCACTGGGCCAATTTCAACCAAATTTGGGACAAAGCACGTGCACCTTTAGGCAAAGGGGATTCAAAGTTGGAAACGGAAGACCTTAATAACTTAAAAACGATCAAGATTTTGTAATGCATTATTAAAGCAAAGTTGTTGATCGTAACAATATCTATCAGGAAAAATCATTGCCACGCCCATTTATTACGTAATTAGGGATATTTAGGGGCCAACGTACTTAAACTTTGACGCGATATATCTAGAGAACGAGACATATTTTGTTAAGTATTGAAGAAGAGAAAATGTCTGTAATCATGATTACAATCGATTCCAATAATCAAAACAACAATGTCTGTCCCCATTAAGAATCTAGAGGGCTGGCCCCTAAAATATTCAATCATTTGTATCTCAAAAATGAACAACAATTTTAGATAGGTGTAACAACTTAAAATGTTAGTATTCGTGAGACTTTTCGAATGACCTCAAGAAAAAGGGCTGGCTCCTTAGATTAGGGGCCAGGACACTCGTAAAGTCTCTTACACATAACTTAAAAACGATAAAGATTTTGTAATGCATTATAGAAGCAAAGTTGTTGATCGTTACAATATCAGTTTGTAAATGTCATTGTCAAACCCATTGATGACGTAATTTGGAATTTTAGGGAACTAAAATCTTAAATCTTTAATGTGCTGAAGGTGAAAAAGAAAAGCACTGTGTTAAGCATTGTAAATGATATTGACAATCATATACATTATCTGAAAGGGAGGGGTTGAGGTAGAATTTGGAAAAATCATTGATATTTAAATCGTATCGTTTAAAGAATTGAACGGAAGACCTACTCGTTACTCGTAACGATTTACGGCCGATTTTGTAATTTTTTACGACCTATTTTGTGCAGAGCTGATCTCAGAAACTATCAGAGATATGACTTTGACATTTTCAGGATAGGTAGACTATAGTTTGAAGTTGAAGTTTGAAATTTTGCACTATTTATTTGTTTTGCACCAGTGGCGCCATTTCTTGGAGCTCGCTTAGGCACGAAGATTGGGTACAAATTTTGTATCAAAATTTTCACACGTTTTGATGAATATCTTTTTATCAGTTGATATTTTGTTATGACATATATAACAAAAGTGGTAGAGAATCAAAAGTTCTTTCCAACAAAATGAAGAAAAAGGTGCTGGCTCCTTTTTTTAGGGGCCAAAACACTCGTAAACTCTATTACAAATAACTTCAAAACGATGAAGATTTTGTAATCCATTATAGAAGCAAAATTGTTGATCGTTACATTATCTATAATAAAAAATGATTGCCACGCACATTTATTACGTAATTGGGGATTTTTAAGGGCCAAAGTACTTAAACTTTGACGCAATTTATCTAGAGAATGAGACATATTTTGTAGAAGAGAAAATGTTTGCATTAATGATTGTAATCGATTCCACTAATCAAAACACCAATGTCTGTCCCTATTAAGGATCTAGAGGGTTGGCCCCTAAAATATTCAATCATTTGTATCTCAGAAATGAACAACAATTTAAAATAGGTGTAAGAACAAAAAATGTCAGTATTTGTGAGATCTTTTGAATGAACTCAAGAAAAGGGGCTGGCTCCTTAAATTAGGGGCCAAGACACTCGTAAAGTCTCTTACACATAACTTAAAAATCAAGATTTTGTAATGCATTATAGAAGGGAAAACAAATATTGCCACGCCCATTTATTACGTAATTAGGGATTTTTAGGGGCTTAAGTACTTTGACTTTGATGCAATATATCTAGAGAAGGAGAAAAAGGGGCTGGTCCCTTTAATTAAGGGCCAAGACACTCGTAAACTCTATAACAAATAACTTTAAAAACGATAAAGATTTTGTAATCCAATGAAGTAGCAAAGTTGTTGATCGTAACAATATCTAACAAAAAAATCATTGCCACGCCCATTTTTTGCGTAATTAGGGATTTTTAGGGGTCAAAGTACTAGTACTTAAACTTTGATGCAATATATCTAATGAAGAAGACATATTTTCTTAGGCATTGTAGAAGAGAAATGTTTGCATTAATGATTCTAATCGATTCCACCAATGAAAACACCAATGTCTGTCCACATTAAGAATCTAGAATGCTGGCCCCTAAAATATTCAATCATTTGTATCTCAAAAATGACCAACAATTTTTGATAAGTGTAAGAACAAAAAATGTTAGTATTCTTAAGACCTTTTCAACAAAATCAAGAAAAAGGGGCTGGCCCTTTTAATTAGGGGCCAAAACACTCGTAAACTCTATAACAAATAACTTAAAAACGATAAAGATTTTGTAATGCATTATAGAAGCAAAGTTGTTGATCGTAACAATATTTATCAGAAAAAGTCATTGCCACGCACATTTATTATGTAATTAGGGATTTTTAGGGGCCGAAGTTTTTAAACTTTGACGCAATATATCTAGAGAAGGAAACATATTTTGTTAGGCATTGTAGAAGAGAAAATGCTTGCATTGATGATTCAAATCGATTCCACTAATCAAAACACTAATGTTTGTCCCCGTTAAGGATCTAGAGGGCTGGCCCCTAAAATATTCAATCATATGTATCTAAAAAATGAACAACAATTTTAGATAAGTGTAACAACAAAACATGTTAGTATTCGTGAGACCTTTTGAATGACCCCAAGAAAAAGGGGCTGGCCCCTAAAATTAGGGGCCAAGACACTCGTCATTCTTTTACACATAACGTAGAAACAAACAAGATTTTGTAATGCATTATAAATGCAAAGTTGTTGATCGTTACAATATCAGTTTGTTAAACTCATTGCCACAACCGTTGATGACATAATTAGGGATTTTAGGGAACTAAAATCTTAAATCTTTAATGTGCTGTATGTGAAAAAGCAAAACACTTTGTTAAGCATTGTTAAGGACATTGACAATCGTATACATTATCTGAAAAGGAGGGGTTGAGGGGAATTCTGAAATTTCAGTAATATTTTAATCGTATCGTTTAAAAAATTGAACGGAAGTCCTACTCGTTACTCGTAACGAGATCGTATCTAGTTATTAAGGTATTCCGTTTCCAACGGAAGACCTTATTGTTTTCGTACTGTTTCTTCTTCTTCCCCCCCCCCCCAATTTTGTGCACGCGATTTCTCGAGAACTATTCGACCGATCTCGGTCTTTTTTTCACACAAAATTGGACGTAATCTAAACTTCATACTTTTTTCTTTATTTTTTATGTCGTCACTTCCGGTACCGATTTATCGGCCATTTTGTAATTTTTGACGACTCATTTTGTGCAGCTATAAACTCAGAAACTATCAGAGATATCACTATAAAATTTTCAGCATAGGTAGACTATAGTTTGAAGTTGTGATGCATATAGTTGTTTTACGCCAGTGGCGCCATTTCTAGGAGCTCGCCTAGGCACGAAATTTGAATCAAAATTATCATACGTTTTGATCTGTATCTTTTTATCAATTGATATTTTGTTAAGACATATACAACAAAAGTAGTAGAGAATCAAGAGTTCTTTCCAACGAAATCAAGAAAAAGGGGCTGGCCCCTTTAATTAGGGGCCAATACACTCGTAAAGTTTAATACAAATAACATAAAAACGATAAAGATTTTGTAATGCATTGTTGAAGCAAAGTTGTTGATCGTAACAATATCTATCAGAAAAAATAATTACCACGCCCATTTATTTCGTAATTAGGGATTTTAAGGGGCCAACGTTCTTAAACTTTGACGCAATATATCCAGAGAAAGAGACATATTTCGTTAAGCATTGTAGAAGAGAAAATAATTGCAATGATAATTCTAATCAATTACACTTATCACAACACCAATGTCTGTCCCTATTAAGGATCTAAAGAGCTGGCCCCTAAAATATTCAAACATTTGTATCTCAAAAATTATTAAAAATTTTAGATAGGTGAAAAAACAAAAAATGTAAGGATTTATAAGACCTTTTGTATAAAATCAAGAAAAAGGGGCTGGCCCCTTTAATTAGGGACCAATACACTCGTAAACTGTATTACAAATAACTTAAAAACGATTAAGATTTTAAAATGCATTATAGAAGCAAAGTTGTTGATCGTAACAATGTCTATCAGAAAAAATCATTGTCACCCCCATTTATTTCGTAATTAGGGAGTTTTAGGGGACAAAGTACTTAAACTTTAACGCAATATATCAAGAGAACGAGACATATTTCGTTAAGCATCGTAGAAGAGAAAATGTCTGCATATATGATTCTAATTGATTCCACTAATCACAACACCAATGTCTGTCCCCATTAAGGATCTACAGGGCTGGCCCCTAAAATATTCAATCATTTGTATCTCAAAAAAGGAATAATTTTAGATAAGTGTAAGAACAAAAAATGTTTGTATTGGTGAGACTTTTCAAATGAACTGAAGAAAAGGGGGTGGCCCCTTTAATTAGGGGCCAAGACACTCGTAAAGTATCTTACACATAACTTAAAAACGATCAAAATTATTTAATGCATTATAGAAGCAATGTTGTTGATCGTAATAATATCAGTTTGTAAACCTCATTACCACACCCATTAATGACGTAATCAGGGATTTGAGGGAACTATACTCTAAAATTTTTAATGTGCTATATGTGAAAAAGCACAACACTTTGTTAAGCATTGTAAAGGATATTGACAATCGTATACATTATATGAAAGGGAGGGGTTGAGGGAGAATTCTAAAATTTCATTGATATATTAATCGTATCGTGCAAAGAATTGAACGGAAGACCTACTCGTTACTCGTAACGAGATCTAGTTAATATTTTTTTCCCCACAAATTTTGTGCATGCGATTTCTCGAAAACTATTCGACCGATTTCAATCATTTTTTCACAGAAGATTGGACGTGATCTAAACTTCATACATTTTTGCTATTTTTTCTGTCGTCACTTCCGGTACCGATTTATCGGCCATTTTGTACATTTTTACGACCTATTTTTTGCAGAGCTGATCTCAGAAACTATCAGAGATATGACTATGAAATTTTCAGGATAGATAGTCTGAAGCTGTGCACTATTATTTTGTCTTACGCCAGTGGCGCCATTTGTTGGAGCTCGCCTAGGCACGAAAATTGGGTACGGATTTTTTTTCAAAATTTGCATACGTTTTGATCTGTATCTTTTTATCAGTTGATAATTTGTTAAGACATATATAACAAAAGTGGTAGAGTTTAAAAAGTTCTTTCCAACAAAATGAAAAAAAAGATGCTGGCCCTTATAATTAGGGGCCAATACACTCGTAAAGTCTATTACAAATAACTTAAAACGATAACGATTTTGTAATGCATTATAGAAGCAACGTTGTTGTTTATAGGAATATCTGCTTGAAAAATTTATTGCCACGCCCATTTATGACGTAATTAGGAATTTTCAGTGGCCAAAGTTTTCAAACTTTGACGCACTATATCTAGAGAACGAGACATATATTGTTAAGCTTTGTAGAAGAGAAAATGTATGCATTGATGATTTAAATCGATTCACTAATCAAAACACCAACGTCTGTCCCCATTAAGGTTCTAGAGGGCTGGTCCCTAAAATATTCAATCATTATTATCTCAAAAATGAACAACAATTTAAGATGGGTGTAAGAATAAAATGTTAGTATTTGTTAGATCTTTCGTATGATATCAACAATAGGGGCTGGCCCCTTTAATTAGGGGCCAATAGACTCGTAAACTCTAATACAAATAGCTTAAAAACGATAAAGATTTTGTAATGTATCATAGAAGCAAAGATGTTAATCGTAACAATATCTGTTTGTAAAATTGATCGCCACGTCCATTTATGACGTAATTAGGGGTTTTAGGGGTCAAAGTCCTTAAACTTTGATGCAACTTATCTAGAAAAGGAGACATATTTTGCTAAGCATTGTAGAAGAGAAAATGTCTGAATTGCTGATTCTAATCGATACTACTAATTAAAACACCATTTCTGTCCCCATTTAGGTTCTGAAGGGCTGGCCCCTAAAATATTCAATCATTTGTATCTAAAGTTTTATCGATAATTTATCGTATCATTTAAAAAGATCGAACGGAAGACCTACTCGTTACTCGTAACGAGATCGTATCTAGTAAATACATTTATATCATAAATTAAGACTTTTTGGAAATAAACTACAAAATGCCTGCACCAGAGTATCTGCTTACACCTTTGGTATTTCAACAGGTGTGAGATGATGTCCATAAGCTATAATTGAATTTTAACTTCTAAATAATTATTGAGAAATTAATCTAAAAACCTTCTTTCATTTTCGATAAACAAGCCCGAAATAGCAAAAATGAGAGTGAAGTGGTGGACACGCTTTGGCGGATTTAGTCAGGGGTAGTTTGCATCAAAATATATGAGAACGAATATATTTACTGGTAACTTATTTTTAGAGTATACACAGAAGTTAAGATTTGACAAATGTTGAATAAATAAAATGAACCAATTCGTTTCTTGAAAGCGCGATTTTGGTTTTGATGGATAGAACGACCTCTGGTGAGAGAATGGGATAGAACTTTCCAGAACGGGGTAACCAAGAACGCGGGTTGACTAATTAACGTCCTGGCGAAAAGTGTAGGACGAGTTCATTAAGCATCACGGGCAGATACCTTGGGTCGGACATCTCTGGTTAATACAAACAAGAGGCCCATGGGGCCACATCGCTCACCTGAGCAACAATGGGCGTTCAAAAGATATTGTGCCATATGGCCCCTCAGTAGAATAACAAAAAATAAATATTGTAAAGTATTCGAATTTTACACTTATTTTTGCATACACGTAATCTTTGACATTGTATCTTTATGGAATACTATTTTTACCCAGAATAAGAAAATCCTACGCAAGATATAAAACTAACATTTGGTAGGGGTACACTGTTAACTTCCAATTCCCTATATTTTCGTTCTGCCCCCACCCCCTTCCCCCACTTTATAAAGCGATCAAAATATATGAGAACATATAGGTACATTTTCTTCCTCAACTACATACTAGTTATTGTATTTTTTTAAAAATATCATATAATAGTTATTGCATTTTATTAAATATCCTATAGATGTGAAGAAGAAAATTGTACTCCAATCCGCTCAATTCCTCAAATTAAAAACATTCAAAAGTTTAATTTGTCTTCTCCATTATAATTAAATGACTGTTGTTTACCTGGCGTAAACTCGTGTGACTTTTATAACTTTACTCACATTTGAGTGATGAATACACTGGAATGAAAATTGTTGTCACGTGACATGTTAAAGAACTATAAAAATCAATGTCACAGTATTGACAGGCACATCACTCTATTTTACTAAGGCACACCCATTATTTTCATCTTTATTCAAAAATAAAAATGGCTACAGACCAGGATAATTTTCCGCTGTAATATTTTCTTAGGAATAGCAATAATTCCTTTATCCCCGCAAAAGAAATGTGTCAGAACTATGGAAATTGTTTAACAGTGTCGTTTTTATTTACTCATGTCTGAAAAACTATCAAAATTGATGTAGATTTCACATTATTCATTGTATAAAGAGGGGGCCCCAGAGAGTAGTTATATACAGCATATCATCCGTTATTTTTTTTGTACAAGTATTTAACATTTAGCAAGACATTTCTAATGATCAACCAAAATTTCAGTGTCAATCGTAGAATTATAAGCAAGATACAGAGCTCACAATTCTGCTAGGTTTGAGTCATATTTTGTTCACATGAGTTAAAAATTATTACATTCAGCTTAAGATTTTTAACTTGGTATTTCCTATTCAGCATTTAAAGTGGGAAAAAAAGAATGGCCTCAGATCTGTGTACATAGAATTGTGAGAAAATCTCTGTATCTTGCTTCCCAGTGGGCACGCAACGTTGTTTCAACGTTGAGGAATGGTTGAAATCAAGTTGCAACGTTGATCAACCATTATTCAACGTTGATTCAACGTTGAGGTTTAAACGTTGAAACCCAAACCATATCTCAACGTTGATTCCACGTTGAAGACCCAACCTATTTCCAACGTTAAAGACATCAACCACTTTTCTACGTTGAAACAACGTTTTAATAAATGAAATTGAACAAATATTTTCAAATTTGAAATTTCCTTTTAATTTTTTTTATTAAGCTTTTACTTATGTTTTGTCAATTTGTGGAAGCATTAATAATGTGTTTTACAAGTCTTAGTGTTAATTTTAAAATATTTTTATATTATTTGATTTCGAATAAAATTATTATATTGTATTATCCAATTTCAGTATCAATGATATTTTTCTTTAAATAAAATGTTAAATATTTTTTTCACATTACATTTTAAAACAAAAGATTGTTTTGAAACAAGAAATTTGAGATTGAACTCTGCGTACAGCAAGTGGCTAATTGCATTACCGGTAACTAGGTCAGTGATAAGGAGATGCGGACCCATCACTACTGCAAGCACTGCTGATCTTGGGAGTTATGCAATTTACCAGGCTGCTACATGTCAGCTTGACCGCTAAAGACGCTAGTGGTGAACAAAGAAATTCAGTTCTGAGGTACACCTCGTGCAGTCACTACACGGATTTTATGTACAGATTTTTATGTCGGGATTTTAGCTTTTGGAATATTGTGACTATTTCATATTTTACATTGGAATATCTTGGGAGTAATTTTTTTTAGAACTGTCTGTAGAGTTCAAATGATGAACTGATTATTGTGGATTCTCTGTTTTAATGTTGACATCCTTTGTTCCATATCATGGAAAACAAGCATGGCTACCATTTGGCGGAATGTACGCATGGTTTCTTTGTGTTCATTTACCTACGGCCGTATGTAAAACATTAAGAAAATGCCAAGTTCAACTTTTTAACGAGGACTTTATACACAAACTGTTTAGCGAAGGATGAACTTGTATATTGCTAGGATTTAAAATGAAGGGCGATTTTTTACATTTGGATATTTATTTTTTTTAATAAAGTGTCAAAACACATAAAACAGCACAACATAATAAAAAATATGTTTATAAGCAACATTTTATGAAAAAAGTCACTTAATTTTAATTTATTTTCAACGTCATATCTACATATTTTCAACCAGATTTCAACACCATTTCTACGTTGAATCAACGTTGAACTCTTGACGTTGAAACAACGTAACATTTTCAACGTTGCCTCAACTTTCATATGCAACCTTATTTCAACGTTGATTCAACGTTGATGCCTGACGTTGAAACAACGTTGTTTCAACGTTGAAATGCCCGCTGGGTTATAATTCGAAGCTTAACACTCAAATATAGTTAGTAAATAGAAATTGTAAACAATTAAACATAAGAAACATGCACTATAACAAATAAAGTGCACAATTTATTTTTCAAAATGAATCATATACGTGTATATACCTACATATTTCCGTCAGCGATATATAACTCTATTTAAATTTATGAATAAACTCGAGAAAATGCTAAGCATCTCAACAAAACACATTGCATTAATCTAATATTACGCAAAAGATCATACCGAATTACCGATAGAATGAATAGTATTTTAGTACTCTTTTAATACATCAGATTTTGCTTAATTTGCGCAGGTAAACAGTTAACTGGCTGATTTACCGAAGTCTCTGTTTGATTTGATACGTAAAAATTTACAAAATACAGGCGATAGTTCCCAGGTTACAAAGCATAGATAATGAAAACGAAACGAAAATCAAAACAAGCTAACACCACCGTCATATGTGAAAACTGTCAACGCATTGAAATATTTCACCTCAATTTACTTCACAAAATCGGCACCAATGTATTTTACATGTTTCAAAGATCCCCTTCGTACGCGAACTGTTGCACAACATTGTCAGATCGACCCGTTTATCTTAAACACGAGTCTTGGTAAAATGGGTGGGCAAACCCGGGCCGGGGCAAAATAAAAGCCGGGGCAGATCGGCAATCGTCAATTCCAAAATACGCATTGTTTTGCAGCAATATTTACAGCGAATACAAATATACTGGTCCGTAACATATCCTCAAAATTTTAATGAGATTGGCATATTAATAACTGCCAATCTTTTGTTTTGCCCCGGCCCGCGTTTGCCTACCCATTTTACCATGACTCATCATGCTCATGGAATACCGAACCCGAAGCTTTAAACTGATTGAAACACGCCTTTCCTTTATTATTATTTTCGTAATAACTCAGATTTGAAACAGAATTAGCCCATAATTTTTGCAATTTATATTTTCCTTTCCATAAGGATTATTTATGCTAAATTACATTGAATTTGACTCGGTAGTTCTTGAGAAGAAGATTTTTAAAAATGCACCCCCCTTTTTCTACAGTTTCGAGGTTTTCTCCGCTTTGAATAAAGATCGGTCTTTCATTTTTGCAATTTATATTAACCTTCTCATAAGAATGCTTTGTGCCAAATTTGGTTGAAATTGGCCGAGCGGTTTTAGAGAAGAAGTTCAAAATGTTAAAAGTTTACAGACGGACAGACGGACAGACAGACAGACGGACAGACGGACGGACGGACGGACAGACGGACGACGGACAAAAGGTGATCAGAATAGCTCACTTGAGCTTTCAGCTCAGGTGAGCTAAAAAGTTAATAAATAAAATGGAATAATTTAAAGAGATTTAATTTAGATGGAAAAACCTTTCCAGAACGGTGTAACCAAGAACGCGGGTTGACTAATTAACGAAACGGTGGAAAGTGTAGGGCGAGTTAACTATCGGGTAGATACTTTGGATCTGACAACTTTGGTTTAAAATATGGAAAGAGATACATACACTAGCGGTTTTTTTTGTGTGTGTTTTTTTTTAATTTCATACATTTTTATACCACGACAGATTGGTACATGTAGTAAACCATTTTTTTTTAATTTGTAAACAATGAACAGATTGTGTTAAGCATAAAACGGCGAATAAGTTGAAAAAGGGGGACCCCCCCCCCCTATTATTTTAAAAAACATCTTTTATCTATAATTCTTATTTGGGACAGTGATAAAAACTATAATGTAATTTGACTTAAAGAACAAAATTTAGAGATACGGCGCACTAAATACCTACTCACTGGTTTGAAATAAAATAAAAAGTAAAATAAAGTTTTTTCAATCCTGCAACAAAAGGAATTAAGGAGGTTGGCACCTGAGGGAATAGTAATGTCAATCATCCGAAAACCACTTGGATATAAAGATGGGGACCTATAATGTTCATTTATTCTATTTGTGACCCATGTCACATGCCATTTTTTGGAAATATAGGGCCCCAAACAGAAATGATAATTTTCCTGAAAATTTTGCTAAAATTTGAAATAGAAATTGATAATTTGAAGAAATCAAACAAATATTTATAGTTTTAACTATAATTTAGTTATGATTTTTATACAGTATGAAGTTGAACACATGTATTGACTATAAAAGTAAAATCTAAGTCAAAGTTTAAAAATTCTTGCTTTACTGGTGGCTTCAAAGGCCAGTACATTATGAACACAACAACTAATATTTCAAAATTTTGGAGTAATCAAATTATAACGCAAATTAAAAAAATCATAGTAATGTCATCTTTCCAAAACTTTGCATACAAATAGACATACATTTAATGTCTCATTTAAAAGAAAAACAAGTAGGGGTCACATCTCAAAAATTTGAGATAAAGCATGAAATAAGCTAATTTAAGACCAAAATTGGAGCAAATTTTTTCTTAACTTCTATGAAATAAAAGCTAAATATGCCAAAATATATCAATAGAAATATCAAAATATTGTTTAAATATGTTTTTTAAAACATCATGAATATATTGTAATACACAAACTATCTAGAAGTTTGGTCTGCGCTGAAAATTAGGAAGCTAAAATTAGGAAGCTAAAGTAACAGTACTTTAAAACTAGTGAGTGATGAAAATTGTTCATTTCCTTCTTGAAAACCTTCCGCCACAAAATATAGTCCCTTACTAAACTCTGTAAAAATGTAATTTTTTAAAAACAATTTTATTCAATACTGTTTATTTGGCATTGTTAAATATAAATATACAACTAGAAATATTTGTGATGCAGAATTTTCAGACTAGAGGTGACCCAAAATGGCTACCCAAAACCTAAGGAGCGAACCTCTTTAAGGCCACGTACATGTAGTTGACATCAATTTCAGTTTAGATTTTTCACCCCATTCCGCTCTTCGAAGATCCAGCCATGGAGTTAGTTTTTATTTTAATTTTAAAGAATAGATTAATAAAGCAATAAAGGAAAAATTCTGACACAATATATAAAACAATGAAAAAAAATGGTTCAGCATATTTATGTTAATTAATCTTAGGTATCATATTAATGTGTAAAGTGTTAATTCCCGCGCTTGGGATTGGTATCATCTAGTAATTAAATAATTTTTGGACGCCAAATGTACATTTAGCCTCTAGCTACATTACTGCATGTTACCTGTAGTAGTTCTTGTTCAAATACCTGAATATTCGTACGTTAGAGAGAGAGAGATGGAGAGAGAGAGAGAGAGAGAGAGAGATTAATTTTTATAGTATTTTATGGTGTTCAGAAATTCAATATATAAGCAATATATGTCAATAAACGCATGTATACATGCATGCATTTATCTATATATGTGAATAAATACTAAACAGTCCTCCTTTTAGAATACAAATTTCTTGAAACGTTGGCGCATTGCTAAATGTTGTGTGCATGCAGTCAATGAGATGGCGCCATTTCTTTGATGCCGGCAAAGCGACCCGGCGAGCTCTAATGCGGTCGTATTGCAGGAGTGCTTTAGCGGCATGACTTTGATGCCGGCGATGCTACTAGCGTCTGAATTTAGATAGCTGCTGACAAAATCAAGACTTTCACAAAGCAAGAAATTACCGGTATTTTTAACACGAGCTCTATATTTGTACTAAAAAAGGCGGTATTATTTTGATTTATGATAAAATTAAACAAAAAAACATTAAAATCCATTATTTTAAAGATAAAATCAGTAAACAAAACACAATTAAGAATGAAAAAACATTCGGCACTCGGGGACTGAACCCGGGTCGCCTGGGCACAAGTCCACCACTCTACCGACTGAGCTACGCGGTCTCTCGCTTCAGGACTTTGGAGCACAAAATCTGGAGAATGCGTGGATCGATTTTTAAACAAATTTCATATCATAGAAAAATGACTATTTTGTTTCCTTCCCGTGATGACCGGAAGTGACGGCGGACGTTCGGATATGCGAAGGGCACTGCGGCAGGGCACTTTTATCATCCCTGAAAATTTGAAAATTCTATCTTAAATACTTTTGGAGAAAAATGGTGAACAAGCAAACCCTTAAAATCTTTAAAATCTCGGGACCGGAAGTGACGACCAAAAAATCTTGTGAAATTTTCTTACAAATTTGTCATAAATAAGATCTGAAAATTTCATCAAAATCGACTGAAGCGTTTTTGAGAAAACGTGGGAGAAAAAAAATACTAATAATAGAGGAAAAGAAACAAAGCAATAACAATAAGGTTGTCCGTTGGGAACGGAAGACCTTAATAAAAGAAAAAAAGAAACTAAGCAATAATAGTTAGGTCTTCCTTTGGAAACGGAAGACCTTAATAATAAAGGAAAAGAAAGAAAGCAATAGCAATAAGGTCTCCCTTTGGAAACGGAACGGACTGAAGAATATTGTGTGACCTTACACAGAGTTCTTATGGAGGCTAGGTGGTCAACATCAACAATAAAATCTGCCTTAAACTTTAAATTTAGCTATAAAACTTAGCTCCTGTCTTAAGGAGATTTAAATAGTTTAAAAATGATTACGACCATTGAGCTCTCTTAATTAATATTTCGATTTAAAGTTCTGCGACACACCAATATTTAATTGGATGGATCGATAAAGAATTTTTTTTGGAAAATTAATTTGATTTTACAAAACAGAAACCAATATCGGCTTTGAATTATTTTACGTGAAGTTTTATGTATTTTTTAAATGAAACGAAACAAATATTTTGACTGCAAAAAATGTATTTTGGAGCATACGATTTGATAGATAGATCATTCGAGTAATAATTCCTAACAACGGAGTAAACTTTGATAATTTTGGTTTAATAATTAATTCTGGGTGCCTAACTTGCATACCCAGTAGTTAGTAGTAAGAGAAAATAATAAACGTAAATGCAAGTATAATTGATAAACAATATGGAGTCTACTTTTTACCGCCAATAAACAGAATTTTGATATTCAGTGACATGTATCTCGAAATTATTATGGTTTTCCGTTTCCAACGGAAGACCTTACTATTATTGTGCTTGTAAGATTATTTAGGGTCTTCCGTTTCCAACGGAAGACCCTTTTGTTATTCTTCGGTTTCTTTTTAGGGTCTTCCGTTTCCAACGGAAGACCCTCTTGTTATTCTTCGGTTTCTTTTTATTATTAGGGTCTTCCGTTTCCAACGGAAGACCCTCTTGTTATTCTATTGTTTCTTTTTATTAAGGTCTTCCGTTTCCAACGGAAGACCTTATTGTTTTCGTTCGGTTTCTTTTTCCCTATTCTTTTTTTTTCTTACATATTTTGTGTACACGATTTCTCAAAAACTACTCAGCCGATTTATATGAAACTTTCAGATCTAATAGATATTGCTCTGAACCTTATTGCAAATTTTTTTTAATGTTGACATCACTTCCGGTTTTGAGATATTTACAATTTAACGATTTTTAGAGGGTCAGCTTGTCCACGAAGGTTCTCATAAACTAAAAAAGATATTGAGTTCAAAATTTCAGGAATGATAGACAAAAGAATGTAGATATGTAATAGGGCATTTATAATTTTCTAGTTATTATTATTATTATTATTCTTTTTCTTTATTTTTCTGACTTTTTTGAAGCTTCATATCTTTAAAAGTTTTCAACCGATTTCAATAAAACTTTCAGAGGTTACGTGGCATTGTCGTCCTTCAAAGATGTTAAAGTTTCCATTACAACGTCACCTCCGTTTTTACGTTACGTCAATTTTAAAATTTTCAAAAAGTGATTTTGTCCAGGGCGTTTTTCAAAAACGCTTTAAGATAGAGATTTGAAATTTTCTGTGTTTATACATATATCATTTTTATTGGGACATAAGGCTGGAATTTACATTCCGTCACTTCTGGTCCAAACCGGAAGTCTTTTAAAATTTTCGAAATTTTCAATTTTTTGTGTTAATTTAAAAAGTTGATGTTATTTGTAGAATTTATAATACTGAATACGAAACTGAAATCCGTTTTTAAATCGGACGATGCATTGCAGAGATATTTGGGTTCAAAAATTGACTTTTTCGGAAATTTTGATTCCGCGTTCTTGGTTTAAAAAATAGCGTAAAGTTTAAAGTTAAATTAACTCGTACCAAAAATAATTCGATTTTTGTTGAGTCGTACTTTGACACATTCGGATTTTTTTTTGTTAAGTCGTTCTTGAAATTTTAAAGGTTTTTGTTAATTCGTACTTAAAATTATTCGGATTTTGTTAAGTCGTACCAAGAATTATTCGATTTTGTATCTTTTTGTTTTAGTTACTGTTGTTATTGGTTTAAGAACGTTGCTCCTTACAGGAATATCTAGCTTTACTCTCTACATTTACGGAAGACCCACTCGTTGCTTTGCAACGAGCTTTGCTCTAGTTATTATACTTTTTCTTTTTTTTCTGACTCCTTTTCGGCTTCATAACTCAAAAAGTTTTCAACCGATTTTAATGAAACTTTCAGAGGTTATGTGAAACTACTATGCCTCGAAGATATTAAAGTTTCGATGAGAACGTCACTTCCGTTTTTACGTTACGTCGTTTTTTAAATTTAAAAAAAGTCATTTTGTCCGGGGCATTTCTGAAAAACGCTTTAAGATAGAGGCTTGAAATTTTCCGTGGTTATGAATTTGTCGTTTTACCTGTGCAATAAGGCTGGAAATGGAAATCCGTAACTTCCGGTCGAAACCGGAAGGGGATCAAATTTTTCGAAAATTTGAATTTTTTGATCAAATTAAAAATGTATACGTGTTTTGTAGAGCTCATTAGGCTGAATCTATCACTGAAATCCGTTTTAAAATCGAACCAAGCATATCAGAGATATTTGGGTTCAAAAATTGATTTTTCCGGAAATTTTGATTCCACATTCAAAATTAAGAAAATAGTGCAAAATTCACACTGAAAGTAACTTTTACTGAAAATAATTCGTACTGGTCATAAAACTATATATAAAACCATAAAGTTATATGCATATTGTAGAGTTTGCAAAGCTTAGTATAAAACTGAAATTCGTATTAAAATCGGATGATGCATTGCAGAGATATCGGGGTTTAAATATTGATTTTTCCGGAAATTTTGATTCCGCAGTCAAGATTTTGAAAATAGTGCAAAATTCACACTGAAAGTAACTCCTGCTGAAAACAATTCGTACAGGTCATAAAACCGAACTCTGTTTTTTAAATAGTTAATCTGAGTGTTTATTGAAACGATTTCATTTGAAAATTACGTTGAATGTATAAACTTCGTTTGGAAACAGAGAAAATTTTGTCAACAAAAACAAAGCAGCTGGAATTGAAGACACAGATCCCGATTCTAACCGCGAAAAGCGATCGAAAGTCTTTTCTAAAACTTGGTAAAAGTGTTATTTAAATCGCAATATTAAGCCTAGCGTAATCGTCGCAGATCTTTCAGTTGTTGAATAATAGAACAACACGTACAATGTAGTTTGGATCACTGAATATAGAGTTTGTAAAGATTTCAAAAATGAATATATATTTATTGTAATTATTTACTTGAAAAATAAATGCATTAATGTAATGCATGTTAATCTGTGCTCTGCATATTAAACACAAACTTATTAGTTTTAATCGAAATAATTATCGTACGATTCACCATGTCAACTCGCCATGTTTTGACTGCGAAGAACAGCTGATAGCGGTGTGTCAACATTTTTAAAAGAAGTATGGCCTGCAAGACGTCGATAGAGGGAATTTCAGCTCAACTATCGTATGAGAGATTATAAAGGTATGTTTCAATACAAGATATGTCGTGTTGAGTTTTTCTTTTCAAAGTATTTGTACTTTTCCATCTAATCCGAGATTCCTCTGACCCTAACCTCCGCTTTTGACGTGCGTCACAGTATTAAAGCGGATGTTAGAGTCAGAGGAATCTCGGAATATTTTCTGTCCCGTGTATTTTCACGTGTATGTTATGCACATCACTCTTTCGAATTTTTATGTATTATTTTCCTGTATGTTTATGTATGTCTTATTGTGTATTGACTAGAAAGAATAATCTTACCGTGACCAGGCTACGCTCAGGTCACAGTAAGAATTCGTCCCATATACTTGCAATGTAGCAGCCGCGAAGCGGATCAGCTTCGCGTCGATTTTAAGTCAATTAAAAATAATCTGCAGGTGAAAACACATTTTTATACATCACAAACCTTTTTGAACATGCATATGTAGTTAAATCCACAAAATATCCATTTAATTAGTCGTACTAAGGCATTTTGTTAATAAACACGTTTGAATTGCCTGCCATTTTGTAGGAAATCGTACTCGGAATGTCTCGGATTTTATCGTAAACGTGGCGACCGTAAACAGCGAATTTTCAAATGTGATGTTACAAGTGGCAGTGATTTCGTTACAAAAACAGTTTATGAGGTAAAATGGGATTATAAAAGAGCAACATTGTAGGTATTTGAGACCAATCATATGAAAATTTAGGCGAGATATAGCGCGATATAATTTTTTTATTTGCTACGAAGCGAGTATATGGGACGAATTCTATCGTTAAACCGGGTCCGTAGGACATCTGTCATTTTAACGATAGAACATTCTATCTATGTATTGACCAACACACCATACACTGTAAAACAGTGCAATTAAAAGGGGTGGGGGTCCCAAGGTACACAAGAGTAGAATGCTGTAATGCATGTTTGCATGATGATAACTTTACCTTAAATATTTGAATATAGCAGATCTTTACCATATCGCCTTTCATTTAATTTATAAATTTAAAAACTCAGACAGGCTTCATCTTCGCTAGTCAAGGGTTTTTGGTCTACTCCGTTCCCCATAAACGGAGAGCGAAGTGGACCAAAAGCTCTTGGCTAGTGAAGATGGACAGGCTTGTGCTAAGCTCAGATTTTAGGTTAATGTAAATTTATGTTCCCTGATATCTATAAAACATTCATCTCAAGATTTATAATTATTTTACTTTAAAAATTGTTTACATACAATGCATATCACATCTACATTGTATGTAAACAATATTTAAAGTAAGATAAATGTAATAATTTTTACTGCATGTGACTCAGATCTCTCTCTCTCTCTCTCTCGATCTCTCTCGCTCGTGCTTTTAATCTTGGCAAAGCGTCAGAGAGCAACTGAATTTTGTAACAAAAATATCTCTGTCTAGTAAAAGAAATCAACAGCTAGTGCATTTATTTTTAAAATGAGCATGTTATCAATCCCTTATTTTTTGAGTGTGCAACCAAAATCCAAAGCTTTGTAAAATTGTTCATGGATTTTTATGCGCATTTTGCATAGTATTGTTTTTAAAACATGAAATTAATAAGAAAATAAAAACCTCACTAAATTTATTCGCCAAAAAAACCCCAGTAGAATTGTTAAAACATGGTATAGCAGAAGGTTATACTTTGACGCTGTTTGGATGGGTATAATATTCCTTTGTAGTTTACATATTGAAATATTGACTGTCACACAACGAGTAAAACTCTCTCTCTCTCTATCTCTCTATCTCTCTCTCTCTCTCTCTCTCTCTCTCTCTTAATTTGATATGTGTCTATACCTGAAAAAGGGATAACAAATTTTAATGTTATATTATGACTTGATATGCACATTTTGTTTTTGTACTGCCTAAATGTTAATGTCATGTATTGGGATATCTCATACTTATTACACTGCATGGTCAGTGTATTTTTTCCAGAAATACTATGCATATGTTAATATAAACACAGCTATTATTAGTACATGTATGTTATCACAGCTAATTGACTTTTTTTTTATTTCAGCTCAAAGGGACTCTTGTTACAACATTGTGGTCACAAGGCACCTGTTGATTCTTGTGGTTTCAGCTATTAAGGTTAACCTGTCACCTGTACCCACATGCATATTCCTTGTGTTCTACAGACTATTTACCGGTAATTCAAATTAAATCGGATAATGCATGAACAATAATGGAACTTTAAGAAAGCATCATGCCTTGTTGTGTTTTGTGTTTGATAAGAAATTATGACAAACAAAATTAAGGCTGTTTAAAGAAATTTACAGTTGTTAGTTGAAAATTTGTTTTTCAATAAAAGTATGCAATTATGTTTCCTTTATTTTGTATTTTATGATAATATTTAGATCTGTTTACATAATTGAAAAATCCCCCCTTTTCCATTGTTACCATTAAGATTACATGTAGGATATGTAAATGTACATTTGACCTTAAAATAATATCTGCTATGATAATTACTTTTGAAATGAACAAGAAACAACATATTTTTACCTTTTTGTATATGCATAAAAAAATGTAGGAAAACATGTCAAATTTGAACATTTTTCATGGAATTCTCCTCCGTCTCCAGCTACCTGGGTATGTTTGAATTAAAATTTAATTTAAGACAGATGTCTAACTTGTAGGTCTTACTGTTTTAGCATGGTTCAAAGGAGACGAGAAACCAGAATAGATAAGATATTCACTAAATATGATTGTTAGTTCACTCTTTTTCATGGAAACAAGAAATCACGGGCAGGACGGCATGTCTATTCATTAATTAAAATGCTACAAATCATTCAATAATCAAAAAAAGATCAAATTTTATTATCATTGATACAGTGATTGATGATTGTTTTCAAATATGTGTGAGAAATGACTCAAAGAAATAGCCACAAGTTTCATAAAATTAGGTAAAAAACCTCAGGTAAAAGATTTCAAACCATGACTGTTTATGAAAATCAAAAGATAGTGGGAGGGTATACATGTAAGGGCATTTCTAAGTAATATGATGCTTATATAATGATAATATCATGTAGATGTATGTTATATTGAATAAGGTTTCTTATTAAAGGAGGTTGAAAAACAATTGACCTCTAAAAGGTCGGGTAAATATGTTTTACTATGAAGAACCCTATGAATCTGTGTTAAATAGAGGAAAGTGGAAATGGTGGGTTCACTTAAATGGCCATATTTTTATTAAACCTCAATGGAATTGGCAATATGTGGTATACTTTTTCTCAGAATTGTATTAGCTTTCTAATTCTAAGACAAAACATCTTTTCATAAAATAGTGTGCTAAGTTAAAGGTAGCAAGGGACAGCTTCGGATAAAGTACCCGTTAATATTTTTGTAAAATTGAAAGTTACTGTACTTGAAGGCTTATGAGTGTTGCTAAGATTCATGAAATGAATTTTGATGATTATCAGTAGTTAGAGGGATGTCTCTTGTTGGAATTGGTATGCAATATGAAGGTCCCTAATGTTAAGTACATGAGAAGCAGAAGTAAATTGTGAAACTTGCGACTATGACTGTTGTGTTGACTGTGCACTGTGAAATTACAGGTTACAAATGGGACATTATATAACTCGAAATGTAGGTAGATGGGACATTATATACCTATTTACTGGCTTTGAGTAAATAGGTATTTTATTATACCAAAGAAAACTTTATTTGTCGGCGATGCAGAATTTCTTGATGATAAACAAATAAGAGTTATCGGACTTTGAATTTAATGCAGCGATTGGATTACGTCAGAGGTGTTCCGAGTTTAAAAAGGAGGGAAATCAAATGTTGCCAGTGAAAAGTTTTGATGACTATTCACCATGGGCAGATAGCACAGAAACAATTTCACGGTTAGATAGAATAGCATGTTTAATCATTGTAATTTTACATAGAAAATATTCACAGACGTGTAATAAAGTAATTTATACATCAGTAAGTTTCTGACATGTGATGGTGTTACAAGCACACAGTAGGAAGGTAAACCCTTTGAAAAGCAGTGTAGAGGAAAAGTTGGTCAGAATAATGTTTTAAACAAAATGCTAAATAAAAGGTTTTAGGTCACCTGAGTCACTCAGGTGACCTATTGCAATTGGTCTTCATCCATCGTCATGCGTCGTGCATCGCTATTATTTGTGAACTACTAGACCAATTATTTTGCATGAAATTTCCAGGACTGAGAGAACATTAAAAGATCATGATGTTAAAAAATTTTGGGCTGATGACGTCACTTCCGGTTTGAGATCTTGAGGATCTAGTGAATTTTTAAGGACTATTTTGTCCACTTTATCTTTACTCCTCCAAAACTGATTAAGATAAAACCGTGAAACTTTCAGGGATAGTAGATAAATGTCTGTAGATGATCCTTTTTATTTGATAATTTGAAAAATGCGCAAGGTGCCGAAGCTTGCTCGAGCTCGAAAATTTGCAGCAAATTATTTTACGAAATTTTTGCCCATTTTCTGAAATAGTTTTGAATGTGTAAATTTTTTTTAAAACATGTAATGCAAAAGTTGTTAAGATTTACATGCTCTTTTATTTGATAGCAGCCAAAACGGTGTGGCCCCCAAATATGAGGCTAAGAGGGCTCTAAAGTCTTTTATAATAACTCTTTACTGAGCAATAATTTGTTATTACCAGGTAATTATAGAAGCAAAAATGTTCATTGTACAGCTGTTTAGGCCTAAACAGTACCATACTCTAATCACATGTTATGTAATTAGAGGTTTTAAGGGGCCATAAGTTCAAAACTTTGATCATTTATATCTGAAAAAGGAGAAATACTTTGAAAAGCAGTGTAGAAGAAAAGTTGCTCAGAATAATGTTGTCAACAACACGCTACCTTTAAATTATTCGTTTTTGGCCTCAGTAAGGAGTTTAAGGGTTGGCCCCTAAAACACAGTTGTTTAGATATCTCAAGAACAATCAACAATTATTAAGCACTTGTTGAATATGTTAATATGTTTATATTTACAAGACCTTTCATTTGATATCAAGAAAAAGGGACTTTTTATTGAACAATAATTTGTTATTCATTATAGAAGCAAAAATGTTCATTGTACAGCTGTTTATCTATACAGTACCATACTTAAATCATATGTTACGTAATTAGGAGTTTCAAGGGGCCATAAATCCGAAACTTTGATCAGTAATATCTAGAAAAGGAGAAATATTTTGAAAACCAGTGTAGAACATAAGTTGCTCAGAAAAATGTTCTAAACGATATCCTACCAAAGAATTTTTAGTTGGTGGCCCCGGTTAGGGGTTTAAGGGTCGGCTCCTAAAACACAGTTGTTCATATATCTCGATCTAGAACGGTAAACAAATCTTGAACAATTGTTTAACAAAATATGTTTATATTTACGAGTCCTTCTATTTGATATGAAAAAAGGGGCTGCAATCTCAAATTAGGGGCCAGGAAGGCTTCAAAGTCTTTTTTATAATATCTCTTTACTGAGCGATAATTTTTATTAATCATAGAAGCAAAAAATGAGCTTATTTAGCGGAACCTAACACTTTAAAATCGGACGATGCATTACATAGATATTGGGGTTAAAAAATTGATTTTTCAGGAAATTTTGATTCCGCGTTCTTGGTTAAAAAAATAGTGTTAAGTTCAAAGATAAAGTAACTCGTACCTCAAATGATTCGGTAATTGCTAAGTCGTATTTGAACACATTCGGATTTTTTGGGGGCTAGGTCGTTCTAGAAATCGTTAAGGTTTTTGTTAATTTGTACTCAGAATCATTCGGATTTTGTTAAGTCGTACCGATAAGAATTCAATTTTTTTTTATCTTCTTTAGTCAGCCCGCGGGCTGACTAATTAAGTTAGGATGAAACTTCAATTGCGCTTGCGTAAATTGGAATTCTGGGAAGGAATTAGACAGTTCGTGTTAGAGAAATTCGAAGAAGTTATGAAACTGGTCAGTTTTTAGGTCAAACTGCGCATCGGTATATTGGAAGACTGTCAATGGGAATCGTCTGCAGCCACATTCTGGCTAGGAGGTTATAAACGCTGGCTCGGGCTCCAGCTCCAACTCTAGCTCGAATTCTAGCTGGAGTCCGCGTATATCTTCCCAACTCTCTTCGTCAGATTGGAAAGTAAATATAATGGAAGTAGTTTGCGATGAGACCATGAAAATCAGAGAACTATGTCTGCAAAGTAACAACTTAAGTATTAAGTAGGTGTGCAGTCACACATTGCATGTACACCGCTACACGCTTATCTCCTCACCTACATCTACAGCCATAAAAATAAGGGTGCAAACTAAATGTGTACCCGCTTATTATTATTGTCCTGGAAACTATTTATCTTGTATTTTAAAATATTGTGTATTCACTTTTGACCTAAAATTAAAATTCCGCTGGCTGACTTTCTTAGCTTTTTAAAAAGCTAACCTTGTGATTTAGGTACCCCAGTTATTGGTTTAAGAACGCTGCTTCATACAGGAACTTCTAGCTTTACTCCCGACATTAACGGAAGACCCACTCGTTGCTTTTGAACGAGCTTTGCTCTAGTTATTATTAGGGTCTTCCGTTTCCGACGGAAGACCCTCTTGTTAAGGTCTTCCGTTTTCCAACGGAAGACCTTATTGTTTTCGTTCGGTTTCTTTTTCCCTATTATTATTATTTTTTTTTTCTTACAAAATTTGTGCACGCGATTTCTCGAAATTGGCTCGACCGATTTTCATGAAACTTTCAGATCTTATAGATAGTGATCTGAACTTAATATATATTTTTTTATTTTGATGACGTCATTTCCGTTCTTGAGATAATGACGTTTTAGCGATTTTCAGAGGGTCGGCTTGTCACTCGAACTCCTCCTAAACGATAAAAGATATTAAATTCAAATTTTCAGGAATTGTAGACGAATGATTGTAGTTTTGCATAAAGTGAATCATTTATGTCTGGCGCAAAAGGCACCGAAGCTCGCCTGGACCCGAAAATTGAGATATAAAAAATGTAGTGATTTTTCTTGGTTTTCTTTATTTATCTCTTTTCTCGAAAATATTTTGTTAAGACATGTAGAACAATTAAAATTTATTTTTACAAGAGCTTTCATTCAACATCAAGAAAAAGGGGCTGGCTCTTAAAATTAGGGGCCAAAAGGTCTCTAAAGTCTTTTATTGATAGCACTTAATTGAGAAATATTTTGTAATACGTTTAAGAAGCGAAAATGTTCATCTTACAGTTATTTAACTATAAATTATAAATAAAAAATCATGCGTTACGTAATTAGGGGTTTTAAGGGGCCAGAAGTTCCAAATTTTGATCACTTATATCACAAAAAGGACAAATATTTTGAAAAGCAATATAGAATAAAAGATGCTAAAAGTGATGTTCTAAACAATATTCAACCATCAAAATTTCGTTCTGTGGCCCCTATAAGGAAATAAGGGGTCGGCCCCTAAAACGTTCTTTCCCAGATAGCTCAAGAACGGTAACGAATTTCTAAACACTTGTTGGACAAAATATGTTAAATATCAAAAGACCTTTCATTTGACATTAAGAAAAAGGGGCTGGCCCCTCAAATTAGGGGCCAAAAGGTCTCTGAAGTCTTTCATTCATAGCACTTTACTGAGAAATATTTTGTAATACGTTTATGAAGCAAAAATGTTCATCTTACAGTTATTAACCTATACATTATGAAAAAAAATTCATGCGTTACGTAATTAGGGGTTTTAAGGGGCCAGAAGTCCAAAATTTCGATCACTTATATCACAAAAAGGACAACTATTATTCTAAGCAATATAGAATAAAAGATGCTTAGAATGATGTTCTAAACATTATTTAACTATCAAAATTTCGTTCTGTGGCCCCAATAAGGAGATAAGGGGTCGGCCCCTAAAATGTTCTTTCCCAGATAACTCAAGAACGGTAACGAATTTCTAAACACTTGTTGAACAAAATATGATTATTATCAAAAGACCTTTCATTTGACATCAAGAAAAAGGGACTGACCCCTCAAATTAGGGGCCAAAAGGTCCCTAAAGTCTTTTATTTATAGCAATTTACTGAGAAATATTTTGTAAAACGTTTAAGAAGCAAAAATGTTCATCTTACAGTTAAATAACTGTACATTATAAATAAAAATTCATGCGTTACGTAATAGGGGATTTAAGGGGCCAGAAGTCCAAAATTTCGATCACTTATATCACAAAAAGGACAAATATAATGAAAAGCAATATAGAATAAAAGATGCTTAGAATGATATTTTAAACATTATTCAAACATAAAAATTTCGTTACGTAACCCCAATAAGGAGATAAGGAGTTGGCCCCTAAAACGTTCTTTCCCAGATAGCTCAAGAACGGTAAAGAATTTCTAAACACTTGTTGAACAAAATATGATTATTATCAAAAGACCTTTCATTTGACATCAAGAAAAAGGGGCTGACCCCTTAAAGTAAGGACCAAAAGGTCTCTGAAGTCTTTCTTTCATAGCACTTTAATGAGAAATATTGTGTAGTATGTTTCAAAAATGTTCATCTTACAGTTATGCATCCATTATTGAAAAAAGTTTTCTCATATGTTACGTAATTAGGGGTTTTAAGGGGCTAGATATCTTTTGATAATAGCTTTTAATTGTGAAATATTTTTAAATAAATTATAGAAGCAATTATGTTTATCAAAACGTTATAAACCTGTAAATGACAATTGTTTACTCCTTTGTTACGTAATTAGGGATTTTAAGGGGCCAGAAATCCGAAATTTTGATCTTCAATATCTCAAAATGGAGACAAATTTGAAAAGTAAACTTTAACAAAAGATAGTTAAAATAATGTGCTTAACAAGATGCAACCATCATGTTTTTTTAGCCGGTCCCTTAACGGGGTTAGAAGGTCGGCCCTTAAAATGATCTGTTCCAGATATCTCGAGAACGATATATAATTTGTAAACACTTGTTGAACAAAATGTGTTTGACGTCAAATGGGCTTTCTTTTGACATCAAGAAAAAAGGGTCGGCCTTTCAATTTCAAGATCCAAAGGGGATTATAATTCTTCATCCATTGCACCTTTAGATCCCACCCGCATTTCCTGATATGTTTCGTTGATGAAGATCTAAGGCAATTTCATTTCCTCTTCTAAAAATCGGACGGAAGACCTCCTCGTTGCTCGCAACGAGATCGTGTCTAGTTTTTCTACTGTTTCTTTCTATTATTATTATTATTCTTAATATTCTTTTTCTGCCTTCTTTAAAGCTTTATTTCTCGAAAACTATTCACTCGATTTGCACCAAATTTTCAGGACTTATAGAGCATCGGAGGGGATAAATGTTTTCAGTTAAATTTTTTGATGACGTCACTTCCGGTTTAAGATATTGACGATTTAATGAAATTTTAAGGGTCATTTTGTCCACGCAACTCCTCTGAAACTATTCATGATAGAAAGTTGAAATTTTCAGGGATTGTAGATGAAAGTCTGTAGATGTACCGCATTGTTTTAAAATATGGATAATACGCAAGGCGTTGAAGCTCGCCTGAGGTCGAAAATTGGCACCAATTTTTTTCACAAAAATTTTGCACATTTTCTAAAATATTTTTAAACCTGTAAATATTTTGTTAAAACATGTAACGCAAAAGTTGTTTAAATTTCCACGGGCTTTCATTTGAAAAACGGGCTGGCCCCTCAAATTAGAGGCCAAGAGGGCTCTAAAGTCTTTTTGCAATAACTCTTTACTGAACAATAATTTGTTATCAGTTATAGAAGCAAAAATGTTTATTGTACAGCTGTTTATCTATACAGTACCACACCTTAATCATATGTTACCTAATTAGGGGTGTCAAGGGGCCAGAAGTCCAAAACTTTGATCATTAATATCTAGAAAATGAGAAATATTTTGAAAAGCATTGTAGAACAAAAAATGCTTAAAATAATGTACTCAACAATATGTTACCTAAAAAAAATTTGTTGGTGGCCCCAGTAAGGAGTTTAAGGGTCGGCCCCTAAAACACATTAGTTCAGATATCTCTAGAACGGTCAACAATTCGTGAACACTTGTTGAACAAAATATGTTTATATTTGCGAGATCTTTCATTTGATATCAAGAAAAAAGGGCTAGCCCCTTAAATTAGGGGCCAAGAGGGCTCTTAAGTCTATAAATAATAACTTTTTACTGAAAAATAATTTGTTATATATTATAGAAGCAAAAATATTCTTTGTACAGTTATTTATCTATACAGTACCATACCTATGTCTTATGTTACGTAATTAGGGGTTTCAAGGGACCAGAAGTCCAAAACTCTGATCAGTAATAGCTAGAAAAGGAGAAATATTTTGAAAAGCATTGTAGAAGAAAAGTTGCTCAAAATAATGTTTTTAATAATATAATACCTAAACCTTTTTTGTTGGTGGCCCCATTAAGGAGTTTAAGGGTCGGCCCCTAAAACACAGTTGTTCAGATATCTCTAGAACGGTTAACAATTCGTGAACAGTTGTTGAACAAAATATGTTTATATTTGCAAGACCTTTCATTTGATATCAAGAAAAAGGGGCTGGCCCCTCAAATTAGGGGCCAGGATTGCTACAAAGTCTTTTAGTAATAACTATTTACTGAAAAATAATTTGTTATATATTATTGTAGCAAAAATGTTCAACTTATTAAGCTTAATTTAAATCTGAAATCCGTTTTAAAATCCGACGATGCGTTACAGAGATATAGGGGTTTAAAAATTGATTTTTCCGGAAATGTTCATTCCACATTCTTGGTTAAGAAAATAGTGTTATGTTCAAAGTTAAATTAACTCGTACCTAGAATGATTCGATATTTGTTAAGTCGTTCTTAAACACATTCGGATTTTTTTTGTCAAGTCGTTCTTGAAATCGTTAAGGTTTTTGTTAATTCGTATTTAAAGTCATTCGGATTTTGTTAAGTCGTACCAAGAATTATTCGATTTTTTTATATCTTTTTGTTTTAAAACTCCTGGTATTGGTTTTAGAGCTCTGCTTCTTACAGGAACATCTAGCTTTTCTTTCGACATTAACGGAAGACCCACTCGTTGCTTTGCAACGAGCTTTGCTCTAGTTATTATTATTTTTTTTTTCTGACTTTTTTCGAACGCTATTTCTCGTGAACTACTCGACCGATTTGCATAAAATTTTCAGGACATATTAAGCATTAAACATACTTGATATTATAAAGTTTTTGGCTGATGACGTCACTTCCGGTTTGAGATTTTGAGGATCTAGTGAATTTTTAAGGATCATTTTGTCCACGTAACTTCTCAAAAACTAATTGTGATAGAAACGTGAAACTTTCAGGGATTAGTAGATGAATATCTGTAGATGATCCTATTTATTTGATATTTTGAAAAATGCGCAAGGCGCCGAAGCTCGCCCGAGCTAAAAAAATTGGCACCATTTTTTTTTTCATGAAATTTTCGCACATTTTCAGCCCTAGCTTTTAATATATAAATATTTTGTTAAGACATGTAAAGCAAAAGTTGTTCAGATTAACAAGGACTTTCGTTTGATATGAAGAAAAAGGGGCTGGCCCCTCAAATAAGGGGCCAGAGGGCTCTAAAGTATTTTTGCAATAACTCTTTACTGAACAATAATTTGTTATCAATTATAGAAGCAAAAATGTTCATTGTACATCTGTTTATCTATAGAGTACCATTCCTTAGTCATATGTTACGTAATTAGGGTTTTCGGTAAGGAGTTTAAGGGTCGGCCCCTAAAACACAGTTGTTCGGATATCTCTAGAACGGTAAACAATTCATGAATACTTGTTGAACAAAATATGTTTATATTTTCAGGACCTTTCATTTGATATCAAGAAAAAGGGGCTGACCCCTCAAATAAGGGGCCGGAAGGGCTACAAAGTCTTTTTATTATAACTTATTTTTTAACGATAATTTGTTATTAATCATAAAGCAAAAAAAAAGAGCTTATTAATCATAATTTAAAACTGAAATCCGTTTTAAAATCGGACCATGCATTACAGAGTTATAGGGGTTTAAAATTTTGATTTTTCCGGAAATTTTGATTCCACATTCTTGGTTAAGAAAATAGTTTTATGGTCAGAGTGAAATCAACTCGTACCTTAAATTATTCGATAATTGTAAAATCGTACTTTAACACATTCGGATTTGTATTTGCTAAGTTGTTCTTGAAATCGATACGGTTTTTGTCAATTCGTACTTACAATCATTCGGATTTTGTTAACTCGTACCAAGAATAATTCGACTTTTTTTCTTTTTGTCTTAGTTTCTTATGTTTATTGGATTAAAAACTCTGCTTCTTACAGGAACTTCTAGCTTTACTTTCGACATTAACGGAAGACCCACTCGTTGCTTTGCAACGAGCTTTGCTCTAGTTATTATACTTTTTCTTTTTTTTCTGACTCCTTTTCGGCTTCATAACTCAAAAAGTCTTCAACCAATTTCAATGAAACTTTCAGCGATTGTTGCTAGTTAGCGTTCCTCAAAGATGTTAAAGATTCAATGACAACGTCACTTCTGTTTTGACGTTACGTCATTTTTAAAATTTTTAAAAAGTCATTTTGTCCGGGGGATTTCTCAAAAACGCTTTAAGATAGAGTCTTGAAATTTTCTGTGATTATGAATTTGTCAATTTACCTGTGCAATAAGGCTGGAAATGGAAATCCGTCACTTCCGGTCGAAACCGGAAGTAAATCAAATTTTTCAAAAATTTGAATTTTTTGATCAATTCAAAAACGTATACGTGTTTTGTAGAGCTTATTAAGCTAAATCAAACACTGAAAACCGTTTTAAAATCGGACGATGCATTACAGAGATATTGGGGTTTAAAAATTGATTTTTCCGGAAATTTTGCTTCCACATTCTGGGTTAAGAAAATAGTCTTAAGTACAAAGTTAAATTAACTCGTACCTAAAATAATTCGAAAATTGTTAAGTCGTACTTGAACACATTCGGATTATTTTTTGTTAAGTTGTTCTTGAAATCTTTAAGGGTTTTGTTAATTCGTACTTAAAATCATTCGGATTTTGTTAAGTCGTACCAAGAATTTTTGATTTTTTTTTTATCTTTTTGTTTAAGTTACTTTTGTTATTAGTTTAAGAACTCTGCTTCTTAAAGGAACTTCGAACTTTACTTTCGACATTAACGGAAGACCCACTCGTTGCTTTGCAACGAGCTTTCCTCTAGTCTTATTTTTCTTTTTTTCTTTTTTCTTCCTAGACGCGAACTTTGAGGCTTCATATCTTGCTCATTTCTGAACGGTTTTTGCTCAAACTTTCAGGGCTTATAGACATTACAAAACACTATTTAAAACATTTCATAAACTTTAAAATTCCTCTTCCGTTAACGAGTTATTCCCTTTTTAAATTTTTTTAGGGCCTTTGGTTTCCAGACAAAGGCTCCGAGACTATGATAGCAGGGAATGGGAATCCAGCGAATTTGAATAACAGAGACATTGAAGTTGTGCACATCGATTTTTGTTTTTCGATTACGTTTGTTATTTAGAAAAAGGTAGGGGGTCAAAAAATAGGATTCCAAAAAGTGCGAAAATTTAGACATATTTTGCTTTGTATCTTTTAAACGAAAAATATTTTGTTAAGACATGTAGAATAAAAGTTGTGCAGAATGTGAAGGGCTTTCATTTGACACCAATAAAAAAGGGCTGGCCCCTAAAATTAAGGGCCAATAGCGCTTGAAAGTTTTTGCTTAATAACAAAAACGGTTAGGATTTCGATATGGCTGTCGCTGGAAAAGTTGTTTGTTGGGATCTCATAAAGGTCGTTACAATGTTATTTTGTTGGTGATTTGTGTTGTATGAGTGTAAAAAGCTGTACATGTTAACATGTACCTCGTTTATTTGGCAAGTTAACGAAAGTCTATGTGCGTGCAACTGGCATAAAGTTACCACAGAAAGTATGCTGGTTTATACAGGAAATTTTTTTTAGAATAGATTTTTTTTTTTTGGAGTTTATGTTAGTTTTGTTCTTATAGTGCACAATCCCTAAAACGAGAATCGGAAAACAAAACATTCTTCTTCCTTTGTAGTAAAACACAAACTACGGATTTAAAATAAATCTATGTATTACATTTGAGTTTTCATACTGCGTGCATTTAAAATCTACCTTGAATAAGAGCTGTGTGTGTACCGTTACGTAAGCTATCCCTCACCCGCGGCCTAGAAAATCGGTCACCATGGTCGCGACGGGGCTAATTAGCGGTCAGCGGTTATCTAATACACGAGAGTTGCGTCTCTCATATATGAGTTTATTTAGCCGCGCACTCTAGAATTGTTTTAGTTTATATACCCGTAAATAAAATACAAGATCTGTTTTAATTTCTTCATGTTATAAGAGTTTGTCCATCTTGTTTTTATTTAATTAAACATTAGAGTGTAAGAAGACGTTCTGAAAATTTATAAAGGCGATATTGCTACAAATCGGAAACTTCGTCAGTCTTAAATTAATGGTTGGTTTGTAGGTTTAAAATGTTTATAAATCTGTACAAATATTGTTTTAAATCAACAAACAACCCACAAATATTAAAACTTTTAAATGATGATCATTCCTCGCACATGGCCGAGGAGATCCCGCGCGAGTGCATGTTTCAGACTTTTGTACGAACACAACTATTTTCTTTTATTATGATTTCAACTATGATATTGGTTTAAGATGAAAAGATAAATTTATTTTACATGTACAGTTGATTTAGCAATGATTAATACGATTGCGCACAAGGTAGTTTATTATAATCAAAGTTCCATGTTTCATGTTTGCGGTAGGTGCTGGCACGATAAAAGGTGTCCTGAATTGAGGCATTCGGATTTTTTTTTAATTGGCAAAAAGATAATCAGATTTGACGAAAATCATTTTTTGGCGACTTCTTCTTATGTGTAACATTTTCACTTTCCCACCCGTTTGTTTATTCGGTCAGTCTGTGTTAATTCAATCGCAGCGTGCGACCGAAAATATTGTGTCGCTTTGAACAGCGCACACAGCTGAGAACATCTATAGCCCCAGTCGGGTTATGTTTATATGGCTGCTGCAGATAATCAATTGTTATGTAATTGAGTAACAATGTATCGAAGGTTATCGAATATTAAGTGTGCTTTCACTACAGTGGTCAATTGTTAAACAATAAGGCTATTATTCGAAGTCAATCATCTTCACATTATACATGTAGGTGCGAAATCGTAATCGGATAATGTTGCTAATAAATCAACCTGTTGAACACGCTAAACTTCTACAGATATGAACGGAATAATATATTATACTTAAAAGTTTTAAGTCAAAGGAAAATTGTTCTCGGATGAAGAAGTTATGAAATACGACTACATTATGCAACGCAGTCGGTCGCCATAGAAATCATCAAAGTACTGCAAGTGTCGACAGATTTCTTGTTTCTTTGAAATACATGTACCATGATAGCTCGCTACCAGAGTAAAGCTAGCCAGCACTAACTCCAACGCACTAACAAAAAACAAGTATTCCTTTTAAAGGAATGATCGGCAATAATGATATATTGATAGCTAGAAGCAATCAACATGATCAGTTTGATGTAAAATAATAAAATAAGTACTGTATTTTTACAAAATATAGAATATTTTGAATCTGTACACCATAATTTCATTATTATAAACCGTCAACAAATTTAATTTTTAAATAAATTTGGGAAAAGCCGTTCGTAAACTCCTTGTCTAATTTTATATTTTTAACGTAATTATTAAATGTTAATGTATCTTCTTCTTTAGAATACTGAGTAGGGCTCTTCAAAGAGCATTAACACGTATACAAAGAAAGAGTTGTATTAAAATAATTTAATGCGACTGAAAAACATTTAATGCCATCATAACTTGCTATTGAGGTCGCATTATAACGTAACCTTGTTTATAAATCAAGCCGTCTTCCTAGCTACTATTATGCAACATCAATAGATCGAGGTCAGTTCATGGACCATCTTCTTATGATTGAGGTCAGTTCATCGAGGTCATATGCATTACTGAATGAATCTTTCGATCGAAATTCTTACGCGTGAGACAAAATGTGCATTCTTGAATTAACAGGTCGAACTGTATTTAATGTATGTTTGCATCTCGTAAGGTAAATGAATTGAAATAAAACCGAGTAAAATGTTATATAAATACTAAACCAAACTTCAAGTTTTTATAAGAACTACTTATGCAAGCGGAATGTGTGCGCACGTGGAAGCATTTGCCGGATGCCTCATATGGACACAACAGTGATCGGCCGAAGCCGATCACAATAAGTTAAAATTATCGACTATTTTTCAAGCGTTTTCCGATCCCGATATTAAACAACTGAAATTATTAGGCCGCCTTGCACCCACACTAGGACTTGTGCTTATAAGGTGAGCCCGGATTCCTCGAGAACGGGTGTACCCTCGAGGATTCCGGCGCCAAATTAGGCACTAGTGACAACGATTTTCGGCGCCAGGGCGCGGAGTAGACCTTAAGAAAACAAATTATTTCTGTAATGTAGCGTTCTAAACAAGGCGCCCTGTCCCCAAACAAGGACTTCTGCTTATTAGGTGAGCCCGGATTCCTCGGGGGACGGGTAATCCCTTGAGGATTCCGGCGCCAAATTAGGCACTTGTGACACCGATTTCCGGCGCCAGGGCGCGGAGTAGACCTTAAGTGAACAAATTATTTCTGTAATTTAGCGTTCTAAACATGGCGCCCTTCGCCCAAATTAGGACTTGTGCTCATTAGATGAACCCGGATTCCTCGGGGGACGGGTAATCACTTGAGGATTCCGGCGCCAAATTAGGCACTAGTGACACCGATTTCCGGCGCCATGGCGCGGAGTAGACCTTAAGTGAACAAATTATTTCTGAAATGTAGCGTTCTAAACAAGACGTCCTCCAAACATTGAAAGTTCTTACTTCACACAATGATTGCTTATGACCTAAGTGTTGACTTGTGCTCATTAGGTGAGCCCGGATTTCTCGGGGGACGGGTAATCCCTTGAGGATTCCGGCGCCAAATTAAGCACTAGTGACACCGATTTCCGGCGGCAAGGCGCGGAGTAGACCTTAAGTGAACAAATTATTTCTGTAATGTAGCGTTCTAAACAAGGCGCCCTACAAACATTGAAAGATCTTACTTTACACAAAGATTGCCTATGACCTAAGTGTGTGTTATGATTTTGTTTCAAGGTTATTTTGTGAAGTTCAAGGTCATTGGAGGAAATTTCATAAGTTGTGTCTGTAGATAAATACTTTAGTTATGATTTTGTTTTTCTTAGTGGGGAGGGGGGAATTATTTGTGAGGTTGCTCACAGAACCGCCAGTTAGTCCACTGAGAGCACTCTCCCCCTTTCTCGATATCGCAACCAAAATTCACCTTAAATTAACTTAAAGGAAATTGAATCTTGGGGCATTGTTCCCCCTCCCCTAACCCACATTTTAGTAGAAGGCAATATAAATTTTTATGGCAAATTGAAAACAAATTATATTAAACAAAATAAGTTATAGCTGCCTCACAACTCCCCCCCCCTCCCCTACCACTACCACGGATTAGATTTTGAAGATTATTTTTTTCTTTTATTGGCTTGTTAATACATTTCGGAAGAATTTGTTCCCCGAAGCAAAAACCATGCTGAGTGTTTGCACGGCCAAACGTTATACGGAGAGTTGTCCCTCCCACTGAGCACCTCTCGTACAGCGCACCCTCAGGTTGGAGAAGCCGTCATCATTTATTTTTGATTTTCTGAACTTTTATCATATTGACAATCCTGTCTGATTAAAATCACCACCCTTCTGCCAACACCCATCAGGGTCTGATAGGTATCGATAACAATTCATTTTCACTTAACCTCTATATTTGCACACAACCTAAATATATATCTCATTTACCAAATACATGACTTTATCTGTTAATGAGTGGTGCAACTCTTCAATACTCAGTCTGGGGGTTACATAGAAAGCAGGATTAAAATAATTTGCCTGTCTCCATTTTAAAAATTCCAATACATTTTCTAAAGCCCTGATTGGTCAGAATTTTAGGTCGGGTGAAGATGACCCCCTATCAATACCTGTCAGACCCTGTAAGGAGAAGAGGGTGCTTTTAATCAGACTGATTGACAATCCTTTTCCGACAGGAAGCTGCAACGGAAGACCTCTTCGTTGCTTTGCAACGAGCTCGTTTCTAGTTTAAATGTATTTTCACTCACTTTAACTCGTTTTCATGAGAACTATAAATCGTTACAATATGTCAGTATCACGTTTTAACGAAATGATTTTTATTTTCTATAATATACCATATTCTTTCATTTAAGATTTTTTTGAATATGCAATAAAAAAGACAATAGTGTAGAGTTTTTCTCAAATATAACAAGGAATGATTATAAAAACTTAAATTTATAAGGGAGTCATAATTCTACAGGGGTCATTTTTCTTCACGTAGAGTGTGCTCAATTTTATGAAAATGGCACTTATTCTTCAGGCAAAAGGGTCTTTTTCTACGTAGAATAATGACCGGGGGATCATTATCCCACGTCGAAAAATGACCCCCGGTCATTATTCTACGGGGTCATTATTCTGCTTTACACCGGTCTCAGTCGCCATGTGCTCATTGACAAGATCATGAACAACGGAAAAACCGTTGTCAGTCCGGGGTATAAATAATGTTCTAACAAGTATGAAAAAAGGCAGTCAGCATACGATCTAATGAAACATTGTACTTGCTGACAAGGTCATTGTATCGATCATAGAACTTGCGTAAAGATAATTGTAATCGAGGTTCTTGTTCCAACAACTTGTTTGTAAGTAGCTTGCCTCGTTTAATAAAGTGTTCGTATGTAGAGCATGCTAATGCATAACGAATAGGCTGAGACATGCGCGGATCTAGAGGGGGGGGGGGGTCCGGACCCCCCCCCCCTGGAAAATGAAAATGAGTAAAATTTACATAGGAAAATTATCGCAAATATGTCTCGGAAGGTAAACGGTATACTACTCCCCCCCCCCCCCCCCCCGAAGATTAGGAATATCATGATTTTGGGAATTAATTTATTTATTTTTATTTTGCTTGTCAAGATTTCTGATGATTAGTGTAGCCTCCCCCCCCCCCACACACTTTTAATTCGGACCCCCCTGGAGAAATTTTCTGGATCCGCGCATGTGAGAGACATAAACCCCATAAGCAGGCCAGGTGATGATGGTATATTGCTACATAAGTAAGGGAAGTTGACGATGGAAAAATTAAAATCATCACGTTTATCATATAGTTTTGCTGTTATATTACCATTAACGTCTTTTTGTAGTAAAATATTTAAATATGAAACAGATGTTTCGAAATCTGTGGTATCTTTTATTTCAAGCTTACTGGGATATATTGAGTTAACATAAGAGTGAAAGTAACAGTTGTTAATGGAATAAACACCATCAATATATCTAAATGTGGAGTTGAAGGCCACATCAAGAGCTTTATTCTTTTCTTGCACATGCTTTTGAATGAATTCTGCATCATAAGAATATATTTACATTTTCCAGTGTCTTTGCCTGTGATAACACTACGTATCGATTTTGTACTATATAACCCATAACTTCAAATGACGCCAAATTGAGGCGCCAGCGGGGTTTGCTTATTCATATTTAGATATTTAATCGTACGATAGCTTAAATTATGTAAATATAAGTAATAAGGAATCATTCTCTGAATATTATGAGGTGATAATTTCGGTCGGGGCGTGATCAAATCTATCATAAAGCCCTTCGGGCTTTATTGGATTTGATCACGCCCCGACCGAAATTATCACCTCATAATACTCAAAGAATGATTCCTTATTCCTTAAATAAAAATAAGTCAGCCTATAGCGGAGCACAGTTTGTGCCCATGGAAATTCCGACTGATTGTTGGACGACCTGGTCTCCAAAAACTACATAGATGTTGAGAATCAGAAATTCAAGCATCTTGTTTATGTCAACTTCAGAGTACTTGTGTGTACAATCAGAATGGTTCGAACAAAATAATATTTTAGGTTTCCAATGACAAGGTAAGAAAATTTACGAGTTCCATTTTTATTGAAGAATCAATAATATAGTGACTTCCGGCAACAGCCCTAATAAACATCTACGTAAACATACCAAACAAGTTCGATGAGAATCTTAATCTAATTATAGTAACATCGAGAACGTAAAAACTCGGTGACCAATAAAGCGTAAATAAATTAAGTATAATCCGGATCTTTAAACGATAACTCTTATGTTAAATAAAGTTGACTAATATATAACAAAATATAATTTAAAAAACAACAACATTGGCACAATGTCTATTATGACACCTTGATCCAGGGGTCATACAATTTTACAATTAAGGGCTTTATGGACACAATAACCATGCATTCTGTTTTTTCACTAATGTACATTGGAGTAGCGAAACATATTTTTTTTTTAAATTTTAATAATTTTGGTGGAAGGTTTCATGGACTTCATAATCATGCATTAAGGTGGGTTTTTTTTCCATGTGTGGGGGTAGAGAAAAAGGTTTTTTAAGATTTAATACATTTTCATTATATGGCAATATTGGCCCCGCCCTAAAGCCTGAACGCCTGACCTAGGGGTCATGAATTTTACAATTTTGGTACAGGGATTCATGTACATCATAACCATGCATTTAGTTTTTTCCCCACATGTGTGGGAGTAGAGAAGAAGATTATTTTTGAAAACGAGGCCCCGTGAGTGGTTGAATTTCACAATTTAGATTACTCATAGAGATGCTTCAAACCAAAACTGGTAACAATTGGCTTATAAGACAGATGACGCACGACGACGGACCGATAGCAAGAGGTCACCTGAGTCACAAAGGTGCCTTAAAAAAATAACCAGGCTAAAGGTAGCAGGAATAACTGTTTACTTTTGGGAACAAATATCAATATTTAATTGATTTTCTATTAAGCTATCTGAATACATGTACATCTAAACTTATACTTTTTAAGACACTACGTTACAAGATGGCGATTAAAATATTTTGTTAAATTGTTTTCATCAATTTACCTGGTTGTATATTGTCATAGCTCAGTGGTTGAAGTATTGGGTTTGTGAACCGCAAATCAGAGTTCGAATCCTCCTGGGGCATTTGTTCATATTGACTGAACCCAATGTTTGAAGAAATTTTTTTCCGCTTTTTTGACTTATATACATCTAATATATTATCACCGTGCAATATTCACTGTTCAATTATAACTTTATTTTGGACTTTACTTTTTAAATTCAGTTCTATTTGTAATATTTTCTCATAGTTTATATCGTACAAAGTTATTTATTCAATTAATGATTGACACCTTTCGGACTCCATGTGTGATTTCAAAGAGACAGAGTGCCATATCTCAAGGACTGCTAATCTGTTAAAACAACATCGTGCAATTAACTGTTTTTCATGTCTAGGACATCAAAGACTCATTGAGTTTATTTAATTATTTTATATCTGTCAATTTTTCACTCAGCTTACTTATGTCACCACCTGTCAATTTACACTTATTGTTCAGATTCTTATATATAGTCATGTAAAATTGTCAATCGGCAGTCTGGAATACGGCGGCCAGCCTCGCCCAGTCGTCCGACTCACCCAGAGTCTTGAGTCCGGAGGCCAATACTGGCCATATCCGACTTGGTTGTAATATGCCTGTCTGTTAAATTGTTGTAATGCTGCCATAGTTGACTCTCGTCCAATAAATTCGGAATCCTGCATCAATTGCCTGTTTATTTCTCTGGAACTGCATATTGGTGGACCTTCGGGAATACGGCACACCTATCCTTCGTTTTTACCTTACGGCCCACAGCGCGCCTCAACCTAATACCTTGTACCTTCTACGCCAACATTCCCTCACCCCGTTCGTACTGCACACGACGGATGCAGTTCCAGAAGAATTACTTAGCACCGTACAAATCTACGCGGTCACACTATCATGCTTTCGATCATAATCAATGATTTTTCTGCTGATTAGAAAACTATTTCAAGGTGTAGTGAGGCACCTGAAACACAACCGCATAAATAATCCTTATCCCGGCGAGCTTTATTGCTTTCGAAGTTGTCAATGCTCATACAATTTATTTATGCATAAATCATCTTGATCATAAAGAAAGAAAGCCGATGAAGTAAATGTTAATTTTCCGCTCGGGTACTCTCAGTAATTTGATGATTTTCCTTATTGCTTACTAACTTTAACGGGTTTCAGCCTGGTAAAAAAAAAGTTGACTCAATGGATTTATAACCATTTCATATAAAGCCATTAAACGATTAATTACGAAGTGACAAATGAATGTTTGATGCTGAGTTAATCTGAATTCTTTTAGTCAGTGAAAATATTGATTAAAAACCTTTGTTTGATGCGCCTGGTAAAAAATCGATAATTTTCTTCTATTTTCCGATGTAGGCACAGCTACGAAAGACATGATTTTTCTTGATTGTTCAGAAGTCTGTAAGTATATCGACATTTTTTGGTCTCTTAAAGATATATCGTTTTTGATAATGTCAATCATTACAATCCAGTTTCTTCTATTTTGTAAATTTTCAATGGCAATCGATGTATTTTAATTTTCATTGTATAGTCATTTTACCAAGTTGAGTTTCATGAGGTTTTTTAAGGGTTTGTCCATTTTTTGCAATAATTATTTAAATTAATTGTCAATCATGCACTAACAAAAGCTATGAAACAATCCTTAGCTTTTGTAGGATCGGCTTTATTAAATTATAGAAATACCTTCATGCAAGCTATGATATTAAAATATCCTACTTTATGCCACTGTAAATGATCATTGTTCATTATATTAAAATCGCGATTTCATGGAGGAATAACAGTCCACTTTTTGGGTATACGATATAACGAAAAGAAATCGATTTGTTAATTTGCATAAGCATCAAAGCTTTATGCATGAAATTGTCACGTGTTACAATTGATTTCTAATCTTAATAACTGGAATACGTCCTCTTAAAGCTGCTTGGTCCGATTTTATATCAAATTTTGTGAACGCTTTTAAATGATGGTTATGCTAAGTATGTGTATAATAAAAGACATTGGAGTAGTTTCCCCGGTCAGTTATGCCAAATATCAAGGGAAAAAAATAATGTACAAAATTGGTTTTAAAATCAAACGACACTAAAGGGTACCGCGTTAATTCGCCTCATAATAAAATTTGCCCCTGACGTCGAAGCAGCTATGATTGTATTACCACTTTGGCATCGCTATAAATAAAGGTGATAATGTTTTGGCAAATCAAAAATAAACCTGTGTACATTTTGTTCACTAATATTTCTGAAGTTTGATTCGTTTACAATCGAGTTTGGTTTGTTTTTTGTTTGCCCATAAAGAAATTATTTTATTTACTTTTAATATTTCTAACTTTAAAAGGAGACCGATTCTTCTGGTGTAAATAGGCAAAAGTCTGTAACTTTCTAAGATAATTTGTTTTTATGGAAAATTATTAAATACTGTGATAGCCAAAAAATCGCACAATGCAGCTTAAAAAAACCCTGACATTTATTCCACATATTAAATAAAGTCCTTTGCGCTCTTATTTTAGCGAAATTCATTGTTCACTCTATATAATTATCTCCGGGCAAACTCTAGCGACATAAGGGATCATTTGATTGAGATACAATAAACATTAGGACTGACATAATCACTATGATACCGTTTGAATTTGTAAAGTTATCAATTTCTATATCATGATATAAATTGATGGTCAATATGACACAGTATATCACACACACTTTGAAAATGCTGAAGTGTTTTTGAGAAAACGAATCAGAACAACAAATATATTATAATTATAGACTCTTGTTGCTATAGCAACAAAAAAGTTCTTGTGTTCCTGTTCTGTTCCTGCATTACGTATTGATCTGTAAAGAATGCGAAGAAAAAGATTTAAGTATTTCCTGTGACGACCGGAATTACGATGAATCAAACGAAATAGTTAAAACACATCTACTTAGATAGGTTTATCATCTCGCCAAGTATTGATGTTAAAGTCTTTACTGTTTCTAATATCTCACTGATAGAAGGTTTTTGTATCGGGACCGGAAGCGGACAAATTAAATTGCTCAATAAAATTAAAAGATTGTCATTCTTGTTTAATTTCCTAATGTATTTCATTCTTTATCAGTTAAACACATCTACAAACGTGGTTCTATCATCATACAAAGTTTTGTTGTTCAAGTCTTTACCGTTTCTGAGAGATCTTGTGGCGTCAAGGTTTTTGTCTTGGGACCGAAACGGACAAACTGAGGTGTTAAGTGAAAATTAAAGTTTGCACTTGTTGTACGTTTATCTTAAGTGTTTATCAGGCTAGCTAGAATACTAAAATAACTAGATGCTGTCATTAGACAGTAATACCCGCACCAAGTGTTTGCCCCTAAATAACACTGTTTTGTACCAGTTTTAGTAAAAACGAAGGCCACGTGCACGTAATACACCATCATCGGAACCCACAGGTTTTCTATCCGTTACACTGCAGTATAACGGATAGAAAACCTGTGGGTTCCGATGATGATAATGCACATGAGCGGCCCTGTATGTACAGTTGTGGTTTAACTGTTTGCATGTGAATTTTCAGTTAATCAATAATCTTTTCATTACATTTCATAGAAAGTATGGTCTATATAATTATTACAAACAAAATTAAATTATGTCCCCTTCCCTCGGCGGTTGCCGGCTTAATTTAGATTTGCTTCTAGGTGCCAACATCATCGCGTGCACAGATTAAGAGAAGGGATTGAAGTGGGTGGGGGGGGGGGGGGTCCAGACCCTCCCACCCTTGAAAAAAATAATTTATATTAATACATGTAGTAAAATTACCAAACAATACACCTCGGACCCCAATCCCCCCACCCCCTGCAAACACAGTTACATACTACTTTGCCACCCCCCCCCCCCACACAAACTCCTCATGGATAAAGAAACATCAGAATATTTTGATAACAACGAAAGCCTGTACATGTAGTAAAGTGCATTATAATCAAAATTCTTTCACAGTGACGTTTTATAATTTTAAATTTTTACAATACAGGTATGTAGCAAAAAAAGATAAATTTTTAAAATTTTGGAATCTGAAGTAAAAAATAGAAAAGCCCCAGCAGCATTTGCACTCTCTACAGACATGTAGTTATAACGCTCTAACCCATTGCACTTCACTGTTAGGTAACATTATTTTGGGGGGAATTATTATATTTATACTTTATTGTTTTTTATTTCTGCAATAGGGAGTTCATTACAATATGCAGGTGTCCTGTACGTACCACCTTAAAGCTGAAAATCAAGTGTGCTTTACATATTTTTACCGAATAAAACAGTACAAGGGGTTTAAAAGAATAAAGTCATGAAAATACATGCATGTTACAAGAAAATGATCTTTGTCCGAAGTTACGTACACAACACAGGTCTACAGGTCGCATTACCGGGTACTAGTTTTACCCAGCTCTTCAGTTAGATGGCTTTCACGTGGTGTACATAACGGTATGTGTTTTCCTTGTGCAGAATAGGATTAATTAACATGCATAAACATTTCTTTTGTGATGATCAGCTTATTAATGGATTCATATTGTGCTCTAATTGGATTATCATTATGATGTTAACCAATATAGGTAAGCATAATACATGTAGTACTCGCACAATATTATGAGACACCGGTATACATATGTATTACTTTCACTTTCTAAATAAGTGATCTCCCTTTGCCAGCATACTGTATCATCATCTTTTTTAAAATATCTAAATAAGCTCATCATTGTAACATATCCTATCACATTTGTACAGTTTCTGTCATTTTAATTGCAAAAGTTATTTTTTCATTTGTCAGATTTAAATATTAAGTTGAACCCATATTGACCCTGTGACAATTTGTATTAAATTTGTGCATTACATTTAAATAAGTGTAGAGACTTATCATGTCTATATGAGTTTTATTTAATAGGGAGGAAAGGGTCTTTTTTCTTAATGTATTATGATGCATCAAATAAAACGTAGGCCATGACCCTATGGGATTGTTCTGACCCAATGAAACAGGAAAATACCATTAATCTTGAAAACTGTTGAGAACCCTTACCACTAAACCAACTATATTTCTGTTTCTAAAATCATTATGATGCATCAAATGGTGTAAGTACATGACCCCCAGGAGTTGTCTTTAAACCACACCCACACCTCTGAAATAGGAAATGATGATATACTTTGATAATCCATGTGGGTAATTTCTAGCCTATTGATGACCCTGCTTTGTTTAGGATTACAATTAATTGCCCCGAATACATATAACATTTTGTTTATCTTATCGATAAGAATTAAAAAGCAATTTCCTAAATCTTTATGTGCATCTAGAGAAAAATACCAATCAAGAAATGATTTAAAATTTGCTACTGTACACATGTTAGAATGTATTAAGGTGGCTCACTACACCTTGAAATATTTTCTCAAATCAGCAGAAAATTACTTGATTATGATAGATATCATAATGGATAAAAAGTATTTAAGTCAAATAGGCAAAAAAATGTGCAATTTTGGATGAAAAATTACATTTTAGAAAATTTAATTCAGTAAACTTGAACAAAAGCTGCAGGCGGATTCAAACTCATGATCTGCGGTTCAGAAACCCAATACTTTAACCACTGAGCTACGACAATATACAACCGAATCGAACGATATTAACAGTTTAACAAAACATTTAAATCGCCATCTTGTGACGTAGTGTCTTAAAAATTATAAGTCTGGGTGTAGTGAGGTACCTTAAAGAAGACTCTGAATCTGATGGGGGGTGTGGAGGATAAACATTTGATTTTAATCATTTATTGTTATTAATTTTAACTTGAATAGTTGGCAGAAAATAAGACTTCTGATGGTTTATTCCCCGAAACGGCTACTCGCCAGAACAAACACCTAATTATTTTAGGCAATTATGGGGTCCTCTAAGGGGGTACAGGTAGAATGTACCTGTGTCCACCTGGAATCCCCTAATCAGTTAAATTAGCATAAATTCAGAAGAAATAAATGCATGTTTCTATAAATGTAGTAATACACATTTTTTAAACCTAAATCAATGTTGCAGTTTTCAGTCATTTTTTTTAAATTCTGTTACTTTTCAACAACATGTATTACATGTATATATACTAGAATGCTGTAATTTAGTACCTTTTTATATCGAAAAGACTCAATTTTAAGTCCCAAGGTGAATGATACTGTGATAGTGGGTTGTCCCAAAGATTAACAAGTCCACTTAAGGGTTCTTCATTTATTCAGATATAGAGATTAAAGGATTCTATTGGCTATAGTAAACCACCTGATCATGTGCACATGTATTAAAGTGACCATACAGGTGAAATGCCTTAAGGCTATAAAATATCAGAAGCCACTAGAATAGATAATTAAATAATAATTACTTGATAGGTGCATAAAAGACAGGGAGTTATAGGGATAATAGTCTGTTTCTAAATATGTACATGTAAAATATAAATGAAATGGAGGATGAAGATGATGATGTTGATGAAATATGAATAATGCATGAATTTAATTATTATCATAAAATGCACCCTATTACAATACCAATTATTTTATCTTTCTAATTATCCATGTATATTTTTTTAATTTTTGTTACTTTGATTAACATATCAGAATCAGCACCCATAATCAACCACACCACCCCAGTCCGAACCATTACATGTTATCTGTTTTAGCTCTCTCTCTTTCTCTAGCTCGCTCTCTCTCTCTCTCTCTCTTCCTTCTGGTGTTTCCATGCTTTCTTGTAATGAGTCTCTCTCCATGTTTAACATTTTACTAATTCTGATCATATCTCAATAGATCATTTGTCGATTATGCAAGGTGTAATGTGATTTTTTTTTAAGAAAAACATTTTTTACCAGTTTATAAAACTTTTAGACCCCAAATTCTATTTTTATTTTAATACATCATTCAACAATTAAGAAAAGTGTAAATGTAAGGTTTTTTTTTAATTTTAAGCAAAAATAAATGCAAGGTTTTTTTATTTTAAGAGAAAAAACCGTCATTTTATTTAAAGTCTAAGTAGGGATACATACATACAGAAAATTTTTCCAGGGGAAGGGGGGGGGCAACAGTTATTTGAGTTTGCCGGGGGGGGGGGGGGTCTGAAGCATTTTTTCGGCAATTTTTTTAATTAAATGTAATTTAAAGAAATTTGAATTTTGATCTAGATCTGCACATGGGATAAATGTTTATTTCATGCTACTATTTGTCTACCAGGATTACATTAAATTTTTCAAAATCTTATAGCACATCTATAGGACAGTCCCTATCATATCTCAAGATATCATGTATCTATTCATTAAATCATAAGAGGAGTTCTGGGATCTATGTTTTTTTATGAGTGATAAACGTCAATTTTCTGCTATTATTTGACTCCCTAGATGAAATTTAAATTTTTAAAACCTTACTGCACATCTTTAGGACAGCCTCTATCATATCCCAAGATATGATGTGTCTATTCATTAAATCATAAGAGGAGTTCTGGGATCTGGGTTTATTTATGAGTGATAAACGTCAATTTTCTGCTATTATTTGACTCCCTAGATGAAATTTAAATTTTTAAAACCTTACTGCACATCTTTAGGACAGCCTCTATAATATCCCAAGATATGATGTGTCTATTCATTAAATCATAAGAGGTGTTCTGGGATGTAGGTTTTGTTTAGGAGAGATAAACGTCAATTTTCTGCTACTATATGACTTTCTGGATGAAATTAAAATTTCTAAAACCTTATTGCACATCTATAGGACAGCCCCAATCATATCCCAAGAGATGACAGAGCTACTCCAAAAGTTGTAAAAGGAGTTATGGGAACCATACTTTTTTTTGCAAAAAAACGTCGTTTTTTGTTGCCCACTGATCCCTGTGTTGTAAAAAAAATTTCTGAAACCTGATCACACTTCAAAATGACACCCCCAATCATATTCTAGAAGATCATTTGGCTACTGCCAAAAAAAAAATGACGTTTTTTAAATCAGATTTTTTGTAAAAAAACGTCATTTTTCAGCCACCAAATGACCCCCAGGGCTAATTTGAAATTTCCGAAACCTTATTGCGCATCTGTAGGATACCCCAAAACATATTCCAAAAGATGATTTGTCTATTGTTGAAAATGTAGGAGGAGTTCGAGGAAGAAGGTTTTTTGTGAAAAAACGTCATTTTTTACCAATTATTTGACCCCCAGGACTACCAGAGAATTTTTGAAACCTTTTTACAAAACAACATGATACCCCAAATCAAACTCCAAGAGTTCAGTTTGCTTGTTTATAAGATGTAAGAGCAGTTTGAGAAAGTAAAACGTGACAGACGGACGGACGGACGGACGGACGGACGGAACAGGACAACAACAATATACCCGAACTTTCTTTAGAAAGTGCGGGTATAAAAACAGTAAACTTATTAAAACCTTAAGTAGTTTCAATACTTCCGGTGAGAACCGGAAGTGAAGGCTAACAAATTAACATCGTTAGATACATCTTCAATCAAATGTCTATCATTCATGACTTCGATTCTTGATCATTCACAGTTTCTGAGATCCCGCGAGTACAAAATTTGAAAAAAAGAAAGTTAGTTGAGATATTTGAGATATCTCACCGGAGGTAGAATTAAAAAAATATCTTCCAAAGATGACGCATGTTAAACTTTCTAAAGAAGTATTGATATTTTCTTAATGACAGTAATAAATAACTAGATGCTGTCATTAGACAGTAATACCCGCACCAAGTGTTTGCCCCTAAATAACACTGTTTTGTACCAGTTTTAGTAAAAACAAAGGCCACGTGCACATAATACACCATCGTCGGAACCCACGGGTTTTCTATCCGTTACACTGCATGCAGTATAACGGATAGAAACCTGTGGGTTCCGACGATGATAATACACATGAGCGGCCCTTTATGTACAGTTGTGGTTGAACTGTTTGCATGTGAATTTTCAGTTAATCAATAATCTTTTCATTTCATAGAAAGTATGGTCTATATAATTATTACAAACAAAATTAAATTATGCCCCCTTCCCTCGGCGGTTGCCGGCTTAATTTAGATCTGCTTCTAGGTGCCAACATCATCGCATGCACAGATTTAGAGAAGGGATTGGAGTGGGTGGGGGGGGGGTCCAGACCCTCCCACCCTTGAAAAAAATAATTTATATTAATACATTATATTAATACATGTAGTAAAATTACCAAACAATACACCTCGGACCCCAATCCCCCCACCCCCTGCAAACACAGTTACATACTACTTTGCCACCCCCCCCCCCACACACACCTCATGGATAAAGAAACATCAGAATATTTTGATAACAACGAAAGCCTGTACATGTAGTTAAGTGCATTATAATCAAAATTCTTTCACAGTGACGTTTTATAATTTTTAATTATTACAATACAGGTATGTAGCAAAAAAAGATAAATTTTTAAAATTTTGGAATCTGAAGAAAAAATAGAAAAGCCCCAGCAACATTTGAACTCTCTACAGACATGTAGTTAACGCTCTAACCCATTGCACTTCACTGTTAGGTAACATTATTTTGGGGGGAATTATTATATTTATACTTTATTGTTTTTTATTTCTGCAATAGGGAGTTCATTACAATATGCAGGTGTCCTGTACGTACCACCTTAAAGCTGAAATGTGTGCTTTACATATTTTTACCGAATAAAACAGTACAAGGGGTTTAAAAGAATAAAGTCATGAAAAAAAATACATGTTACAAGAAAATGATCTTTGTCCGAAGTTACGTACACAACACAGGTCTACAGGTCGCATTACCGGGTACTAGTTTTACCCAGCTCTTCAGTTAGATGGCTTTCACGTGGTGTACATAACGGTATGTGTTTTCCATGTGCAGAATAGGATTAATTAACATGCATAAACATTTCTTTTGTGATGATCAGCTAATTAATGGATTCATATTGTGCTCTAATTGGATTATCATTATGATGTTGACCAATATAGGTAAGCATAATACATGTAGTACTCGCACAATATTATGAGACACCGGTATACATATGTATTACTTTCACTTTCTAAATAAGTGATCTAGTCCCTTTGCCAGCATACTGTATCATCATTTTTTTTTAAAAATATCTAAATAAGCTCATCATTGTAACATGTCCTATCACATTTGTACAGTTTCTGTCATTTTAATTGCAAAAGTTATTTTTTCATTTGTCAGATTTAAATATTAAGTTGACCCCATATTGACCCTGTGACAGTTTGTATTAAATTTGTGTATTACATTTAAATAAGTGTAGAGACTTATCATGTCTATATGAGTTTTATTTAATAGGAAGGAAAGGGTTTTTTTTCTTAATGTATTATGATGCATCAAATAAAATGTAGGCCATGACCCTATGGGATTGTTCTGACCCAATGAAACAGGAAAATACCATTAATCTTGAAAACTGTTGAGATCCCCACCACTAAACCAACTATATTCTTGTTTCTAAAATCATTATGATGCATCAAATGGTGTAAGTACATGACCCCCAGGAGTTGTCTTTAAACCACCCCCACCCCTCTGAAATAGGAAATGATGATATACTTTGATAATTTTTAACTTTTGAGATCCCCCATATTTATTCTTGCTCTTTGTGCGCATCAAATTGTATATAGGTTATGCCCCCTTGGAGACACCCTGACTTTCCAGAACTGGATATAATAAGGTATTTTATCTTATTCATATGTATAGTGTTTGATCCATGTGGGTAATTTCTAGCCTATTGATGACCCTGCTTAATTTGTTTAGGATTACAATTGCCCCAAATACATATAACATTTTGTTTATCTTATCGATAAGAATTAAAAAGCAATTTCCTAAATCTTTATGTGCATCTAGAGAAAAATACCAATCAAGAAATGATTTAAAATTTGCTACTGTACACATGTTAGAATGTATTAAGGTGGCTCACTACACCTTGAAATATTTTCTCAAATCAGCAGAAAATTACTTGATTATGATAGATATCATAATGGATAAGAAGTATTTAAGTCAAATAGGCAAAAAAATGTGCAATTTTGGATGAAAAATTACATTTTAGAAAATTTAATTCAGTAAACTTGAACAAAAGCTCCAGGCGGATTCAAACTCATGATCTGCGGTTCAGAAACCCAATACTTTAACCACTGAGCTACGACAATATACAACCGAATCGAACGATATTAACAGTTTAACAAAACATTTAAATCGCCATCTTGTGACGTAGCGTCTTAAAAATTATAAGTCTGGGTGTAGTGAGGTACCTTAAAGAAGACTCTGAATCTGATGGGGGGTGTGGAGGATAAACATTTAATTTTTATAATCATTTATTGTTATTAATTTTAACTTGAATAATTGGCAGAAAATAAGACTTCTGATGGTTTATTCCCCGAACGGCTACTCGCCAAAACAAACCCCTAATTATTTTAGGCAATTATGGGGTCCTCTAAGGGGGTACAGGTAGAATGTACCTGTGTCCACCTGGATTCCCCTAATCAGTTAAATTAGCATAAATTCAGAAGAAATAAATGCATGTTTCTATAAATGTAGTAATACACATTTTTTAAACCTAAATCAATGTTGCAGTTTTCAGTCATTTTTTTTAAATTCTGTTACTTTTCAACAACATGTATTACATGTATATATACTAGTATGCTGTAATTTAGTACCTTTTTATATCGAAAAGACTCAATTTTAAGTCCCAAGGTGAATGATACTGTGATAGTGGGTTGTCCCAAAGATTAACAAGTCCACATAAGGGTTCTTCATTTATTCAGATATAGAGATTAAAGGATTCTTTTGGTTATAGTAAACCACCTGATCATGTGCACATGTATTAAAGTGACCATACAGGTGAAATGCCTTAAGGCTATAAAATATCAGAAGCCACTAGAATAGATAATTAAATAATAATTACTTGATAGGTGCATAAAAGACAGGGAGTTATAGAGATAATAGTCTGTTTCTAAATATGTCATGCGCGGATCTAGAGGGGGGTCGGGGGGGTCCCGACCCCCCCTGGAAAATGAAAATTTATTAAATTTACATAGTAAAATTATCGCAAATATGCCTCGGACCCCCCCTGGAAAACACAATTACCCTTCGGACCCCCCCTGGAAAAATTTTCTGGATCTGCGCATGTATGTACATGTAAAATATAAATGAAATGGAGGATGAAGATGATGATGTTGATGAAATATGAATAATGCATGAATTTAATTATTATCATAATGTAACAGAGACACTTATTGCCTCTGCTGGGGTTTAAACCCGGGTCCTCTGGCACGCCAGTCCAGCACTCTACCGATCGAGCTAAAGGGTTAACCCACTAGCCAGAGCTAGTAGGAATGCCTTATACCTGACTCTACCACATTGTCCCCCTCCAAGGAAACAGGCATCCCGACTCTCCTGGAGTGCCAGCACCTATGGGGCGAAGTTCTAGAGACAATCTCTCTCACCCGCCAGAGAATACCCAGGTCCCAACGTGGGTGCCAAATGTAACAGAGACACTTATTGCCTCTGCTGGGGTTTGAACCCGGGTCCTCTGGCACGCCAGTCCAGCACACTAACGATCGAGCTAAAGGGTTAACCCACTAGCCAGAGCTAGTAGGAATGCCTTATACCTGACTCTACCACAATAAAATGCACCCTATTACAATACCAATCACTTTATCTTTCTAATTATCCATGTATATTTTATAATTTTTGTTACTTTGATTAACATATCAGAATCAGCACCCATAATCAACCACACCACCCCAGTCCGAACCATTACATGTTATCTGTTTTAGCTCTCTCTCTCTCTCTCTCTCTCTCTCTCTCTCTCTCTCTCTCTCCCTTCTGGTGTTTCCATGCTTTCTTGTGATGAGTCTCTCTCCATGTGTAACATTTAACTAATTCTGATCATATCTCAATAGACCATTTGTCAATTATGCACGGTGTAATGTGATTTTTTTTTAAGAAAAACATTTTTTACCAGTTTATAAAACTTTTAGACCCCAAATTATATTTTAATTTTAATACATCATTCAACAATTAAGAAAAGTGTAAATGTAAGGGTTTTTTTTAATTTTAAGCAAAAATAAATGCAAGGTTTTTTTATTTTAAGAGAAAAAAACTGTCATTTTATTTAAAGTCTAAGTAGGGATACATACATACAGAAAATTTTTCCAAGGGGAAGGGGGGGGGGGCAACAGTTATTTGAGTTTGCCGGGGGGGGGGGATACGAAGCATTTTTTTGGCAATTTTTTAAATTAAATGTAATTTAAAGAAATTTGAATTTTGAAGGGGGGATCTGGACCCCTGACCCCCCTCTAGATCAAATGTTAATTTCATGCTACTATTTGTCTACCAGGATTAAATTAAATTTTTCAAAATCTTATTGCACATCTATAGGACAGTCCCTATCATATCTTAAGATATGATGTATCTATTTATTAAATCATAAGAGGAGTTCTGGGATCTGGGTTTATTTATGAGTGATAAACGTCAATTTTCTGCTATTATTTGACTCCCTAGATGAAATTAAAATTTTTAAAACCTTACTGCACATCTTTAGGACAGCCTCTATCATATCCCAAGATATGATGTGTCTACTCATTAAATCATAAGAGGAGTTCTGGGATGTACTGGTTTTGTTTAGGAGAGATAAACGTCAATTTTCTGCTACTATTTGACTTTCTGGATGAAATTAAAATTTCTAAAACCTTATTGCACATCTATAGGACAGCCCCAATCATATCCCAAGAGATGACAGAGCTACTCCAAAAGTTGTAAAAGGAATTATGGGAACCATACTTTTTTTGCAAAAAAACGTCATTTTTTGTTGCCCACTGATCCCTGTGTTGAAAAAAAAATTTCTGAAACCTGATCACACTTCAAAATGACACCCCCAATCATATTCTAGAAGATCATTTGGCTACTGCCAAAAAAAAATGACGTTTTTTAAATCAGATTTTTTGTAAAAAAACGTCATTTTTCAGCTACCAAATGACCCCCAGGGCAAATTTGAAATTTCCGAAACCTTATTGCGCATCTATAGGATACCCCAAAACATATTCCAAAAGATGATTTGTCTATTGTTGAAAATGTAGGAGGAGTTCGAGGAAGAAGGTTTTTTGTGAAAAAACGTCATTTTTTACCAATTATTTGACCCCCAGGACTACCAGAGAATTTTTGAAACCTTTTTACAAAACAACATGATACCCCAAATCAAACTCCAAGAGTTCAGTTTGCTGGTTTATAAGATGTAAGAGCAGTTTGAGAAAGTAAAACGTGACAGACGGACGGACGGACGGACGGACGGAACAGGACAACAACAATATACCCGAACTTTCTTTAGAAAGTGCGGGTATAAAAATTGGAATATTTCTTATGAGATAAGAAGTCACGACGATTCAAACAAAATAGTTCAAACACATCTATATACATGTACATAGGTTTATCATCCCACAAAGTTTGGATGTTCAAGTACATGTAGTAACCGTTTCTGATATCTCATGGAGACAAGGTTTAACTCGGGACAAGAAAAAGACGAACGGAAGTGAATTTTGGAAAACTTAATCAACAAATCCCGGCATATTTTTTTCTTTCTATCATCCCTGAATATTTCAGGAAAGCCAGTCTCTGAGAAATTCACGTGGCAAAAAGGGGGAAAAATAATAACAAACTACATTTAGTTACGATCTTGTTACGTGGAACGAGTAGGTCTTCCGTCGATTTTTTTAAAATGATACGGTGAAATATCGATTAAATTTTAGAACTGTCCCCTCACTTTGATCTCTTGAATTCTTACAATTTTTGTTCTTACACCTATCTAAAACTGTTTTTCATTTTTGAGATACAAATATTAGGAGCCAGCCCTGTAGATCCTTAATGGGGACATACTTTGTTGTTTCGATTAGTGGAATCGATTAGAATCATCTATAATGACATTTTCTCTTCTAAAATTCTTAACAAAATATGTCCACTTCTCTAGATATATTGCGTCAAAGATCTAGGTTTTTGACCCCTTAAAATCTCTCATTACGTTATAAATGGGTGTGGCAATGATTTTTTAAAACAGACATTGTGACGATCAACAACTTTGGAGTTAACGAGTGTCTTAGCCCCTAATTAAAGGGACCAGCCCCTTTTTCGTGATTTCTTTGAAAAGGTCTTAAGAATACTGATATTTTTTGTTCTTACACCTATCTATTGTTGTTCATTTTTGAGATACAAATGATTGAATATTTTAAGGACCAGCACTGTAGATCCTTAATGGGGACATACATTGGTGTTTTAATTAAAGAACTGATAAGAATCATAAATGCAGACATTTTCTCTTCTTCAATACTTAGAAAACTATGTCTCCTTCTTTAAATACATTGCGTCAAAGTTTAAGGACTTTGGCCCCTGAAAAATCCATAATTACGATTAATGAAAAAAAATGAGTACATCATTTTGAGCGTCTTTTCTTTTGTACTGCATTTCAAAATGTTTTCCCTTTTTAAAATATAGATGATCAACGTTTTGAACTTCTGATCCGTAAAAAAACCCTAATTATTTAACACATAAGAAAATCATTATATTGGGTTTAAGATAAACATTTTTGCTACTATAACCTATTACAAAATTTCTTCAGTAAATGGCTATAAATTAAAGACTTTAGAGCCTTTTGGGTCCCTTATTTGAGGGGCCAACCTCTTTTTCTTGATATCAAATGAAAGTTCTTGTATATACATACTTTTTTGCTTTACATGTTTTATAAAAATATTTTTTAGAAAAGAGATAAACAAAGAAAACGAGTACAAATTACGACTTTTTTTTAAACTCAATTTTCGGGTCAAGGAGAGCTTCGGCGCTTATTTAGTCAGAGAGATATGATTGCCATTATACACACCTACAATTTTTGTCTACCATCTCTGAAAGTTTGAACCCAATATCTTTTATAGTTTAGGAGAAGTTCCATGGACAAACCAACCCTTAAAATATCGCTAAAACGTTAAAATATCGTTAACGGAAAAGACGTCATAAATAAAATAAAAATCTCAAAAAGGTGTAGATCAATATCTATTAGATCTGAAAGGTTTATGAAGATCGGCCGAGCCGTTTCCGAGAACTCGCGCGGACCAAGACAAAATATATTAGCGGAACAAAGAAACTGTGCATTATATTATATATGAAAAAACATTTAAAAATTACAATGAACAAATTTTATTTTTTGTAATACTGTTAATACATGTATTCGTAACAACATCTCATAACACATTAATGTCAACGTCGAATAACGTCAATTTCCGCACACTCGAAAGTCACTGTTATTTGAAATTGAATTAACAAATTAATAACGCGTGTGACCACCATTTGCGTTCACGCATGCTTGACAGCGACGCCTCATTGTTGCCACTAAAGTGTTCAGAAATGCTTGAGGGATGTTGTTCCAGATGTTGGTTAAAGCCTGGCCTAAATCAGCCAATGTCACTGGCTGATTTAGTAAACGGCGTAAACGTCTTTCCATTTCATCCCAGACGTGCTCGATCGGCGACAGATCGGGGGAAACAGCTGGCCAAGGCAAGATATCGACATTCTGTTGAACAAACAAGTCCCTGACTACACGTGCAACGTGTGGCCTTGCGTTGTCTTGCTGCAGAGTGATGTGATTTTGATGTCTCTGTATGAAGGGTATCACATGACGCTGAATAATTTCATCTCGATAGCGTACGCCGGTGAGAATTCCATTGACAATTTGTAGAGGGGTTCTTCCACGTGCTGATATTCCACCCCACACCATAACGCTACCTCCACCAAATTGTCGACGTTGCACAACACAAGCGTCCTGGTAACGCTCCCCAACGCGACGATACACCCTACAACGGCCGTCACTGCTATCCAAATGAAATCTGGATTCATCAGTGAACAGAATATTGGCCCAGTCCTGTATTCTGAATCGCAGATGTCGTGTGCACCACGCTAGTCTGGCGATACGATGACGTTGAAGCAGTACTGGGCGCACCGCTGGACGTCTTGGTCTGATGTTTTGTTCGCGCAAACGATTACGCACAGTTCTTGGACTAATTGGTCGAAGCCCTGGAATGCTACGGGCAGTCAAACTTGCTGTCTGAAAACGATATCTCAGATGCACAAGTCTAATGTGGTTGTCTTGTTGACGTGACGTCACACGAGGTCGCCCAGAGCGCGGTCGATCCTGAGTGTTGCCAGATTGTTGAAAACGTCTCCATAAAGATTGGATGGTGTTCCGATGAACTCCAAAGTGTCTTGCTACAGTATTTTGTGCCATTCCAGCTTGCAGCATCCCAACAGCACGATTACGTTGGTTTTCGTTGAGTCGTGGAATGACATATGGGTAAATTTTGTTGAAACTAAAGTGATTTCCTTAAAAAAAGTTTAAACAAATCCTTTACAGTTCTTATTCCAAACAGTATTGGCCCGTAAAACTCGTGCGTACAAATTCTTCAATAAACAACAGGTGCTCACTAACCATGAAAAAGTCCGTGCACCCGGACGGTTACCATCCGATATTGTCAAAAACAATACCATTATCGATTGTTTAAATTTTATAAATACAAACAATAGATATAGAAAAATTATACTAAATTTTATAATGCACAGTTTCTTTTTTCCGCTAGTATATGGAAGAAAAAAAAATAACTAGAAACTCGTTGCGAGCAACGAGAGGTCTTCCCTTTGATTACATGTATACATTTTAAAAAGGCAATCGTCACTTAAAAGAGAACTGAATTTTTTTTTTCAATTTGGGAAAATCAACGGTATTTTGAAACGAGCTCTATTTTGGTACTGAAAAAAGGCGCTACAATGGACATTTCTCATAAAATTAAAACCGGAAAAATTAAAATCTATCATTTCAAAGATAAAATAGTAAAACGAAGCACAATTAAGACAGAAAAAGCATTTGCCACTCGTGGACTGAGCTCGGGTCGCCGAGTCACAAATTCACCATTCTTATGAATGAGCTGCGCAGACTTTCAATTCCGGATTTTAAGCATGAAATCTTAAGAATGCGTCGATCGATTTAAAAACAAATTTTATATTATGATTTAAATAAAAATAAAAAATAACCTTAAAATATTTTAAACCTAAAAAGTAGAAAAATTGGTGGTTTTTGGTTAAATTTGATTTTTGTTTCCTTCCGGTGATGACCGGAAGTGACGTCGGACGTTTAAATATGTAAGGATCACTGCAGTTGAAGACTCTCTACCATCACTGAGATGTTGAGAAGTTGAAAGTTGTATCTTTGATAATTTTAGAGAAAAATCATGAACAAGCTTAAACATAAATTTTTAAATATCTCGGGACCGGGAGTGACGATCACGAAAGTGACTCGTCATGTTCGTTTTTTTTCCTTCAAATTACTAGATGATATCCTGCGAAAGCGCGGGGATTAACAATAATTCACATTAATATGATACAATGCTTAATATGTTTAAAGATATACTTAGATCATTTTTGTATATTCTGTGTCCAAAAATTTTCGTAATTGCTTTTTAAAATTGAAATAATGAAACAACTGCATGACAGCCTATCATGTATTGACTTGTATTCAAAGAAGCTGTCCGAGTTGAAAAATCTATACTGAAATGGGTGATATATTCATATTTATTCTTTTTTGTTGCAACTAAATGGAAAAAACCAATTATATTTCTTTTTATTTCAAACATGGAAGTGAATATTTAGTGCGTCGTATCTCTAAATTTTGTTCATTAGGTAAAATTGTACTATAATTTTTCTATTATTGTTCCGAATAATTTTTTTTATAGAAAAGACTTTTGAAAAAAGAAAGTCGAAAGAGGGGGCAGCTTCCACCCCCTCCCATTAACTTCTCCGTTTTATGTATACATCAATATATTATTTATTCATATAGATGCAGGGCATAATCTGTTCATTGCAATTGTTTTCAAATTAATGCATAAAGTTTACTACCAATCTGTTGTGGTTTTAAAAATGTATAAAATAAAAAAAAACGCTAGTGTATGCATATTTATTTGCATATTTTGAACATTTTAATCCAAAGTGTCAGATCCAAAGTATGTGGTAAACTTGCCCTACACTTTCTGCCATGATGTTAATAAATCAAACTGCGTTCCTATGCACCACGTTCTTGAAAGTTCTTTCCAACAAAACTAAAATCGCATCAAATTGTTCCATTTTAGCGTTTATCTCTTTTGTATTAAGTCAATTAAGTTTTGTAATTAGTCAACCCGCTTATTTTTTACACCGTTCTGGAAAATTCTATTCCTTTTTCTCACCAGAGGTCGTGGTTCGCAAGCGTTCGATCGTCAAAAGTAAAATCGCGCATTCAAGAAATGAATTGGCATATGTGAATAAGTTCTGAAAGTTTTTTCGACATTGGCTGACGCATTTTTGAAAAACACGTGATAGAAAAAATGTCAACAGTTTCATTCTCAATTTTTGCGCACAGACGAGCTTCAATGTTTGTGCCTTTGGCGAATAGAAACATATACTTGTTTAACGTCAAGTTGTTTAAGTTTGTGAGAACTTCTCTGAAAAGTGGTCGCAAAATTTAGAAAATCAATGTTGAGTCGTTACCTGAAGTGACGACGTCAAAATCTAAAAAAAAAAATAAAAATAAATTCAGATCACGTCCAATCATCTATGAAAAAATGGTGAACATTGGACAAGTAATGTTTTAAAAATCGTGTTTCTTTTTCACATACAGCATATTAAAGATGTGAGATATCTAAGTAGCACAGTGGACAATGCACTCGCTTATCACCGCTGCGACCCGAGTTCGATCTCCGAGATCGACAGTGGTTGTATGTGAAAGGGTTTGGTGGTCGCCCGCTTGGACACATGGGTTTTCTCCGGGCACTCCGGCTTCCTCAAACATTAATGAACCCCTCGCGCTAACAACCGTGCCAAAAGAGATTAATATAAGTTGTAGAACTTGTTTATCAATCGATGTAAAATAAATAAAGTTCATTTTCATAGATTTGAGCTTTTAGACCCATTAATTTCCTTATTACCTCATCAATAATTTTTTCCAACAAATATTGTTACAATTAACAACTTTGCTTATATAATGCATAACAAAATATTGATCATGTTTAAGCTTATTTGTAATATCCTTCTTGGTCTCCTGGTCCTAAAATAAAGGGGCCAGGCTCTTTTTCTTGATTTCATACAAAAGGTCATTTAAATAATAACATTTTTAAAACTTGCAATTATCTTAAATTGTTGTTCATTTTTGAGATACAAATGATTGAATATTTAAGAGGCCAGCCCTATAAATTCCTTAATGGTGACAGACATTAGCGTTTTTATTAGTGGAATCGATTAAAATCATCAATGCAGACATTTTCTCTTCTACAATTATTAACAAAATATGTCTCTTTTTCTAGATATATTGCGTCATAATTTAAGGAATTTGGCCACTAAAAATCCATAAGTTTGAACAGATATTGTTACGATCAACAACTTTGCATTACAAAATCTTGATCGTTTTTAAAGTAATTTGTAATAGACTTTACGAGACTCTTGGACCCTAATTAAAGGGGCCAGCCCCTTTTTGTGAACTTTGAAACTCTACCACTTTTGTTATATATGTCTAAACAAAATATCAACTGATAAAAAGATACAGATCAAATTGTATACAAATTTTGATTAAAAATTAGTATCCATTTTTCGAGCCATAGCGAGCTCCAGTGAATGGCGCTAGTGGCGTAAAAAACAACAATTTGCACAGGCTTCAGACTATATTCTGCATATCCTGAAAATTTCATAATTCTTATCTCAAATCAGCAATAAATCAGTAACGGAAGTTTCAAAATTTTAAAAACAAAATAAATGCAGATCACTTCCAATCATCTGTAAAAAATGGTTGAAATCGGTCGAATAGATTTTTTGAATGACATGTGGTGATAACGAACAGTGTTCAAATTCAAAAGTCCAAAAGAAAATTACAAAACAGGAGCAGAGCAAACACGGACCTCTTAGAAAAATAGAGACAGGATCAGGTGCCATGGAGGAATGAGCATCCTCTGCTGACTGAAATCGCGTGCACAAAATTTTTGGATAAAAAAATAAGATACTGTACGAAATTTTTAAGATCTTTTGGGAAACGGAAGACCCTAATAATAGGCAAAAAGTAACAAAGCAATAACAATAAGGTCTTCTGTTGCAAACGGAAGACCTTAATGATAAAAAACAGTACGAAAAAATAAAGGCGGAAGACCTTTATAAAAAAATTAAGGCGGAAGAACTTTATAAGAAACAAAAAGCACTACAATCTCTATAACCTAGATACGATCTAGTTATGAGTACGTATGTTTTGAGCCGATACGATGAAATGTTAATAAAATTTCAGAATCCCCCCTCTTCTTTCAAATAAAGTATAGGATTTACCATATCATTTTAAAAAGGTTTTTATCTTTTTAACCTACGCACATTAAGCTTTTAATAACGTCATAAATGGGAATGGCAATGGTCATGCTATTGTAACAGATATTGCTACGATCAACAACTTGGCTTCTTTAATGCATTTCATAATATTGATTGTTTTTAAGTTATTTTGAATAGACTTTCCGAGTCTCTTGGTCCCTAAATAAAGGGGCCAGCCCCCTTTTTTAAAAATATAATACGAAATGACTTTATGTCTTGCATGCATAAAAATTGTTCGATAAGTGGAATCGATTAAAATTATATATACAATTCTTTTCTTTTCTATAATGCTTAATAAAATATTTTTCGTTTTCTAAATATTTTGCGTCAAAGTTTGAATACTTTGACACCTAAAAATCGTCTTAAATGGGTGTTGCAGTGATTTTTTCTAATATATATTATTACAATCAACAACTTCGCTTCTAAAATACATTCCATAATATTTATTGTGTTAAAGTTATTTGCAATATACTTTCCGAGTCTCTTGGCCCCCAAATAACGGAGCTAGCCTTTTTTTCTTAATACCATAGGAAAGGTCTTCAGGATACTGACATTTTTTGTTCTTGCACCTATTTAAATTGTTGGTCATTTTTTGAGATACATGTGATTGAAATATTTAAGAGCAAGCTATGAAGATCCTTAATTGGAACAAGAATTTTGTGTTCCGATTAGTTGTATCAAAAAGAATCATTGATAGAAATATTTTCTCTTCTAAAATGCTTAACAAAATATGTCTCGTTCTCTTTATATATTGCGTCAAATTTAAGACCCTGGCCCCTTAAAATCCCTAAATACGTCATAAGTGGGTGTGGCAATGATTTTCTCTAACATATATTGTTACAATTAACAACTTTGTTTCCATAATGTATTACAAATTTTTGATCGTTTTTAAACTATTTGTTAAAGACTCTACGGGCCTTCTTACCCCTTATTAAATGGGCAGCCCATTTTTCCTGATTTTTTTTTATAAACTAACTTTTACATATCCACTACTTTTGTAATATATGCCTTAACAAAATATTATTAATCATTAATACAAACATTTTCTCTTCTACAGTGCTTAACAAAGTATGTCTCGTTCTCTAGATATATTGCGCCAAAGTTTGAGGACTTTGACCCCTAAAAATTACGCAATAAACGGGTATTGCAATAATTTATTAAGGTTTTCCGTTTCCAACGGAAGACTTTTTAGTTTTCGTACGATTTCTTATTATTAAGGTCCTCTGTTTCCAGCGGAAGACCTTATTGTTTTCGTACTATTTCTTCTTCTTCTTCTTTTTTTTTTCCAAATTTTGTGCAAGCGATTTCTCGAAAACAATTCGACCGATCTCGGTCATTTTTTCGCAGATGATTGGACGTAATCTAAACTTCATACATTTTTTTCATTTTTTTATGTCGTCACTTCCGGTGAATTAAAAAATGAAAAAAATGTATGAAGTTTAGATTACGTCCAATCATCTGCGAAAAAATGACCGAGATCGGTCGAATTGTTTTCGAGAAATCGCTTGCACAAAATTTGGGGAAAAAAATAAGAACAAGAAGAAGAAGAAATAGTACGAAAACAATAAGGTCTTCCGCTGGAAACAGAAGACCTTAATAATAAGAAATCGTACGAAAACTAAAAAGTCTTCCGTTGGATTTATCGGCCATTTTGTAATTGTTGACGACTCATTTTGTGCAGTGGCGCAATTTCTTGGGGCTCGCCTAGGCACGAAAATGGGGTACAGATTTTGAATCAAAATTTTCATACGTTTTGATCTGTATCTTTTTATCAGTTGATATTTTGTTAAGACATATAAAACAAAAGTAGTAGAGAATTAAAAGTTCTATCCAACAAAATCAAGAAAAAGGGGTTAGCCCCTTTAATAAGGGACCAAGAGATTCGTAAAATCTATTACAAATAACTTGAAAACGATAAATATTTTGTTACGCATTCTAGAATCAAAGTCTGTTTGAAATATCTGTTTGAAAAAGTCATCGTCAGGCCCATGTCTGACGTAATTAGGGATATTTATTCATTATCTTAAAATTTTTTTCGGGGGGGGGGGGGTTAATTTTCAAATTGTATCTATATGTCATGGTATCATTTAAAATAAAAAAAAATCGGACGGAAGACCTACTCGTTACTCGTAACGAGGTCGTATCTAGTTAAGGTCTTCCGTTTCCAACGGAAGACCTTATTGTTTTCGTACTGTTTCTTATTATTATTATTAAGGTCTTCCGTTTCCAACGGAAGACCTTATTGTTATTGTTCGGTTCTTCTTCCCTATTATTAATAGGGTCTTCCGTTTCCAACGGAAGACCCTCTTGTTATTCTATTGGTTTTTTAGGGTCTTCCGTTTCCAACGGAAGACCCTCTTGTTATTCTATTGATTATTAGGGTCTTCCGTTTCCAACGGAAGACCCTCTTGTTATTCTACGGTTTCTTTTTATTATTATTTTATATTTTTCCTCTGACATTTTTCGAGAGCTATAACTCAAAAACTATTCAATCGATTTTGACCAAATTCACAGGACTGATAGAGCATTCAATGTGCTTGCGATTTAAAATTTTGAACCGATGACGTCACTTCCGGTTTGAGATTTTGAAGATTTTGTGAATTTTTAAGGACCATTTTGTCCACGTAACTCCTCCGAAACTAATGGTTATAAAAAAGTGAAACTTTAAGGAATATGTAGATGGATGTCTGTAGATGATCCTCTGTATTTGACATTGTGGAAAATGTGCAAGGCGCCGACGCTCGCCCGAGGTCGAAAATTGGCACCAAATATTTTGGCAAAATTTTAACGCGTTTTGTATTATATCTTTTAGCTTGTAAATATTTTGTTAAAACATGTAATGCAAAAGTTGTTTTAATTTTCACACGCTTTCAATTGATATCAAGAAAAAGGGGCTGGCCCCTCAAATTAGGGGTCAAAAAGGCTCTAAAGTCTTTTTGCAGTAACTCTTAACTGAAAAATAATTTGTTATCAATTATAGAAGCAAAAATGTTTATTGTACAGCTGTTTATCTATACAGTACCATCCCTTAGTTATATGTTACGTAATTAGGGGTTTTAAGGGGCCAGAAGTCCAAAACTTTGATCATTAATATCTAGAAAAGGAGAAATATGTTGAAAAGCATTGTAGAACAAAAAATGCTTAAAATAATGTTCTCAACAATATGCTACATAAAAAAAAAATTGTTGGTGGCCCCAGTAAGGAGTTTAAGGGTCGGCCCCTAAAACACATTAGTTCAGATATCTCTAGAACTATCAACAATTCCTGAACACTTTTTGAACAAAATATGTTTATATTTGCAAGGTCTTTCATTTTATATCAAGAAAAAAGGGCTGGCCCCTTAAATTAGGGGCCAAGAGGGCTCTTAAGTCTATTAATAATAACTTTTTACTGAAAAATAATTTGTTATATATTATAGAAGCAAAAATATTCTTTGTACAGTTATTTATCTATACAGTACCATACCTAAGTCATATGTTATGTTATTAGGGGTTTCAAGGGGCCAGAAGCCCAAAAGTCTGATCAGTAATAGCTAGAAAAGGAGAAATATTTTGAAAAGCATTGTAGAAGAAAAGTTGCTCAAAATAATGTTTTTAATAATATAATACCTAAAACTTTTTTGTTGGTGGCCCCAGTAAGGAGTTTAAGGGTCGGCCCCTAAAACACAGTTGTTCAGATATCTCTAGAACGGTTAACAAATCGTGAACAGTTGCTGAACAAAATATGTTTATATTTGCAAGACCTTTTATTTGATATCAAGAAAAAGGGGCTGACCCCTCAAATAAGGGGCCAGGAGGGCTACGAAGTCTTTAAATAATAATTTTTACTGAAAAATAATTTGTAAATAACTTTAGAAGCAAAAATGTTCAACTAAAAGGCTTAATTTAAATCTGAAATCCGTTTTAAAATCAGACGATGCATTACAAAGATATAGGGTTTAAAAAATTGATTTTTCCGGAAATTTTGATTCCACATTCTTGGTTAAGAAAATAGTGTTATGTTTAAAGTTAAATTAACCCGTACCTAAAATAATTCGATGATTGTTAAATGTACTTAAACACATTCGGATTTTAATTTGCAAAGTCGTTCTTGATATTGATAAGGTTTTTGTTAATTCGTAAATAGAATCATTCGGATTTTGTTAACTCGTACCAAGAATAATTCGATTTTTTTTTAGTTTTTCATGTATATTGGTTTAAGAATTCTGCTTCTTACAGGAACTACTACCTTTACTTTCGACATTAACGGAAGACCCACTCGTTGCTGTGCAACGAGCTTTGCTCTAGTTATTCTTTTTTTTTTCTTTTTCTGACTTTTTTGGAGCGTTATTTCTCAAAAACTATCCAACCGATTTACATGAAATTTTCAGGACTGATAGAGAATCATCGGCGCTACATATTATTAAATTTCCGAATGATGACGTCACTTCCGGTCTCAGATATTGACGATTTTGTAAATTTTAAGGGTCATTTTGTCCACGCATCTCCTCCGAAACCAATCAAGATAGAAGCTTCAAATTTTTACAGGATTGTAGATAAATGTTTGAAGTTGTACCCCCCTGCTTCCAATTATTAAAATTGCGCAAGGCCTCGAAGCTCGCCTGAACCTGAAAATTAGGACCAAATTTTTTCACAAAATTTTCGAACATTTTCTCTAATATCTTTTGATGTATAAATATTTTGTTAAGACATGTAATGCAAAAGTTGTTTCAATTTCCATGGGCTTTCATTTGATATCAAGAAAAAAGGGCTGGCCCCTCAAATTAGGGGCCAAGATGGATCTAAAGTCTTTTTGCAATAACTCTGTTTATCTATACAGTACCACACCTTAATTATATGTTACGTAATTAGGGGTTTCAAGGGGCCAGAAGTCCAAAACTTTGATCATTAATATCTAGAAAAGGAGAAATATTTTGAAAAGCATTGTAGAAGAAAAAATGCTTAAAATAATGTTCTCAACAATATGCTACCTAAAAAAGTTTGTTGGTGGCCCCAGTAAGGAGTTTAAGGGTCGGCCCCTAAAACACATTAGTTCAGATATCTCTAGAACGGTCAACAATTCCTGAACACTTGTTGAACAAAATATGTTTATATTTGCAAGGTCTTTCATTTTATATCAAGAAAAAAGGGCTGGCCCCTTAAATTAGGGGCCAAGAGGGCTCTTAAGTCTATTAATAATAACTTTTTACTGAAAAATAATTTATTATATATTATAGAAGCAAAAATATTCTTTGTACAGTTATTTATCTATACAGTACCATACCTAAGTCATATGTTACGTAATTAGGGGTTTCAAGGGGCCAGATGTCCAAAACTCCGATCAGTAATAGCTAGAAAAGGAGAAATATTTTGAAAAGCATTGTAGAAGAAAAGTTGCTCAAAATAATGTTTTTAATAATATAATACCTAAACCTCTTTTGTTGGTGGCCCCATTAAGGAGTTTAAGTGTCGGCCCCTAAAACACAGTTGTTCAGATATCTCTAGAATGGTTAACAATTCGTGAACAGTTGTTGAACAAAATATGTTTATATTTGCGAGACCGTTCATTTGATATCAAGAAAAAGGGGCTGGCCCCTCAAATTAGGGGCCAGAAGGGCTACAAATTCTTTTAAAAATAACTATTTACTGAAAAATAATTTGTTATATATTATTGAAGCAAAAATGTTCACCTCATTAAGCTTAATTAAAATCTGAATTCCGTTTTAAAATCGGACAATGCATTACGGAGATATAAAGGTTTAAAAAATTGATTTTTCCGGAAATTTTGATTCCACATTCTTGGTTAAGAAAAAAGTGTTATGTTCAAAGTTAAATTAACTCGTACCTAGAATGATTCGATATTTGTTAAGACTTCTTAAACACATTCGGATTTTTTTTGTCAAGTCGTTCTTGAAATCCTTAAGGTTTTTGTTAATTCGTACTTAAAGTCATTCGGATTTTGTTAAGTCGTAATAAGAATTATTCGACTTTTTATATCTTTTTGTTTTAATTACTCATGGTATTGGCTTTAGAGCTCTGCTTCTTACAGAAACATCTAGCTTTTCTTTCGACATTAACGGAAGACCCACTCGTTGCTTTGAAACGAGCTTTGCTCTTGTTATTATTATTTTTTTTTTCTGACTTTTTTCGAACGCTATTTCTCGTGAACTACTCGACCGATTTGCATGAAATTTTCAGGACGTATTATAGGATCAAACATACTTGATATTATAAAGTTTTTGGCTGATGACGTCACTTCTGGTTTGAGATTTTGAGGATCTAGTGAATTTTTAAGGACCATTTTGTCCACGTAACTTCTCAAAAACTAATTGTGATAGAAACATCAAACTTTCAGGGATTAGTAGATGAATGTCTGTAGATGATCCTATTTATTTGATATTTTGAAAAATGCGCAAGGCGCCGAAGCTCGCCCTAGCTCAAAAATTGGCACCATTTTTTTTCATGAAATTTTCGCACATTTTCAGCCCTAGCTTTTAATGTATAAATATTTTGTTAAGACATGTAATGCAAAAGTTGTTCAGATTAACAAGGACTTTCGTTTGATATCATAAAAAAGGGGCTGGCCCCTCAAATAAGGGGCCAAGAGGGCTCTAAAGTATTTTTGCAATAACTTTTTACTGAACAATAATTTGATATCAATTATAGAAGCAAAAATGTTCATTGTACATCTGTTTATCTAAAGAGTACCATACCTTAGTCATATGTTGCGAAATTAGGGGTTTCAAGGAGCCAAAAACCCAAAACTTTGATCTTTAATATCTTGAAAAGGAGAAATATTTTGAAAAGCATTGTAGAAGAAAAGTTGCTCAAAATAATGTTCTTAACAATATGGTACCTAAAAAATTTTTGTTGGTGGCCCCGGTAAGGAGTTTAAGGATCGGCCCCTTAAACACATTTGTTCAGATATCTTTAAAACGGTCAACAATTTCTAAACACTTGTTGAACAAAATGTGTTTATTTTTACTAGATATTTTATTTGATATCAAGAAATAAGGGCTGGCCCCTCAAAAGGGGCCAAGTGGGCTCTAAAGTCTTTTTATAATAACCCTTTAATGAAAAATAATTTGTTATATATTATTGAAGCAAAAATATTCTTTGTACAGTTATTTATCTATACTGTACCATACCTAAGTCATATGTTACGTAATTAGGGGTTTCAAGGGGCCAGAAGTCCAAAACTCTGATCAGTAATAGCTAGAAAAGGAGAAATATTTTAAAAAGCATTGTAGAAGAAAAGTTGCTCAAAATAATGTTTTTAATAATATAATATAATATAATATAATACCTAAACCTTTTTTGTTGGTGATCCCATTAAGGAGTTTAAAGGTCGGCCCCTAAAACACAGTTGTTCAGATATCTCTAGAACGGTTAACAATTCGTGAACAGTTGTTGAACAAAATATGTTTATATTTGCAAGACCTTTCATTTGATATCAAGAAAAAGGGGCTGGCCCCTCAAATTAGGGGCCAGGATGGCTACAAAGTCTTTTAATAATAACTATTTACTGAAAAATAATTTGTTATATATTATTGAAGCAAAAATGTTCAACTAATTAAGCTCACTTTAAATCTGAAATGCGTTTTAAAATCGGACGATGCATTACAGAGATATAGGGGTTTAAAAATTGATTTTTCCGGAAATTTTGATTCCACATTCTTGGTTAAGAAAATAGTGTTATGTTCAAAGTGAAATTAACTCGTACCTAGAATGATTCGATATTTGTTAAGTCGTTCTTAAACACATTCTAATTTTTTTGTCAAGTCGTTCTTGAAATCGTTAAGGTTTTTGTTAATTCGTACTTAAAGTCTTTCGGATTTTGTTAAGTCGTACGTAATTATTCGATTTTTTATATCTTTTTCTTTTAAAACTCCTGGTATTGGTTTTAGAGCTCTGCTTCTTACAGGAACATCTAGCTTTTCTTTCGACATTAACGGAAGACCCACTCGTTGCTTCGCAACGAGCTTTGCTCTAGTTTTATTATTATTATTCTTTTTCATTTTCCTTCTGACTCCGTTTTGGCTTTATATCTCAAAAACTCCTCAACCGATTTTCATGAAATTTTTAGGGATTATGAGAAATTCTTGTCCCTCAAAACTTTCAAAAGCTAAAAATTGACGTCACTTCCGTTTTCTTATTATGTCAATTTTAAATTTTTCAAAAAGCGATTTTGTCCAGTCATTTTCTTTTAAACGGTTATATATAGAGATTTGAAATTTTCAGTGATTGTCTATTTTTCGATTTACTTAGGGCATTTGGACAAAAAATCAGAATCCGTCACTTCCGGTCGAAACCGGAAGTGAATCAAATTTTTCGAAAAAATAAATTTCTTAATCAATTCAAAAACGTGTAAGTGTTTTGTAGAGCTTATTTAGCTGAATCTAACACTGAAATCTGTTTTAAAATCGGACGATGCATCGTTGAGATATAAGCGTTTAAAAATTGATTTTTCCGGAAATTTTGATTCTGCGTTCTTGGTTAAGAAAATAGTCTTATGTTTAAAGTTAAGTTAACTCGTACCTAAAATAGTTCGAAAAATTGCCAAGTCGTACTTGAACACATTCGGATTTTTTTTGTTAAGTCGTTCTTAAAATCGCAAATATTTTTGTTAATTCGTACTTAAAATCATTCGGATTTTATTAAGTCGTACCAAGAATTATTCGATTTTTTTTTACTTTTTTTTAGTTACTTATATTATTGATTTAAGAACTCTGCTTCTTACAGGAACTGTAAGCTCTACTTTCGACATTAACGGAAGACCCACTCGTTGCTTTGGAACGAGCTTTGCTCTAGTTATTTTTCTTACAAATTTTGTGCACGCGAGTTCTCAGAAATGGCTCGTCCGATTTTCATGAAACTTTCAGATCTAATAGATATTGATCTGAACCTTATTGGAAATTTTTTATTTTGATGACGTCATTTCTGTTTCAGAGATATTGCCGTTTTAGCGATTTTTAGAGGGTCAGCTTGTCCGTCGAACTCCTCCTAAACGAAGACAGATATCAAAGTTTTGTGTAAAGTGAGCCATTTATGTCTGGCGCATGAGGCGCCGAAGCATGTCTGGACCCGAAAATTGAGATATAAAAAATGTAGTGATTTTTCTCGGTTTTCTTTATGTATCTCTTTTCTCGAAAATATTTTGTTAAGACATGTAGAGGAATTAAAATTTATTTTTACAAGAGCTTTCATTCGACATCAAGAATGAGGGGCTGGCCCCTCAAATTAGGGGCCAAAACGTCTCTGAAGTCTTTCTTCCATAGCACTTTACTGAGAAATTATTTGTATAATGTTAAAGAAGCAAAACTGTTCATCTTACAGTTATCTAACTATTCATTATAAAAAATTTTTCAGGCGTTACGTAATTAGGGGTTTTAAGGGGCCAGAAATCTAAAATTTCGATCACTTATATCACAAAAAGGACAAATATTTTGAAAAGCAATATAGAATAAAAGATGCTTAGAATGTTGTTCTAAATAATATTCAACCATCAAAATTTCGTTCTGTGGCCCCAATAAGGAGATAAGGGGTCGGCCCCTTAAACGTTCTTTTCCAGATAGCCCAAGAACGGTAACGAATTTCTAAACAGTTGTTGAACAAAATATGTGTAATATCAAAAGACCTTTCATTTGACATCAAGAAAAAGGGGCTGGCCCCTCAAATTAGGGGCCAAAAGGGCTCTGAAGTCTTTCTTTCATATCACTTTAGTGAGAAGTAATTTGTAATATGTTAAAGAACCAAAAATGTTCATCTTACACTAATGGAACTATACATTATTTTAAAAAGTTCAGGCGTTACGTAATTAGGGGTTTTAAGGGGCCAGAAGTCCAAAATTTCGATCACTTATATCACAAAATGTACAAATATTTTGAAAAGCAATATAGAATAAAAGATGCTTAGAATGTTGTTCTAAACAATATTCAACCATCACAATTTCGTTCTTGGGCCCCAATAAGGAGATAAGGGGTCGGCCCCTAAAACGCTCTTTCCCAGATAGCTCAACAACGGTAACGAATTTCTAAACAGTTGTTGAACAAAATATGTTTAATGTCAAAAGACCTTTCATTTGACATCAAGAAAAAGGGGCTGGCCCCTCAAATTAGGGGCCAAAAGGGCTTTGAAGTCTTTTTCCATATCACTTTGCTGAGAAATAATTTGTAATATGTTTAAAAAGCAAAAATGTTAATCTTACAGTTATGCATCCATATATGATAAAAAAAATTCTCATATGTTACGTAATTAGGGGATTTAAGGGGCTAAAAGTCTTTTGATAATAACTTTTAATTGTGAAATATTTTGGTATGCATTATAGAAGCAATTATATTCATCGAAACACTATGCACCTATAAATGACAATTGTTTACTCCTTTGTTACGTAATTATAGGGTTTAAGGGGCCAGAAGTCCGAAAGTTTGATTTTTTCAATATATTAAAATGGAGAAAAATTTCGAAAAGTAATATTGAACAAAAAATGCTCAAAATAATGTGCTTAACAATATGCAACCATCATTGTTTTGTTACCCGGTCCCTAAAAAGAATTATAGGGCCGGCCCCTAAAGTGATCTCTTCCAGATATCTCGAGAATGGTATATAATTTCTAAACATTTGTTGAACAAAATCTGTTTGACATAACATGAGCTTTATTTTGATATTAAGAAAAAGGAGCTGGGTCTTCAAATTCAAGATCCAGTGTGTATATAAGGGGTATATAATCCTTCATTCATCGCTCCTTTAGATCCCCCCGCATTTCCTGATATGTTTCGTTGATGAAGATCAAAGGCAATTTCATTTCCTTTTCTAAAAATGGACGGAAGACCTCCTCGTTGCTCGCAACGAGATCATGTCTAGTTATTATTATTTTTTTCCACAAATTTTGTGCACGCGATTTCTCGAAAATTATTAGGCCGATTTCGACCATTTTTTCACAGATGATTGCCAGTGGTCATAATTCTAGAAGTTTTTTGAAATTTTGAAATCGTCACTTCCGGTTCCGATTTACGGCCGATTTTGTAAGTTTTTACGACCAATTTTGTGCAGACATAAACTCAGAGACTATCAGAGATATAAATATGAAATTTTCAGAATAGGTAGACATAGTTAGAAGTTGTGCAGAATGTAGTTTTTTTGCGCCAGTGGCGCCATTTCTTGAGCTCGCCTAGACACGAAAATTGGGTACGAATTTCGAATCAAAATTTTCACACGTTTTGGTCTATATCTTTTTATCAGTTGATATTTTGTTATAACATATATAATAAAAGTGGTAGATTATGAAAAGTGCTTTCCAACAAAATCAAGAAAAAGGGGCTTGCCCCTTTAATTAGGGGCCAAGGTACTCGAAAAGTCTATTACCAATAACTTAAAAACGATAGAGATTTTTTAATGCAGTATAGAAGCAAAGTTGTTGATCGTAACAATATCTAACAGAAAAAATCATTGCCACGCCCATTTATTACGTAATTAGGGATTTTTAGGGGCCAAAGTACTTAAACTTTGACGCAATATATCTAGAGAAAGAAACATATTTTGTTAAGCATTGTAGAATAAAAATTGTTTGCATTGATCATTCTAATCGATTCCACTAATCAAAACACCAATGTCTGTCCCCTTTAAGGATCTAGAGGGCTGGCCCTTAAAATATTCAATCATTTGTATCTCAAAAATGAACAACAATTTCAAATAGGTGTAATAACAGAAATGTAAGTATTCATAAGACCTTTCGTATAAAATCAAGAAAAAGGGGCTTAGTTAAGGGGCCAAGACACTCGTAAAGTCTCTTACAAATAACTTAAAAAGGATCAAGATTTTGTAATGCATTATAAAAGCAAAGTTGTTCATTGTAGCTATATCAGTAAATAGGGGCCAATAGACTCGTAAACTATATTACAAATAACTTAAAAACGATAAAGATTTTGTAAGGCATTATAAAAGCAAAGTTGTTGATCGTTACAATATCTAACAGAAAAAATCATTGCCACGCCCATTTATTAGTAATTAGAGATTTTAGGGTCTACAGTACTTGAACATTGACGCAATATATCTAGAGAAGGAAACATATTTTGGTAGGCATAGTAGAAAAGAAAATGCTTGCAATGATGATTCAAATCGATTCCACTTTTCAAAACACTAATATTTGTCCCCATGAAGGATCTAGAGGGCTGGCCCCTAAAATATTCAATCATTTGTATCTCAAAAATGAAAAACAATTTTAGATAAGTGTAAGAACAAAAAATGTTAGTATTCGTGAGACCTTTTAAATGAACTCAAGAAAAAGGGGCTGGCTCCTTAAATTAGGGACCAAGACACTCGTAAAGTCTTTTACACATAATTTTAAAACAATCAAGATTTTGTAATCCATTAAAGATGCAAAGTTGTTGATCGTAACAATAACAGTTTGTAAAACTCATTGCCACACCCATTGATGACATAAATAGGGATTTTAAGGAACTAAAATCTTAAATCTCTAATGTGCTGTATGTGAAAAAGCAAAACATTTTGTTAAGCATTGTACAGGATATTGACAATCGAATACATTATCTGAAAGGAAGGGTTTGAGTAGGAATTCTGAAATTTCATTAATATTTTAATCGTATCTTTAAACAAATTGAACGGAAGACCTACTCGTTACTCGTAACGAGATCGTATCTAGTTATTATTATTTTTTTTTCTGTCACGGTTTCTCAAAAACGCTTTAGCCGATTTTGATGAAACTTTCAAATCTTATTCATGACTAAATTTGTAATAAAATTACACGAGGTTTTTTTAGTCGTCACTTCCGGTCCCGCGATATTAAAAATTTAATGTTTTTGCTTGTTCACGATTTTTTTCAAAAGTTTTTAAGATAGAACTTTCAAATTTTCAGGGTTGATAGAGAGTTGTCTGCCACAGTGCCTTTTGCATATCCGAACGTCCGCCGTCACTTCCGGTCGTCACCGGAAGGAAACAAAAAATTATCATTTTTCAACTCTTTGGGCTTGAATTTTTTTATTTTATTATTCAATAGAGACGCGTTCAAAACTTCAGAACATGAAATCCGTTTCAAAATCGATCCACGCATTCTCGAGATATTAGGCTTCAAATTCTTGAAGCCAGAGTCCGCGTAGCTCAGTCGTTAGAGTGGTGGACTTGTGCCCAGGCGACCCGGGTTCAGTCCCCGAGTGTCGAACGTTTTTTCTTTCTTAATTGTGGTTTGTTTTACGATTTTATCTTGAAAATGATGGTTTAAAATGTTTTCCGTTTAAATTTTATCATAAATCAAAATAATATCGGGGTTTTTATTCAGTACAAATATAGAGCCCGGTTAGAAATACCGTTAATTTCCTGCTATGTGACAGTCCTTTTTTTTTTATCAGCAGCTATCTAAATTCAGACGCTCGTAGCAACGCCGGCATTAAAGTCATGCCGCCGAAGCACCCCTGTAATACGACCGCATTACAGCTCGCCGGGTCGCTTTGCCCGCGAAAATGCCGCTATCTCAATGTCTGTGTGTACACAACAATTAGCGACTGCGGGTAGGAAATAACCTGTTCTCCTAACAATATGCTTATGTTTCAATTATTATACATGACTTTAAATTGAGGGTTGTTTAATGTTTCTCCACATACTTGGATACAGGCATGCATGTATACATGCGTTTATTGACAAATGTGTTTTTTACAGCTTATATACATGTTTGAATTGTATATTTTCTTCTCTCTCTCTCTCTCTCTCTCTCTCTTTCTCTCTCTCAGTCAAGTCATGAGCAGTGAATGTCTGAACTCCGCCTCTACGATGACATGTGATAACTCTCTCTCTCTCTCTCTCTCTCTCTCTCTCTCTCTCTCTCTCTCTATTGAAAAAAGTCATTCTAAACATAAGAATAATTTTAAATGTTAGTACATGTATAAATATAAAAAATATGTGTTTCTCGACCCGCGGTTAGCTATTTTATCTATTTGTAATGCAGTTGCATCGTTGGATTCTGATTCACTGTTGTTGCGGCGGAATGTCTTTGATGCCGGCGAAGTGACCGAGGATCGAAATACGTCACAATACAGATTTTACAATATTAGTTTGACTTTTACATAGCGTTTTAGATATCCGGTATTGGTTTTGCTCTATGTTAAAGAGTGTTAAGAAATGGTAGAAAAAACAGCTATCTCTATAGTCTTTTTTAAGGTGTATTTAAACGGAAGACCTCTTGTTGCTCGCAACGAGCGTCTAGTTATTATTGGGGTTTTTTTCTCCCACGTTTTCTCAAAAACGCTTCAGCCGATTTATATGAAACTTTCAGATTTTATTCATGACTAAATTTGTAAGAAAAGTACGTGGGATTTTTTTGGTCGTCACTTCCGGTCCCGCGATATTAAACATTTTATGTTTTTCCTTGTTCACGATTTTTCTTCCAAAGTGTTTAAGTTAGAATTATTAAATTTTCAGGGATGATAGAGAATGGTCTGCCGCAGTGCCCTTCGCATATCCGAACGACCGCTGTCACTTTCGGTCGTCACCGGTAGGAAACAAAAATAATTTATTTTTCATTTTTTTTTAATTGAATTTTTTTAATGTTTGAAATCGATAGAGACGCGTTCAAAACTTCTGGATATGAAATCCGTTTTAAAATCGATCCACGCATTCTTGAGATTCTAGGCTCTAAAGTCTTGAAGCGAGAGTCCGCGTAGCTCAGTCGTTAGCGTGGTGGACTTGTGCCCAGGCGACCCGGGTTCAGTCCCCGATTGTCGAACGTTTTTTCTTTCTCAATTGTGGTTTGTTTTACGATTTTATCTTGAAAATGATGGTTTAAAATGTTTTCCGTTTAAATTTTATCAATTCAAAATAATATCGGTTTTTTTTTCAGTACAAAAATAGAGCCCGTTTCAAAATACCGTTATTTGCTTTGTGACAGTCTTTTTTTTACACGCAGCTATCTAAATTCAGACGCTTGTAGCATCGCCGGCATCAAAGTCATGCCGCCGAAGCACCCTTGTAATACGACCGCATTACAGCTCGCCGGGTCGCTTTGCCAGCATCAAAGAAATGCCGCCATCCCAATGACTGTGTGCACACAACAATTAGCGACTGCGGGTAGGAAATAACCGTTCTCCTAACAATATGCTTATTTTTCAATTATTATACATGACTTTAAACTGAGGGTTGTTTAATGTTTCTCCACATACGTGGATACAGGCATGTATGTATACATGAGTTTATTGACAAATGTTTTTTTTTTTACAGATTATATACATGTTTACTTATCTCTCTCTCTCTCTCTCTCTCTCTCTCTCTCTCAGTCAAGTCATGAGCAGTGAATGTCTGAACACCGCCTCTACGATGACATGTGGTGATGATGAACGGTGTTCAAACTCGAAATTACAAAGAAGAAAATACAAAACACCATCAGAGTAAACACGGATCAAAACAATTCGTTAAAACTTTTCTGCAGTTGTAGCCTTGCTTGTGCGTAGTTCTCTGACCTATATTGGATTCAAGGGTCAACCCAGAAAGATGTCGATACTAAATATAAAGTTGTATTCTAATAAGCAAAAAAAAGTTGCTAAGACTAGCTGAGAACATTTTCTCTCTCTCTCTCTCTCTCAAATATTTGTTTTTCGACCAGCGGTTAGCTATTTTATCTATTTGTAATGCAGTTGCATCGTTGGAACCTGATTCACTGTTGTTGCGGCGGAATGTCTTTGATGCCGGCGAAGTGACCGAGGATCGAAATAAGTCACAATAAGGATGTTACAAAATTGGTTTGACTTTTACATAGCGTTTTAGATATCCGGTATTAGTTTTGCTTTATGTTAAAGAGTGTTAAGAAATGGTAGAAAAGAACAACTATCTCTATAGTCTTTTTAAGGTGTATTCAAACGGAAGACCTCTTGTTGCTCGCAACGAGCGTCTAGTTAAGGTCTTCCGTCTTCCAAGACCGTTTCCAACGGAAGACCTTATTGTTTTCGTACTGTTTATTATTATTTTTTTCCCCCAAATTTTGTGCACGCTATTTCTAGAAAACCACTGAACCGATCTCGACAATTTTTTCACAGATGATGAAACATTATCTGAATTTTATATGTTTTTGAATTTTTTGTCGTCGTCACTTCCGGTCCGGATTTACGGCCGATTTTGTAATTTTTACGACCTATTTTGTGCAGAGCTGATCTCAGAAACTATTAGAGATATGACTTTCAAATTTTCAGGATAGGTAAACCATAGTTTGAAGTTGTGCACTATATAGTTGTTTTGCACCAGTGGCGCCATTCCGTGGATCTCGCTAAGGCACGAAAATGGGGTACAAATTTTGAATCAAAATGTTCATACGTTTTGATCTATATCTTTTTATCAGTTGATATTTTGTTAAAACATAAAGAACAAAAAAAAAGTAGAAAATCGAAAGTTTTATTCAACAAAATCAAGAATAAGGGGCTGGTCCATTTAATTAAGGGCCAAGAGACTCGTAAAGTCTATTACAAATAACTTGAAAACGATAAACATTTTGCTATGCATTATAGAATCAAAGGTGTTGATCGCTACAATATCTGTTTGAAAAAATCATCGTCAGGCCTATGTCTGACGTTATTAGGGATTTTTATTCATTATCTTAAAATTGTGGGGGGGGGGGGGTTAATTTTGAAATTGTATCGATATGTCATGGTATCATTTAAAATAAAAAAAAAAATCGGACGGAAGACCTACTCGTTACTCGTAACGAGGTCGTATCTAGTGATACTAAATACTGCACAATCTTCTATACAAGTCGTTATATGCATGACGTTTAAGAGTGGTAGACAATAAGTTAAATAATGTTGATTGCGGTGGGATTGGAACCAACCTTACGAATTTCATTGACCACGCAGAGAGTGCCATCAACAACACTTAATTCATGGACGTGAGAGTGTGTTAATGTCACGTTAAGGACATAAATAGAAAGGTCAGGTCTAAATATAGTTAGTAATCGCTTGAACAGTGGGGAAAATGTCAGTTTTAAAAGATGCGATCGGAAAGCAAACCGAAAGTAGAAATCGCGGGTTTAGTTTGCACCAACGCGGGGAAGTCCATAAACAATTAGTTATGCATTCTGCACATGTATTTCAGCCTTTAAAGTTTTTTGTCACGTCGTTTACAAAGATAGTCTACTGTTTGAATTAAATGGGATTGATATATGCTTGATTAATGAAGAAATGACGAAAAACGTAACATGTAAATTTATTCAGTATAAAATCGATGACTGTAATTTTCACAGTTCCAACATTCAGAAAAAATGTATATGCTTTCTGAGGTCTAGATTTAACAGAATACAAAAACATATACATGCATCTGAATAGTTATACATTTGCTTACATCCCGTGCACTGTGTACATTTTGATTCCCCGTACAATCACTACCTGCTGTTTGATTTCAGGATTTTCTTATAAATTGTTCATTCTGCTTAAGATTTGGCCGACAACAAGAATGAGGCCCGATGTACATTTACACGAGTTTTTATTAGAATTGAGTAAAAGGATCGGGAGTTAATTTTTTTCGTCTTACAGAACAAGCCAAACACGGTAGCTGAAGATTCAATAGTGATTTTTAGTCCCCTTAAACTCCTAAAAGGTGTCAAAAAGTAACCCCTCGGAGCACATTTTTTAAATTGTACTCTCTCCTCTGAAAGATTTTAAAGATCAGATGGATAGTAAAAAAGTTACAAATTATGGGCTGTTTTTATTTTTTTTGGCCCCTCAAAAGCCTTAATTTTTTTTGCAGTTCCCAAGACCCTTTCTAGGTCTGCGCATTACGTTAATCTATATATAGATGAAATATCGAAAGCTACACTCTTAAACTGTACGAGAAAACGTAGAGCGCGTGAATTCATACTGTTTTCTTATTAAGGTCTTCCGTTTCCAACGGAAGACCTTATTGTTTTCGTACTGTTTATTATTTTTTTTTTCCAAATTTTGTGCACGCGATTTCTCGAAAACCACTGAACTGATCTCGACAATTTTTTCACAGATGATGGGACATTATCTGAATTTTATATGTTTTTGAATTTTTTGTCGTCGTCACTTCCGGTCCGGATTTACGGCCGATTTTGTAATTTTTTACGACCTATTTTGTGCAGAGCTGATCTCAGAAACTATTAGAGATATGACTTTCAAATTTTCAGGATAGGTAAACCATAGTTTGAAGTTGTGCACTATATAGTTGTTTTGCAACAGTGGCGCCATTCCGTGGATCTCGCTAAGGCACGAAAATGGGGTACAAATTTTGAATCAAAATGTTCATACGTTTTGATCTATATCTTTTTATCAGTTGATATTTTGTTAAAACATAAAGATAAAAAAAAGTAGAAAATCGAAAGTTTTATTCAACAAAATCAAGAAAAAGGGTCTGGCCCCTTTAATTAAGGGCCAAGAGACTCGTAAAGTCTATTGCAAATAACTTGAAAACGATAAACATTTTGCTATGCATTATAGAATCAAAGGTGTTGATCGCTACAATATCTGTTTGAAAAAGTTATCGTCTGACGTAATTAGGGATTTTTATTCATTATCTTAAAATTGTGAGGGGGGGGGGGGGGTTAATTCTGAAATTGTATCGATATGTCATGTTATCATTTAAAATTAAAAAAAATCGGACGGAAGACCTACTCGTTACTCGTAACGAGGTCGTATCTAGTTATTATTATTATTTTTTTCCAGATTTTGTGCACGCGATTTCTCGAAAACTATTCGACCGATTTCGACCATTTTTTCGCAGATGATGGGACGTGACCTGAATTTTATATGTTTTTGAAATTTTTGACGTTGTCACTTCCGGTACCGATTTATCGGCCATTTTGTAATTTTTTCGACCTATTTTGTGCAGAGCTGATCTCAGAAACTATCAGAGATATGACTACGAAATTTTCAGGATATGTAGACTATAGCTTGAAGTTAAGCCTTATTAAGTTTTATGCCAGTGGCGCCATTTATTGGAGCTCAACGAGGCACGAAATTTCGGTACACATTTTGTTATTCTTTTTTCCCCCGTTTTTCCTCAGGAGAATATCTCCGAGATGACTGAATAGAATTTCCTAACATTTTCGGGAATTATAGATTGTGATAATATATCCAGGCTTTTTCTATTGTTTTTTTAAAAATTCATTTCCGGTTGTCCGTTTCCTGTCCCACGACAGGAACCTTGTTTCCTCGATATTTCAGAAACGAGAAGGACTTGAATATCCAAACTTTGTAGCATGATAAACCAATGTCTGTAGACGTGTTTCAACTTTTTTGTTTTCTTCGTCGTAACTTCCGGTCGTCACCGGAAGTTACTAAAAAATATTTTTTTTATGTCTTTAAGTTATTTTACATAGAATGAATATATTAGTATAAATTATTACTTATGTCATCTATGCGATGTTGAATAAACAAAACAGGTCTTCTTCCGGTGAGATATCTCGATCTTCTAAAGTAGCTTTTTAAAAACAAATTTTGTACCCGCGTGATCTCAGACACTGTAAGTGATCAAGACACGAAACTTACATGTGTGATAGACATTAGATAGAAAATTCGTTTAAACGCTTTCAATTTGTCCATCATCACTTCCGGTCCTCACCGGAAGGGTTCAAACAAATCAAGTTGTTTGAAAGTTTAAATGTTTTTCTTTGACAATTTTAGTTCAGTTGATAAACAATAAAGAAAAGTTGTCTAAAGTTAAAGAAATACTAACTTTTTTTCACTGAGCACTTCCGTTTGTCCGTTCCTGTCAAGACACAAACAAACATTGACTCCACGAGGTCTCAAAAACGGTGACGACTTGAACAACCAAACTTTGTGGGATGATAGCCCTATGTATGTAACTGTGTTTACATTATTTTGTTTGATTCGTCGTAACATCCGGTCGTCACCGGAAGCACTTTAAAAATTATTTTTTTCTTATTTTTTTTTATTTTACAGGGAATGAATATATCAATATTAAATCTTATATATGTTATCTTTACAATGTTAAATAAGCAAATATATTCTACTTCGGTAGCTTTCTTTTTTACAAATTTGATACTCGCGAGATTTTAGTCACTGTAAGTGATTGAGACACGAAAATTTTATTAATGATAAACGTTTTATTGAAGATGTGTTTGACGGGTTTATATTGTCAACCGTCACTTCCGGTTCTCATCGGAAGGGTTCAAAGAATTCATGTATTAACAAGTTTAACAGAGTATTTTTGGTGTTTCATTTAGCCCGATAAACAGTTTTATACACTAGGCAAATGTACAAGAAATGTCGGCGTTTCTTTTCATTCATCAATTCCGTTCGTCCGTTTCCGGTCCCGAGACAAAAAACCTAGTTTCAACGAGTTCTCAGATTTGGCAGAGAGTATCGATCTTTCATCGTATCATATAAAACAAATCGGACGGAAGACCTACTCGTTACTCGTAACGAGATCTAGTTAAGGTCTTCCGTTTCCAACGGAAGACCTTATTGTTTTCGTACTGTTTATTATTATTTTTTTTTTCCAAATTTTGTGCACGCCATTTCTCGAAAACTACTCAACCGATCTCGACAATTTTTTCACAGATGATGGGACATTATCTGAATTTTATATGTTTTTGAAATTTTTGTCGTCGTCACTTCCGGTACCGATTTATCGGCCATTTTGTAGTTTTTACGACCTATTTTGTGCAGAGCTGATCTCAGAAACTATCAGAGATATGACTTTGAAATTTTCAGGATAGGTAGTCTATAGTCTGAAGTTGTGCACTATTATTTTGTTTTACGCCAGTGGCGCCATTTCTTGGAGCTCGCTTAGGCACGAAAATTGGGTACGAATTTTTATTCAAAATTTTAATACGTTTTGATCTGTATCTTTTTATCAGTTGATATTTTGTTAAGACATATATAACAAAAGTGGTAGAGAATCAAAAGTTCTTTTCAACGAAATCTAGAAAAAGGGGCTGGCCCCTTAAATTAGGGGCCAAGAGACTCGTAAAGTCTATTACATATAACTTAAACACGATAAAGATTTTATTATGCATTATAGAAGCAAAGTTGTTGACCGTAACAATATCTAACAGAAAAAATCATTGCCACGCCCATTTATTACGTAATTAGGGATTTTTAGGGGCCAAAGTACTTAAACTTTGACGCAATATATCTGGAAAAGGAAACATATTTTGTTAGGCATTGTAGAAGAGAAAATGCTTACAATGATGATTCTAATCGATTCCACTAATCAAAACACCAATGTATGTCCCCATTAAGGATCTAGAGGGCTGGCCCCTAAAATATTCAATCATTTGTATCTCAAAAATGAACAACAATTTTAGATATGCGCAAGAACAGAAAATGTAAGTATTTATAAGACCTTTCGTATAAAATCAAAAAAGGGGCTGGCCCCTTAAATTAGGGGTCAATAGACTCGTAAACTGTTTTACAAAAAAACTTAAAACCAATTAAGATTTTGTAATGCATTATAGAAGCAAAGTTGTTGATCGTAACAATATCTAACAGAAAAAATCATTGCTATGCCCATTTATTACGTAATTAGGGATTTTTAGGGGCCAAAGTACTTAAACATTGACGCAATATATCTAGAGAAGGAAACATATTTTGTTAGGCATTGTAGAAGAGGAAATGCTTCCATTGATAATTTAAATCGATTCCACTAATCAAAAAACTAATATTTGTCCCCATGAAGGATCTAGAGGGCTGGCCCCTAAAATATTCAATCATTTGTATCTCAAAAATGAACAACAATTTAAGATTAGTGTAAGAACAAAAATTGTTAGTATTCGTGAGACCTTTCGAATGAATACAAGAAAAAGGGGCTGGCCCCTTTAATTAGGGACCAAGACACTCGTAAACTCTATTACAGATAACTTAAAAACGATAAAGATTTTGTAATGCATTATAGAAGCAAAGTTGTTGATCGTAACAAAATCAGTTTGTAAAACTCATTGCCACACCCAATGATGACATAATTAGGGATTTTAAGGCACTAAAATCTTAAATCTTTAATGTGCTGTATGTGAAAAAGCAAAACACTTTGTTAAGTATTGTACAGGATATTGACAATCGTATACATTACTTGAAAGGAAAGGGGTTGATTGGGAATTCTGAAATTTCATTAATATTTTAATCGTATCGTTTAACATATTTAACGGAAGACCTACTCGTTACTCGTAACGAGATCGTATCTAGTTATTATTATTTTTTTTCCCAGATTTTGTGCACGCGATTTCTCGAAAACTATTCTGCCGATTTCAACCATTTTTCACAGATGATGAAGCATGATCTGAATTTTATATGTTTTTGAAATTTTTGTTGTCGTCACTTCCGGTACCAATTTATCGGCCATTTTGTAGTTTTTTACGACCTATTTTGTGCAGACATGATCTCAGAAACTATCAGAGATATGATTATGAAATTTTCAGGAGAGGTAGTCTATAGTCTGAAGTTGTGCACTATTATTTTGTTTTACGTCAGTGGCGCCATTTCTTGGAGCTCGCTTAGGCACGAAAATTGGGTACGAATTTTCATTTAAAATTTTCATACGTTTTGATCTTTATCTTTTTATCAGTTGATATTTTGTAATGACAAAAGTGGTAGAGAATAAAAAGTTCCTTTCAACGAAATGAAGAAAAAGGGGCTGGCCCCTTAAATTATGGGCCAATACACTCGTAAACTCTATTACAAATAACTTAAAAACGATAAAGATTTTGTAATGCATTATAGAAGCAAAGTTGTTCATCGAAGCAATATGTATCAGGAAAAAATATTGCCACGCCCATTTATTACGTAATTAGGGATTTTTAGGGGCCAAAGTACTTAAACTTTGACGCAATATATCTAGAGAAGGAGACATATTTTGTTAAGCATTGTAGAAGAGAAAATGTCTGTTTTAATGATTCTAATCGATTCCACTAATCAAAACACAAATGTCTATCCCCATTAAGGATCTAGAGGGCTGGCCCGTAAAATATTCAATCATTTGTATCTCAAAAATGAACAACAATTTTAGATAGGTGTAAGAACAAAAAATGTAAGTATTCATAAGACCTTTTGTATTAAATCAAGAAAGAGAGGATGGCCCCTTAAATTAGGGGCCAAAAGACTTGTAAACTGTATTACAAATAACTTAAAAACGATAAAGATTTTGTAATGCATTATAGAAGCAAAGTTATTGATCGTAACAATACCTAACGGGAAAAATCATAGCCACGCCCATTTATTACGTAATAAGGAATTTTTAGGGGCCAAAGTACTTAAACTTTGACGAAATATATCAAGAGAGAGAACATATTTTGTTAGGCATTGTAGAAGAGAAAATGCTAACAATGATGATTCAAATCGATTCCACTAATCAAAACACAAATGTCTGTCCCTATTAAGGATCTAGAGGGCAGGCCCCTAAAATATTCAATCAATTGTATCTCAAAAATGAACAACAATTTTAGATAGGTGTAAGAACAAAAAATGCAAGTATTCATTATACCTTTCGTATAAAATCAAGAAAAAGGGGCTGGCCCCTTAAATTAGGGACCAATAGACTCGTAAACTGTATTACAAATAACTTAAAAACGATAAAGATTTTGTAATGCATTATAGAAGCAAAGTCGTAACGTGTAGATCCTGTATAAATAAAAATCAATTTTTTCCACTGGATATTCTTATGTTTATTATCATTAGTCCCTTTTCTAACAGGATGATTTTATAGTAATATCACATGTTGAGCATTGCAGCTCTCAAAAAGATCCTAAACAATTGTTTATAAATGGGATATAAACCTACATCAACCTCTGAACCCCTTGTGAGACCCAATCGTCCAGGAATCATCCAGAAGCCAAAATCTAAACAATATTAAATAATCACCTGGCTGATTAGTTTCTGAGAAGAAGATTTTTAAAGATTTACTCTTAATATTCCTATGTAAAAATTCCACAGCCAGTGTGGCCCCACTCCACCCCAAGGAATCATGATTTTTACAACTTTGCATCTACACTACCTGAGGATGCTTCCAAACAAGTTTCAGCTTTCCTAGCTTATTAGTTTCTGAGAAGACGATTTTTAAAGATTTACTCTTAATATTCCTATGTAAAAATTCCACAGCCAGTGTGGCCCCACTCTACCCCAGGGGGAAATGATTTTCACAACTTTAAATATACACTACCTGAGAATGCTTCCCGCAAGTTTCAGCTTTCCTGCCTAATTAGTTTTTGAGAAGCAGATTTTTAAAGATTTACTCTATATATTCCTATGTAAAAAGGTGCCCCCCCCCCCCCAATTGTGGCACCACCCTACCCTCGGAAGTCACAACTCTGAATCTACAACTCTGAATCTTCACTACCTTTGGATGCTTCCACACAAGTTTCAGCTTTCCTGTCCAAATGCTTCTTGAAAAGAATATTTTTAAAGATTTACACTATATATTCCTATGTTAAAAATCGACCCTTCCCAATGTGGCCTACCCTACCCCCCAACGGTCATGATTTTCACAACTTTGAATCTACACTACCTGAGGATGCTTCCACATAAGTTTCAGGTTTTCTGGCCAAATGGTTCTTCAGAAGAAGATTTACTCTATAAGTCAACCACCCATTTTGGCCCCACCCTACCCCAGGGGGTCATGAATTTCACAACTTTGAATCTACACTACCTGATGATGCTTCCACATACGTTTCAGCTTTCCTGGCCTAAAGGTTTTTGAGAAGAAGATTTTTAAAAATTTACTCTATATATTCCTATGTAAAATGTCGACCCCCCATTTTGGCCCCACCCTACCCCAGGGGGGTCATGATTTTCATAATTTTGAATCTACACTACCTGAGGATGCTTCCACATAAGTTTCAGCTTTCCTGGTTTAACGTTTTTTGAGAAGAAGATTTTTAAAGATTTACTCTATATATTCCTATGTAAAAAGTCGACCCCCCATTGTGGCCCCATCCTACCCCCGGAGGTCATATTTTTCACAACTTTGAATCTACCCTACATGAGGATGCTTCCACACAAGTTTCAGCTTTCCTGGCCAAATGGTTCTTGAGAAGAAGATTTTTGAAAATTTCTCGAAAATTTTCATTAATTCCTAATTATCTCCCCTTGTTAGAGGGCTTGGTCCTTAATTTTCACAACTTTGAATACCCTTAGGCTAAGAATGCTATGTGCCAAGTTTGGTTGAAATTGGCCCAGTGGTTCTTGAGAAGATGTTGAAAATGTGAAAAGTTTACAGACGGACGGATGGACAGACAGAGAGACAGACGGACGACAGACAAAATGTGATCAGAATAGCTCACTTGAGCTTTCAGCTCAGGTGAGCTAAAAACGATAAAGATTTTATAATGCATTATAGAAGCAAAGTTTCTGATCGTAACAATATCGATCAGAAAAAAATCATTGCCACGCCGATTTATTACGTACTTAGAGATTTTTAGGGGCCAACGTCCTTAAACTTTGACATAATATATCTAGAGAAGAAGACATATTTTGTTAAGCATTGTAGAAGAGAAAATGGTTGCATTGATGATTCTAATCGATTCCACTAATCAGAACACCAATGTCTGTCCCCAGTATAGCTGCAGGTCTGTAGATCCCTGTCTGAAAAAATTCGGATGGACGACCTGGGAGCTACAGTGCCTCCCATAGTTAAAAACTGCAATTTACGGCGCACAAAAAATTGCGCTAGTTTTGGACTGATTAACCTTATTTCCGGACACATTCTATTCAAATATTTGATTCCAAAAAAATCCTCGGACAATTTACTACAGACTTCATCACTTACTTGCCTCTGATATGCTTTTAAACTCCATCACCAGCCTCGTAAAGTGAAGTGGTGCAGTTTGTTTACATTTAAATTGCGACTCTCGAGCTCGACGTGAATATAACATACTTCAATTTCCGAGGTCGGTAGTGTGTTTAAGAGAAAGTTTGAGGCAAGTAAAGTACCGATATCAGCAATAAATTAAATGAAGAATTTAATGGTACTAATTTTTTCCACATAATGTGTTCGGAAATATGGTTAATTAGTGCAAAACGAGCGCAATTGTTTGTGCGCTGTAAATTGCAGTTTTTTACTATGGGAGGCACTGTAGCTCCCAGGTCGTCCATCCGCATTTTTTCAGACCGGGAGCTACAGACCTGCAGCTATCCCCATTAAAGATCTAGAGAACTGGCCCCTGAAATATTCAATCATTTGTATCTCAAAAAATGAACAACAATTTTAGATAGGTGTAAGAACAAAACATGTTCGTATTCATAATACCTTTCGTATAAAATCAAGAAAAAAGTGGCTGGCCCCTTTAATTAGGGCCCAATACACTCGTAATCTGTATTACAAATAACTTAAAAACGATAAAGATTTTATAATGCATTATAGAAGCAAAGCTGTTGATCGTAACAATATCTAACAGAAAAAATCATTGCCACGCCCATTTATTACGTAATTAGGGAATTTTTGGGGCCAAAGTACTTAAACTTTGACGCAATATATCTAGAGAAGGAAACATAACTTGTAAGGCATTGTAGAAGAGAAAATGCTTGCATTGATGATTCTAATTGGTTTTACTAATCAAAACACCAATGTATGTCCCCATTGAGGATCTAGAGGGCTGACCCCTAAAATATTCAATCATTTGTATCTCAAAAATAAACAACAACAATTTTAGATAGGTGTAAGAACAAAAAAATTTAGTATTCGTATAACCTTTCGAATGAACTCAAGAAAAAAGGGCTGGCCCCTTAAATTAGGTGCCAAGACACTCGTTAACTCTATTACAAAGAACTTAAAAACAATAAAGATCTTGTTATGCATTATAGAAGGAAAGTTGTTGATCGTAGCAATTTCTATCAGAAAAAATTACTGTCACGCCCATTTATTACGTAATTAGGGATTTTTAGGGGCCATATTTTTTGACGCAATATATCTAGTGAAGGAGACATATTTTGTTAAGCATCATAGAAGAGAAAATAATTGCATTGATGATTCTAATCAATTCCACTTATCAAAACACCAATGTCTGTCCCCATTTATTATCTAGAATTTTGAAATTTCATTAATATTTTAATAATGTCGTTTAAAACATTGAACGGAAGACCTACTCGTTACTCGTAACAAGATCGGATCTAGTTATTAAGGTCTTCCGTTTCCAACGGAAGACCCTATTGTTTTCGTACTGTTTCTTATTATTATGGTCTTCCGTTTCCAATGGAAGACCTTATTGTTATTCTTCGTTATCTTTTTCCCTATTATTATTTTTTTCCTTCCGATTTTTGTGCACGCGATTTCTCAAAAACGGCTCGGCCGATCTACATTAAATTTTCAGATGTTAAAATATTAGTCTGAACCTGATAGAAAAATGTTTTCATTGATGACGTCACATCCGTTTTTGAGATATTGAGATTTTTCCAATTTTTATATGGGTACTTTGTCTGCGGTCGTTCTCCTAAACTATAAGAGATATTGAGTTAAAGTTTTTACGGTTGGTAGAGGAAAGCTTGAAGTTTTGCATGGTTGTTATTTTATATGTGTAGCACTAAAAGCGCCAAAGCTCGGTAGGGCTCGAAAATTGAGATATCAAAAGCGTCATGAATTTTCGTGCTTTTCTTTGCTTATCTTTTTTCTGGAAAATATTTTGTTAAAACATGTAATGCAAAAAAAGTTTAAATTTAGAAGAACTTTTATTTGATACCAAGACAAGAGACCCAGGGGCCACATCGCTTACCTGAGCAACAATAGCCTTAACTCTGATCAAATTAGCATTACAGTATCAAAATCAAAATATCTTGACAACTAAGTACAGTAGATCTTGCTAAAAAAAATTAAAACATCTGCCGATTTTTATCCACATATTTTTATGGTAAATACATTGCCCCTTTTGTTGTTGTTTTACCTGTAAGAAGATTTTTCTCTATTCCTATATACCCCCCCCCCACTTTGTGGCCCCATTTATCTCTAGGGAATCATGGTTTGATCAAACTTCAATCTTCACAATCCGTATTTTCACACAAGGTACTACTTTTTGGACTGAAAACTTTCCCAGAATAATTTTAAAGATTTTTTTCTATATATTCCTATGTGAAAATTTATCCCCCCATGGTTGCCCCACCCTAACCCCCGGGGACCATTATTTAAACAAACTTGAATCTATACTATCTGAGGATGCTTCTGCTCAAATTAGAGTTTTTCCGGCCTAATAGATTTTGAGAATAAGATTTTTAAAGATTTTCTCTATATATTCCTATGTAAAAATTCATCCTCCATTGTGGCCCCACCCTACCCCCGGGGACCATGATTTAATCAAACTTGATTCTACACTATCTGAGGATGCTTCCACCCCAATTTGAGCTTTTCTGGTCTAATAGTTTTTGAGAAGAAGATTTTTAAAGATTTTCTCTATATATTCCTTTGTAAAAATTCAACCACCATTGTGGCCCCACCCTACCCCCGGGGACCATGACTTAAACAAACTTTAATCTACACTATCTGAGGATGCCTCTGCTCAAATTGGAGCATTTCTGGCCTAATAGTTTTTGAGAAGAAGATTTTTAAAGATTTTCTCTATATATTCCTATGTAAAAATTCATCCCCCATGGTGACCCCACCCTACCCCAGGGGACCATTATTTAAACAAACTTGAATCTACACTATCTGAGGATGCTTCCACTCAAATTTGAGCTTTTCTGGCCTAATAATTTTTGAGAAGAAGATTTTTAAAGATTTTCTCTATATATTCCTTTGTAAAAATTCATCCCCCCATTGTGGCCCCACCCTACCCCCGGGGACCATGATTTGAACAAACTTGAATCTACACTACCTGAGGATGCTTCCATACAAGTTACAGAATTTCTGGCCTAATAGTTTTTGAGAAGAAGATTTTTGAAAAATACCTACAAATTTTAAATAATTCTAAATTATTTCCCCTTTAAAGAGGGTGGGGCCCTTCATTTGAACAAACTTGAATCCCCTTTTCCCAGTGATGCTTTGTGCCAAGTTTGGTTGAAATCTGCCCAGTGGTTCTGGAGAAGAAGATGAAAATGTGAAAAGTTTACAACGCCAACCCCAACGCCAACGACGACAGACAACGGACAAATTTGGATCAGAAAAGATCACTTGAGCTTTCAGCTCAGGTGAGCTAAAAAGGGGGCTGGGTCCTCAAATTAGGGACCTAGAGGGCTCTTAAGTCTTTTATCTATAACCCTTTACTGAGGGATAGTTTGTAGGAGATTATAGAAGCAAATATGTTTACGCGGGTATGATAAGGCAACTGACAGCGATCGATCGAGTAAAAATTCCTCTGATCGATATGACGTTACAATATGCAGCATGATGTCATATTTTACTCAAGAAACCTGTCAATTTTAACTTTATCTCTGGTCCAAATTATGAAAACTATAGGCGTAAAATGTCACTAGAAGCTCTTTTAACAGAATATATCTTCGATTTCCCTGTATTACGTATCGTTAACATTGATGACGTCACAAGCATGTTTAATAGAGAAGATGAATGTCGGGAGACAAATCATCGGAATGCAGTGTAAACAATGCCAAAATAAGACTTATTTAATACAGATACCCAAGATTTAGATGAGTGTCAGTTAGGATATAACCAGGATAATACAGGCATGAATATTTTGTTTTTATCAGCGAGTGTTATAAGGTAAGCAGATAGATATGTATGTGGCTTGACCGGCCTTTCCTCTGTCAGTGTGTACAAAAAAGACAAAAGTGTAACACTACCCCGAATATTATGAAAGATGAACTTGGCAAATATGAAAGGCACATGACCTTAAATACTTGAAAAGTGCTGCTAGAATCCTTTGGTTTGTTGTTGTAAAAGAAAATTCGTAGTATTTTCAATGAAATTGAAAAAAGTTGAGGAGGTTTCCGGTAAATAATGACAAAATTTATTTTATGCGATTAACAATAGGATTCTAGCAGCAATATTAATAAACATGAACTAATTGCCGATCGAATTATTGTATCATGCATACAAATAAACTTCGGGGTAGTGTTACACTTTTTGATTTGTTGTTAAGGTACAAAAATGATTGTTTTTTAACTGTCACGTGATACCATGGCACGGCAGCTTCAAAGATCGACTTGATTACGAAGTAAAAATATAGTATCTTGTTGAACACATTCACTTGATATTAATATTCAGCACTGTTTTAAAAAAAATAAACAATTTTAAAATGACCATAATATCGGCGATCATTAAACTCTTAGTTGCCTGAACCTACCCGCGTATCGTACAGTTATGTAGCCTAACAGTATAATGCTTATCTCATGTGTTACGTAATTAAGGAATGCAATAAAGAAAAAAAGATGCTCAAAATGATGTACTTTACAATATGCAGCCTTCAAAATTTTGTTCAGCGGCCCCAATAAAGAGATAAGGGACCGGCCCCTAAAACGTTTTTTCTAAGATATCTCAAGAACGGCAGCGAATTTCTAAATACTTGTTGAACAAAATGTCTTAGAAATTAAATGACCTTTCATTTGATACCAAGGAAAAGGGGCTGGCCCCTAAAATAAGGGACCTAGTAGGCTCTAAAGTCTTTTATCTATAACCCTTTACTGAAGGATATTTTGTAATAGATTATAGAAGCAAATATGTTTATATTACAGTTATGTAGCCTAACAGTATAATGATTTTCTCATGTATTACGTAATTAAGGGTTTTTAGGGGTCATAAGTCGAAAACTTTGATTACCTATATCTTAAAAAAGGAAAAAATATTTTGAAATGCAGTATAGAAGATCTAGAAAAGATGCTCAAAATGATGTACTTAACATGCTTCCTTCAAAATTTTGTTTAGCGGCCCCAATAAGAAGATAGGAGACCGACCCCTAAACGTTCTTTCCCATATATCTCAAGAACGGTATACTTATTCGGCGAAATGTTTTTAAAAGTAAATGACCTTACATTTGATGTTAAGAAAAAATGGCTGGCCCCTCATAAGAGACCAAGAGGGGTCTAAATGTTTTCAACCAAAGCTCATACACCTGAAACAAAATAGTGTCTGGGCCTTAGAATGTAGATCATTTTCTTCTATTTTAAATCATGTTTAGCTGTTAAATAGCAAAATCAAGGTCATACCATCTTTGCTAGCTAAGAGTTTTCGGTCCACTCTGCTCCCCATAAACCCTTGGCAGATTTCATTACGAAAACTCGGTGACAAGCTCCGTTTTATGGTTGGCTGCAGCTGCGAGTGGCTGATCCAATCGCAGCGTTGTAAACAAGCGCTTATAAATAAACTTTAAAAGAAACACACGTGTGATCTTTGGTAAAACATTTGGTGCTTTTCAGAAGTTGAAGCACAAGTGATCGTGTACAGTACCTCCACAAGGATGATCTAACCAGATCACTATTAAAAACGATATATTTTACTGGATTAAACAGAGATTTACGAACTTGTCAAGGTTCGTGTGATCGTAGTAGGCCTATGGGAAGTAAACATGGCGAATGAGGAAGTTGCGTTAGTATATACCTCCCTGCTTATGGTTAGTTTAATGAGCTGTATTTTATTTAATTTGTTTTGTCCACAAAGATTACGACAATGTTCCTTTTCTTGCTAGTCAACATGTTTTCAAGTTGTATTTTTGCCGTAGCGTGTATAGTACCCGTTGTTTCATTCGATGAAAATGTAAATATACAAAGGGTGCAACTCAAGTTACTCGCTAGATAGCGCCACCGCATCACCGAGTTTTCGTAATGAAATCTGCCAAGGGTTTATGGGGAGCAAAGTGGGCCGAAAACGCTTGGCTAGCGAAGATGAGGTCATACATGCATCTTAAAATCTAATATCGGACGGAAGACCTCCTCGTTGCTCGCAACGAGATCGTGTCTAGTTAAGGTCTTCCGTTTCCAACGGAAGACCCTCTTGTTATTCTACGGTTTCTTTTTCTTTGTTATTAGGGTCTTCCGTCTTCAGCAGAAGACCCTTCTATTATTCTATTGTTTCTTTTTCAATTTTATTATTATAAGGGTCTTCCGTCTTCAGCGGAGGACCCTTCTATTATTCTATTGTTTCTTTTTTACTTTTCTTATTATTATAATTAGGGTCTTCCGTCTTCAGTTTCAAGATTAACGCGATTTTATCTGAAGTTGATTGTTTTTTATCCATATTTGAAAATACACTTCCGGTCGGAAGTTATCTTCCGTTTACGATTTTAAAAAGTCAATTTTGTCTGTCAGGTTTCTAAAAAGTGAGTCAAGATATAGGGCTGAAATTTTCAGAGATGATAAATCTACCGTTTTTCTGGTGCACCTCGGTCAAAAGAATGTCAGCCGTCACTTCCGGTCGTCACCGGAAGGAAATTTGAAAAAATTAATTTTTCGACTTTTTTTTATTTTTTATTATTTTTCTTTGACTTCTTTTATAGTTGATAGTGACCCCTATACTGATTCAGAATATGTAATTTGTTTTAAAATCGATCAACGCATTCTCGAGATTTTAAGCGTCAAAGTCCTGAAGCGAGAGTCCGAGTAGCTCAGTCATTATGGTCGTGGACAGTGCCCAGGCGACCCGGGTTCGAGCGCCGACTGCCGAAATTTTTTTTTCGTATTTTTTGCGTAGTCTTACGATTTTATCTTTTAAATGATGAGTTTTAACTCATTTATTCTAAAATCGGACGGAAGACCCACTCGCAAAGAGATCGCATCTAGTTATTATTATTATTTTTTTCTTACCGATTTTGTGCACACGATTTCTCGGAGATGGCTCGATCGATTTCATTTTTGAAAATACACTTCCGGTCGGAAGTTATCTTCCGTTTACGATTTAAAAAAAAACAATTTTGTCTGTCAGGTTCTCAAAAACGAGCTAAGATATAGGGCTGAAATTTTCAGATATTATAGATCTACCGTTTTTCTGGTGCACCTCGGTCAAGAGAATGTCAGCCGTTACTTGCGGTCGTAACCGTAAGGAAATTAGAAAAAAATAATTTATGAATTTTCTAAGTTTTTAATATTTTTCATTGAAATTTTTACATTCTATACTGATCCTTTTACTGATTCAGAATATGTCATTTGTTTTCAAATCGATCAACGCATTCTTGAGATATTTAGCGTCAATGTCCTGAAGCGAGAGTTCGAGTAGCTCAGTCGTTTTGGTCGTGGACAGTGCCCAGGCGACCCGGGTTCAAGCCCCGAGTGCCGAAATTTTTTTTTTTTTTTTGCGTAGACTAACGATTTTATTTTTAAAATGATGAGTTTTATCTCATTTATTCTATGCTTGCAACGAGATCGCATCTAGTTAAGGTCTTCCGTTTCCAACGGAAGACCTCATAGTGATTGTAATGTTTCTTTTTAAGGTCTTCCGTTTCCAACGGAAGACCTTATAGTGATTGTAATGTTTTATTAAGGTCTTCCGTTTCCAACGGAAGACCTTATAGTGATTGTAGTGTTTTTTGTTTCTTTCTTTCTTTCTTTCTTTCTTATTATTATTTTTTTTTTCTCCTTTTTTGTCGGCAGAATTTCTCAGAGATGGCTGGATAGATTTTCCTGAAATTTTCAGAGATGATAGAGAATGATAATATCTCGAGGTGTTTTTTTCATTTTTTCAAAAATCATTTCCGGTCGTCCGTTTCCTGTCCCGCGTCAAAAAACCTTGTTCCCTCGAGATCTCAGAATCGGCTAACACTTGAACGTCCAGACTTTGTGGGATAATAGACCTATATTTGTAGATGTGTTTAAACTATTTTGTTTTGTTCGTCGTAACTTCCGGTCGTCACCGGAAGTACTTAAAAATTATTATATTTATGTATTTAACTTATTTTACATAGAATGAATCTGATAGTATAAATCCCTACTTGTGTCATCTATGCGATGTTAATTAAACAAGAATATTCTACTTCCGGTGAGATATCTCAAGTATCTCAGGTAACTTTTTTAAAACAAATTTTGTTCCCATGACATCTCTAAAACTATAAGTGATAAAGAGACGAAACTTTTATGCGTGATAGACATTTGAATGAAGATGTGTTTAACCGGTTTTATTTTGTCAACCGTCACTTCCGGTTCTAACCGGAAGGGTTCAAACAAATCAAGTTGTTTATAAGTTTAACTGTTTTTCTTTGACAGTTTAAGTTAATTTGATGAACAATAATGTGCGACAGAAAATTTAAAAAAAAAATAACTGACTTTTTTTTCGTTGAGCACTTCCGTTTGTCCGTTTCCTGTCCCGAAATAGAAAACCTTGTTTTAATTAGATCACAAAAACGAACAGGACTTGAACAACCAAACTTTGTTGAATGATAGACCTATGTATGTACATGTTTTACAACTATTTTGTTTTATCCGGCGTAACTTCCGGTCGTCACAGGAAGTACTCCAAAATTTGATTTTTTAAAACTTTCTTATTGTTAGCATAGAAATAACTTCTCATTAATAGATACAATTGGTCATCTACACATGGTTAAATAAATATAAAAATTCAACTTCCGGTGAGATATCTCAATTATCTCAGGTAGCTTTCTTTTATACAAATTTTGTACCCGTGAGATCTCAGAAACTGTAAGAGATCAAGATACAAAACTAACAATGATGATAGACATTTGATTGAAGATGTGTTTAAAGGGTTTCATTTTCTCTTCCGTCACTTCCGGTTCTCTCCGGAAGCGTTCAAGCAAATGAAGCTTTTAATAACTTTATACTTTTTTCTTTGATTATTTTATTCACTCAATAAACTGTTATGTATTGTAAGTTAATGAACTAAAAATAATTAATTTTAATTTCTTTATTCACTTCTGTTTGTCCGTTTCCGGTCCCGTGACAAAAAATCTTTTCTCAACGAGATCTCATTACTGACAAAAACATGAACATCCAAACTTTAAGGAAAGACAGACAATGTATAAAGATATGTTTACCATGTTCTGTTTGTTCCAGCGTAACTTCCGGTCGTCAGAGCAAGTACTCAAAAATGACTATTTATCTTTTTTGTTTTGTTTTACATAGAAATAATTACTGGAAAATTCCATCACAGTATCTTTTATATCCTTTTTCTTTTTATTAATGAAATGCATTTCTTTTACAGATTAATACATGAGGAACGGAAGACCTTTTTGTTGCTATAGCAACAAGAGTCTAGTATTATTATTATTATTATTATTTTTTTCCCCTTTTTGTTTAGTGAATTTCTCAGAGATTTCTGGATGGATTTTCCTTAAATTTTTAGGGATGATTGAAAATAAAAATATCTAGAGATTTCTAATTTCAGTTTTTCTAAATTCATTTCCGTTCGTCCGTTTCCTGTCCCGCGACAAAAAGCTAGTGACATCGTGATCTCAGAAACGAAAATGACTTAAGCTTCCAAACTTTGTGGGATGATAGACCTATATCTGTAGATGTGTTTAAACTATTTTGTTTTGTTCGTCGTAACTTCCGGTCGTCACCGGAAGCATTTCAAAATTTTTTTTTTTACGCATTTAATTTATTTAACACAGAATTGAAGTATAGGTATAAATGTTTACATATATCATCTATCCGATGATAAAAAAACAAAAAAATTCTACTTCCGGTGAGATATCTCAGATATCTCAGGTTGTCTTTTTTAAACAAATGTTGTAACAACGAGATCTCAGAAACTGTAAGTGACTAAGACATGAAACTTACATGAATGATAGATATTTGATAGAAGATGTGTTTAACAGTTTTCATTTTGTCAACCGTTACTTCCGGTCCACACCGGAAGAGTTTAAAGAAATCAAGCAGGTTTTTTGTTTAACTGTTTTTCTTCAATATCTTAGATAAAATGTTAGGCAATTAAGTCACATTGTCTAGTGGTAAAGAAAGTCTAAATTTTATTTTCATTGAACATTTCCGTTTGTCCGCTTCCTGTCCCGAGACAAAAAACCTTGACTCCTCAAGATCTCGAATACGGTAATGACTTGAACAACCAAACTTTGTGGAATGATAGACCAATGCATGTAGACAAGTATACACAATTTTGTTTTGGTCGGCGTAACTTCCGGTCGGCACCGGAAGCACTTCGAAAAAATTATTTTTTTACGCATTTAATTTATTTCCCACAGAATTGAAATATAAGTATAAACGCTTACATATATCATCTATCCGATGATAAATAAACAAAAAAAATTACTTCCGGTGAGATATCTCAAATATCTCAGGTAGTTTTTTTTAAAACAAATGTTGTAACAACGAGATCTCCGAGACTTTAAGTGACCAAGACACGAAACTTACATGGATGATAGACATTTGATAGAAGATGTGTTAAATTGTTTTCATTTTGTCAACCGTCACTTCCGGTCCACACCAATAGAGTTTAAACTAATTAGGTTGTTTATGAGTTTAACTGTTTTTCTTTGACAATTTTTTATAAATTGGTAGGCAATAAAGTCCTGTTTTTTAAGTTTAAAAAATACTAACTTTCATTTTCATTGAACACTTCTGTTTGTCCGTTTCCTGTCCCGAGATTAAAAGCCTTGATTCCTCGAGATCTCAAAAAAGGTAATGACTTAAACAATCAAACTTTGTGGGATGATAGACCTATGTATGAATATGTGTTTACACTATTTTGTTTGATTCGTCGTAACTTCCGGTCGTCACCGGAAGCACTTCAAAAATTATTTTTTAAAATTATTTTATTTATTTTACATGATATAAATACTCAGTATAAAATCTTAGATATGTCTTCAATACGATGTTAAATAAGCAAATAAATTTTACTTCCGGTGAAATATCTGAAATATCTCAAGGTAGCTTTTATCCAATTTGATCTCTGCGAGATTGTAGTCACTGTGAGTGATTGAGACACAAAGCTTTAACGAATGATTGACATTTGATTGAAGATATGTCTTACGGGGTTTTTTTTTGTCAATCGTCTCTTCCGGTTCTCACGGGAAGGGTTCAAACAAATTGTTTTAAAAAAGTCTAACTGACTTTCTTGGGTGTTTCATCTAGCCTGATAAACAGTGATGTACGCTAGGCAAATGTACGACAAATACCAGCTTTTGTTTTTATTAATCACTTCCGATCATCCATTTTCGGTCCCGAGAAAAAAATATTGTTTCAACGAGACCTCAGATTATGCAGAGACGTGAACAACCAAACTTTTAGGAATGATTGACTTATGATTGTACAAATGTTCAACATGTTTGGTTTTGGTTCGGCGTTACTTCCTGTCGTCACAGAAAGTACTTCAAAAATTGATTTCTTTTTTATTTTCATTGTTTTACATGGAAGTAAGTACTGAATATTTCATTCACAAATATTATCATATCCATTATTTTTTCTATATGAGAGAAGCAATATCTTACAGTTAAATTGATACATGTATATCAAAACGGAAGACCTTTTTGTTGCTCTTGCAACAAGAGTCTAGTTAAGGTCTTCCGTTTCCAACGGAAGACCTTATAGTGATTGTAGTGTTTTTTCTTTCTTTCTTCTTATTTTTTTTTCCCCTTTTTTGTCGGCAGAATTTCTCAGAGATGGCTTTATGGATTTCCCTGAAATTTTTAGGGATGATAGAAAATGATAATATCTCGAGGAGTTTTTTTCATTTTTTCAAAATTCATTTCCGTTCGTCCGTTTCCTGTCCCGCGTCAACAAACCTTGTTCCCTCAAGATCTCAGAATCAGCAAACACTTGAACATCCAGTCTTTGTTGGATGATAGTCCTATATCTGTAGATGTGTTTAAACTATTTTGTTTTGTTCGTCGTAACTTCCGGTCGTCACCGGAAGTACTTCAAAAATTATTTTATTTATATATTAAACTTATTTTACGTAAAATAAATCTGATAGTATGAATCCTAACATGTGTCATCTAAGCAATGATATTTTAACAAAAACAATTTACTTCCGGTGAGATATCTCAATTATCTCAAGTAACTTTTTTAAAACAAATTTTGAGCTCTCAAAAACTATAAGTGATGAAGACACGAAACGTTCATGGATGATAGACATTTGATTGGAGATATGTTTAACTGGTTTTAATTTGTCGACCGTCACTTCCGGTCCACACCGGAAGAGTTCAAACAAATCAAGCTCTCAGTTTAACTGTTTTCCTTTGATAGTATTAGTTGGCTAGATGAACAATAATGTGCAATGGGCAAGTATACAAGAAATAATAAATTAATTTTTCATTGAGCACTTCCGTTTGTCCGTTTCCTGTCCCGAGACAAAAAAACTTATTTCGACGAGATTTCAAAAACGGTAACGACTTGAACAACCAAACTTTGTGGGATGATAGACCTATGTATGAACATGTGTTTACAATATTTTGTTTTATCCGGCGTAACTTCCGGTCGTCACAGGAAGTACACCAAAATTTGATTATTTCAAAATATTTTGGTTGTTTAGCATGGAAGTAACATTTTAGCAAGAGAAATATAAAAGTTCATCTACACATGGATAAATAAACGAAAAAATTCTACTTCCGGTGAGACATCTCAAATATCTCAAGTAGCTTTCTTTTATAAAAATTTGTACCCGGAGATCTCAGAAACTGTAAGAGACCAAGATACAAAACTTATATAGATGATAGACATTTGATTGAACATGTGTTTAATGGGTTTCATTTGGTCATCCGTCACTTCCGGTTCTCACTCGAAGCGTTTAAGCAAAATGAAGTTTTTTTTTACCGTAGGTAAATGTACTAAAAATATCTACTTTTAATTTCCTTAATCACTTCCGTTTGTCCGTTTCCGGTCCTGAGACAAAAACCTTTTCTCAGCGAAGTCTCCTAACTAACAAAACTTGAACATCCAAACTTTGAGGAAAGACAGAACAATGTATGAAGATATGTTTACTATGTTCTGTCTGATCCGGTGTAGTTTCCGGTCGTCACAGAAAGTACTCAAAAATTGACTTTTTGTCTTTTTGTTTTGTTTTACGTAGAAGTAAATACTGGGAAATTCCATCACAGAATAAATTATATACATTTTCGTTTAACAAAGGAAATTATTTTTTTTTTCAAATTAATACATGAGGAACGGAAGACCTTTTTGTTGCTATAGCAACAAGAGTCTAGTTATTATTATTATTATTTTTTTCCCCTTTTTGTTTAGTGAATTTCTCAGAGATTTCAGGATGGATTTTCCTTAAATTTTCAGGGATGATTGAAAATAAAAATATCTAGAGATTTCTTATTTCGGTTTTTCTAAATTCACTTCCGTTCGTCCGTTTCCTGTCCCGCGACAAAAAGCTAGTGACATCGTGATCTCAGAAACGAAAATGACTTAAGCTTCCAAACTTTGTGGGATGATAGGCCTATATGTGTAGATGTGTTTAAACTATTTTGTTTTGTTCGTCGTAACTTCCGTTCGTCACCGGAAGCATTTCAAAATTATTTTTTTTACGCATTTAATTTATTTAACACAGAATTGAGGTATAAGTATAAATGCTTACATATATCATCTATCCGATGATAAAAAAACAATAAAATTCTACTTCCGGTGAGATATCTCAGATATCTCGGGTTGTCTTTTTTAAACAAATGTTGTAACAACGAGATCTCAGAAACTCTAAGTGACTATGACATGAAACTTACATGAATGATAGACATTTGATAGAAGATGTGTTTAACAGTTTTCATTTTGTCAACCGTCACTTCCGGTCCACACCGGAAGAGTTTAAAGCTGGTTATAGGTTTAACTGTTTTTCTTCAATATTTTTAGATAAAATGTAAGGCAATTAAGTCACATTGTCTAGTGTTTATGAAAGTCTAACTTTTATTTTCATTGAACATTTCCGTTTGTCCGTTTCCTGTCCCGAGACAAAAAACCTTGACTCCTCAAGATCTCAAACACGGTAATGACTTGAACAACCAAACTTTGTAGAATGATAGACCAATGTATGTAGACAAGTATACACAATTTTGTTTTGGTCGGCGTAACTTCCGGTCGGCACCGGAAGCACTTCAAAAATTATTTTTTTACGCATTTAATTTATTTCCCACAGAATTGAAATATAAGTAAAAACGCTTACATATATCATCTATCCGATGATAAATAAACAAAAAAAATTACTTCCGGTGAGATATCTCAAATATCTCAGGTATTTTTTTTTAAAACAAATGTTGTAACAACGAGATCTCCGAGACTTTAAGTGACCAAAACACGAAACTTACATTGATGATAGACATTTGATAGAAGATGTGTTAAATTGTTTTCATTTTGTCAACCGTCACTTCCGGTCCACACCAATAGAGTTTAAACTAATTAGGTAGTTTATGAGTTTAACTGTTTTGCTTTGACAATTTTTTTTTAATTGGTAGGCAATAAAGTCCTGTTTTTTAAGTTTAAAAAATACTAACTTTCATTTTCATTTAACACTTCTGTTTGTTCGTTTCCTGTCCCGAGATTAAAAGCCTTGATTCCTCGAGATCTCAAAAAAGGTAATGACTTGAACAATCAAACTTTGTGGGATGATAGACCTATGTATGAATATGTGTTTACACTATTTTGTTTGATTCGTCGTAACTTCCGGTCGTCACCGGAAGCACTTCAAAAATTATTTTTTAAATTATTTTATTTATTTTACATGATATAAATACTCAGTATAAAATCTTAGATATGTCTTCAATACGATGTTAAATAAGCAAATACATTTTACTTCCGGTGAAATATCTCAAATATCTCTAGGTAGCTTTTATCCAATTTGATCTCTGCGATATTGTAGTCACTGTGAGTGATTGAGACACAAAGCTTTAACGAATGATTGACATTTGATTGAAGATATGTCTAACGGGTTTTATTTTGTTAATCGTCTCTTCAGGTTCTCACGGAAAGGGTTCAAACAAATCATGTTTTAAAAAAGTCTAACTGACTTTCTTGGGTGTTTCATCTAGCCTGATAAACAGAGATGTACGCTAGGCAAATGTACGACAAATACCAGCTTTTGTTTTTATTAATCACTTCCGATCATCCATTTTCGGTCCCGAGAAAAAAAATATTGTTTCAACGAGACCTCAGATTATGCAGAGACGTGAACAACCAAACTTTTAGGAATGATTGACTTATGATTGTACAAATGTTCAACATGTTTGGTTTGGTTCGGCGTTACTTCCTGTCGTCACAGAAAGTACTTCAAAAATTGATTTCTTTTTCATTTTCATTGTTTTACATTGAAGTAAGTACTGAATATTTCATTCACAAATATTATCATATCAATTATTTTTTCTATATGAGAGAAGCAATATCTTACAGTTTAATTGATACATGTATATCAAAACGGAAGACCTTTTTGTTGCTCTTGCAACAAGAGTCTAGTTAAGGTCTTCCGTTTCCAACGGAAGACCTTATAGTGATTGTAATGTTTTTTATTATTAAGGTCTTCCGTTTCCAACGGAAGACCTTATAGTGATTGTAAGGTTTTTTCTTTCTTTCTTATTAAGGTCTTCCGTTTCCAACGGAAGACCTTATAGTGATTGTAATGTTTTTTATTATTATTATTAAGGTCTTCCGTTTCCAACGGAAGACCTTATAGTGATTGTAATGTTTATTAAGGTCTTCCGTTTCCAACGGAAGACCTTATAGTGATTGTTAGGTTTTTTCTTTCTTTCTTATTATTATTTTTTTCCCCTTTTTTGTCGGCAGAATTTCTCAGAGATGAGTGGATAGATTTTCCTGAAATTTTCAGAAATAATAGATAATGATAATATCTCGAGGCGTTTATTTCATTTTTACAAAATTCATTTCCGGTCGTCCGTTTCCTGTCCCGCGACAAAAAAGCTTGTCACCTCGAGATCTCAGAAACAACAAGGACTTTTACATTCAAACTTTGTGGAATAATAGACCTGTATGTGTAGATGTGTTTAAACTATTTTGTTTTGTTCGTCGTAACTTCCGGTCGTCACCGGAAGAACTTCAAAAATAATTTTTTTTACGTATTTAATTTATTTTACATAGATTGAATATATAAGTATAAATCTTTATATATGTCATCTAAGCGATGCTCAATCAACAGAAAAATTCCACTTCCGGTGAGATATCTCAAATATCTCAGGTAGCTTTCTAAAAATAAATTTTGTACCCGCGAGATCTCAAAAAGTATAAGTGATCAAGACACGAAACTTTTAGGGATGATAGACATTTGACTGAAGATGTGTTTAACTGCTTTTATTTTGTTGGCCGTCACTTCCGGTCCACACGGGAAGAATTCAAACAAATCAAGCTGTTTATAAGTTTAACTGTTTTCCTTTGATAGTATTAGTTAGCTCGATGAACAATAATGTGCGATGGGCAAGTACACAACAAATAATAAATTAATTTTTCATTGAGCACTTCCGTTTGTCCGTTTCCTGTCCCGAGACAAAAAACTTATTTCGACGAGATTTCAAAAACGGTAACGACTTGAACAACCAAACTTTGTGGGATGATAGACCTATGTTTGATCATGTATTTACTATATTTTGCTTTATCCGGCGTAACTTCCGGTCGTCACAGGAAGTACATCAAAATTTGATTATTTAAAATATTTGGGTTATTTAGCATTGAAGTAACATTTTAGCAAAAGAAATACAAAAGTTCATCTACACATGGATAAATAAACGAAAAAATTCTACTTCCGGTGAGGCATCTCAAATATCTCAGGTAGCTTTCTTTTTAAAAAAATTTGTACTCGGAGTTCTCAGAAACTTTAAAAGACCAAGATACAAAACTTATAAAGATGATAGACATTTGATTGAACATGTGTTTAGTTAGTTTCATTTGGTCGTCCGTCACTTCCGGTTCTCACTCGAAGGGTTCAAGCAAAATGAAGTTTTTTTTAAAAAGTTTAGATTTTTTAAACAATTTACTCAATGTGATGAACAGTTACGTACCGTAGGTAAATGTACTAAAAATATCTACTTTTAATTTCCTTAATCACTTCCGTTTGTCAGTTTCCGGTCCTGAAACAAAAAACTTTTCTCAGCGAGGTCTCCTAACTAACAAAACTTGAACATCCAAACTTTGAGGAAAGACAGAACAATGTATGAAGATATGTTTAATATGTTCTGTCTGATCCAGCGTAATTTCCGGTCGTCACAGAAAGTACTCAAAAATGATTTTTTTTTCCAGATCAATACTTGAGGAACGGAAGACCTTTTTGTTGCTATAGCAACAAGACTCTAGTTATTATTATTATTATTATTATTTTTTTCCCACTTTTTGGCCACAAGATTTCTCAGAGATGACTTGACAGATTTTCTTGAAATTTTCAGGAATGATAGAAAATGATAATACCTCGAGGCGTTTTTTTCATTTTTTCAAAATTCACTTCCTGTCGTCCGTTTCCTGTCCCGTGACAAAAAGCTTGTCACATCGAGATCTCAGAAACGAAAAAGACTTAAGCATTCAAACTTTGCAGGATGATAGACCTATATTTGTAGATGTGTTTAAACTATTTTGTTTTGTTCGTCGTAACTTCCGGTCGTCACCGGAAGCATTTAAAAAAATACTTTTTTACGCATTTAACTTTTTTCTCATAGAATTGAAATATAAGTATAAATGCTTACATATATCATCTATCCGATGATAAGTAAACAAAAAAAATCTACTTCCGGTGAGATATCTCAAATATCTCAGGCTGTCTTTTTTAAACAAATGTTGTAACAACGAGATCTCAGAAACTGTAAGTGACTAAGACATGAAACTTACAGGGATGATAGACATTTGATAGAAGATGTGTTTAATAGTTTTCATTTTGTCAACCGTCACTTCCGGTCCACACCGGAAGAGTTTAAAAAAATCAAGCTGTTTTTAAGTTTTACTGTTTTTCTTCAATATTTTTAGATAAAATGTTAGGCAATAAAGTGACGTTGTCTAGTGTTTATAAAAATCTATCTTTTATTTTCATTGAACACTTCCGTTTGTCCGTTTCCTGTCCCGAGGCAAAATACCTTGACTAATCAAAATCTCAAATACGGTAATGACTTGAACAACTAAACTTTGTGGGATGATAGACCTTCGTATGTAGACAAGTATACACAATTTTGTTTTTGTCGGCGTAACTTCCGGTCGGCACCGGAAACACTGTAAAAAAAATTTTTTTAACTTTAATTTTTATTTAACAAAGAATATTTTTTTAGGTAGTAATGCTTACATAAGTCATTTATGCGATGTGAAATAAACAAAAAAGATCTACTTCCGGCGAGATATATCAAATATCTCAAGTAGTTCATCTTATTAAGCAGTTCTTAGAAACTGTAAGTGATGAAAGCACACAATTTACATAGATGATAAATATTTGAAAGATGTTTGGTGGGTTTTTTTTTTTTTTTTTTTTTTTGTTTTACACAATAATACATTTATACGAGAACGGAAGACCTTTTTGTTGCTATAGCAACAAGAGTCTAGTTATTATTATTATTATTATTATTTTTTTCCCCTTTTTGTTTAGTGAATTTCTCAGAGATTTCTGGATGGATTTTCCTTAAATTTTCAGGGATGATTGAAAATAAAAATATCTAGAGATTTCTAATTTCAGTTTTTCTAAATTCACTTCCGTTCGTCCGTTTCCTGTCCCGCGACAAAAAGCTAGTGACATCGTGATCTCAGAAACTAAAATGACTTAAGCTTCCAAACTTTGTGGAATGATAGACCTATATGTGTAGATGTGTTTAAACTATTTTGTTTTGTTCGTCGTAACTTCCGGTCGTCACCGGAAGCATTTCAAAATTATTTTTTTTTACGCATTTAATTTATTTAACACAGAATTGAAGTATAAGTATAAATGCTTACATATATCATCTCTCCGATGATAAAAAAACAAAAAAATTCTACTTCCGGTGAGATATCTCAGATATCTCATGTTGTCTTTTTTAAACAAATGTTGTAACAACAAGATCTCAGAAACTGTAAGTGACTCAGACATGAAACTTACATGAATGATAGATATTTGATAGAAGATGTGTTTAACAGTTTTCATTTTGTCAACCGTCACTTCCGGTCCACACCGAAGAGTTTAAAGAAATCAAGCTAGTTATATGTTTAACTGTTTTTCTTCAATATTTTTAGATAAAATGTTAGGCAATTAAGTCACATTGTCTAGTGTTAAAGAAAGTCTAACTTTTATTTTCATTAAACATTTCCGTTTGTCCGCTTCCTGTCCCGAGACAAAAAACCTTGACTCCTCAAGATCTCAAATACGGTAATAACTTGAACAACCAAACTTTGTGGAATGATAGACCAATGTATGTAGACAAGTATACACAATTTTGTTTTGGTCGGCGTAACTTCCGGTCGGCACCGGAAGCACTTCAAAAATTATTTTTTTTACGCATTTAATTTATTTCCCACAGAATTGAAATATAAGTATAAATGCTTACATATATCATCTATCCGATGATAAATAAACAAAAAAAAAATTACTTCCGGTGAGATATCTCATATCTCAGGTAGTTTTTTTTAAAACAAATGTTATAACAACGAGATCTCCGAGACTTTAAGTGACCAAGACACGAAACTTACATTGGATGATAGACATTTGATAGAAGATGTGTTGAATTGTTTTTATTTTGTCAACCGTCACTTCCGGTCCACACCAATAGAGTTTAAACTAATTAGGTTGTTTATGAGTTTAACTGTTTTTCTTTGACAATTTTTTATAAATTGGTAGGCAATAAAGTCCTGTTTTTTAAGTTTAAAAAATGCTAACTTTCATTTTCATTGAACACTTCTGTTTGTCCGTTTCCTGTCCCGAGATTAAAAGCCTTGATTCCTCGAGATCTCAAAAAGGTAATGACTTGAACAATCAAACTTTGTGGGATGATAGACCTATGTATGAATATGTGTTTACACTATTTTGTTTGATTCATCGTAACTTCTGGTCGTCACCGGAAGCACTTCAAAAATTATTTTTTTAAATTATTTTATTTATTTTACATGATATAAATACTCAGTATAAAATCTTAGATATGTCTTCAATACGATGTTAAATAAGCAAATAAATTTTACTTCCGGTGAAATATCTCAAATATCTCTAGGTAGCTTTTATCCAATTTGATGTTTGCGAGATTGTAGTCACTGTGAGTGATTGAGACACAAAAATTTAACGAATGATTGACATTTGATTGAAGATATGTCTTACGGGTTTTATTTTGTCAATCGTCTCTTCCGGTTCTCACGGGAAGGGTTCAAACAAATCATGTTTTAAAAAAGTCTAACTTACTTTCTTGGGTGTTTCATCTAGCCTGATAAACAGTGATGTACGCTAGGCAAAAGTACGACAAATACCAGCTTTTGTTTTTATTAATCACTTCCGATCATCCATTTTCGGTTCCGAGAAAAAAATATTGTTTCAACGAGACCTCAGATTATGCAGAGACGTGAACAACCAAACTTTTAGGAATGATTGACTTATGATTGTACGTTCAACATGTTTGGTTTGGTTCGGCGTTACTTCCTGTCGTCACAGAAAGTACTTCAAAAATTGATTTCTTTTTCATTTTCATTGTTTACATGGAAGTAAGTACTGAATATTTCATTCACAAATATTATCATATCCATTATTTTTTCTATATGAGAGAAGCAATATCTTACAGTTAAATTGATACATGTATATCAAAACGGAAAACCTTTTTGTTGCTCTTGCAACAAGAGTCTAGTTAAGGTCTTCCGTTTCCAACGGAAGACCTTATAGTGATTGTAGTGTTTTTTGTTTCTTTCTTTCTTTCTTTCTTTCTTATTATTATTTTTTTTTTCTCCTTTTTTGTCGGCAGAATTTCTCAGAGATGGCTGGATAGATTTTCCTGAAATTTTCAGAGATGATAGAGAATGATAATATCTCGAGGTATGTTTTTCATTTTTTCAAAAATCATTTCCGGTCGTCCGTTTCCTGTCCCGCGTCAAAAAACCTTGTTCCCTCGAGATCTCAGAATCGGCTAGCACTTGAACGTCCAGACTTTGTGGGATAATAGACCTATATTTGTAGATGTGTTTAAACTATTTTGTTTTGTTCGTCGTAACTTCCGGTCGTCACCGGAAGTACTTAAAAATTATTATATTTATGTATTTAACTTATTTTACATAGAATGAATCTGATAGTATAAATCCCTACTTGTGTCATCTATGCGATGTTAATTAAACAAGAATATTCTACTTCCGGTGAGATATCTCAATTATCTCAGGTAACTTTTTTAAAACAAATTTTGTTCCCATGAGATCTCTAAAACTATAAGTGATAAAGATACGAAACTTTTATGCATGATAGACATTTGAATGAAGATGTGTTTAACCGGTTTTATTTTGTCAACCGTCACCTCCGGTCCTAACCGGAAGGGTTCAAACAAATCAAGTTGTTTATAAGTTTAACTGTTTTCCTTTGACAGTTTAAGTTAACTTGATAAACAATAATGTGCGACAGGAAAATATTTAAAAAAATGACTGACTTTTTTTTCATTGAGCACTTCCGTTTGTCCGTTTCTTGTCCCGAAATAGAAAACCTTGTTTTAATTAGATCACAAAAACGAACAGGACTTGAACAACCAAACTTTGTTGAATGATAGAACTATGTATGTACATGTTTTACAACTATTTTGTTTTATCCGGCGTAACTTCCGGTCGTCACAGGAAGTACTCCAAAATTTGATTTTTTAAAACTTTCTTATTGTTATCATAGAAATAACTTCTCATTAATAGATACAATTGGTCATCTACACATGGTTAAATAAATATAAAAATTCAACTTCCGGTGAGATATCTCAATTATCTCAGGTAGCTTTCTTTTATACAAATTTTGTACCCGTGTGATCTCAGAAACTGTAAGAGATCAAGATACAAAACTAACAATGATGATAGACATTTGATTGAAGATGTGTTTAAAGGGTTTCATTTTCTCTTCCGTCACTTCCGGTTCTCTCCGGAAGCGTACAAGCAAATGAAGTTTTTAATAACTTTATACTTTTTTCTTTGATTATTTTATTCACTCAATAAACTGTTATGTATTGTAAGTAAATGAACTAAAAATAATTAATTTTAGTTTCTTTAATCACTTCTGTTTGTCCGTTTCCGGTCCCGTGACAAAAAATCTTTTCTCAACGAGATCTCATTACTGACAAAAACATGAACATCCAAACTTTAAGGAAAGACAGACAATGTATGAAGATATGTTTACCATGTTCTGTTTGTTCCAGCGTAACTTCCGGTCGTCAGAGCAAGTACTCAAAAATGACTATTTATCTTTTTTGTTTTGTTTTACATAGAAATAACACACAGTATCTTTTATATCCTTTTTCTTTTTATTAATGAAATGCATTTCTTTTACAGATTAATACACGAGGAACGGAAGACCTTTTTGTTGCTATAGCAACAAGAGTCTAGTTATTATTATTATTTTTTTTTTTCCTTTTTTTGTCCACAAGATTTCTCAGAGATGGCTGAATAGATTGTTCTGAAATTTTCAGGACTGATAGAGAATGATAATATCTCCAGGCGTTTTTTTCATTTTCTTAAAATTCATTTCCGGTCGTTCGTTTCCTGTCCCGCGACAAAAAGCTAGTGACATCGTGATCTCAGAAACGAAAATGACTTAAGCTTCCAAACTTTGTAGGATGATAGACCTATATGTGTAGATGTGTTTAAACCATTTTGTTTTGTTCTTCGTAACTTCCGGTCGTCACCGGAAGCATTTCAAAATTATTTTTTTTAGCCATTTAATTTATTTAACACAGAATTGAAATATAAGTATAAATGCTTACATATATCATCTATCCGATGATAAAAAACAAAAAAAATTCTACTTCCGGTGAGATATCTCAAATATCTCAGATTGTTTTTTTTAAACAAATGTTGTAACAACGAGATCTCAGAAACTGTAAGTGACTAAGACATGAAACTTACATGAATGATAGATATTTGGTAGAAGATGTGTTTAACTGTTTTCATTTAGTCAACCGTCTCTTCCGGTCCACACCGGAAGTGTTTAAAAAGATCAAGCTGGTTATATGTTTAACTTTTTTTGTTCAATATTTTTAGATAAAATGTTAGGCAATTAAGTCACATTGTCTAGTGTTAAAGAAAGTCTAACTTTTATTTTCATTGAACATTTCCGTTTGTCCGTTTCCTGTCCCGAAACAAAGAACCTTGACTCCTCAAGATCTCAAATACGGTAATGACTTGAACAACCAAACTTTGTGGAATGATAGACCAATGTATGTAGACAAGTATACACAATTTTGTTTTGGTCGGCGTAACTTCCGGTCGGCACCGGAAGCACTTCAAAAATTATTTTTTTACGCATTTAATTTATTTCACACAGAATTGAAATATAAGTATAAACGCTTACATATATCATCTATCCGATGATAAATAATAAAAAAAAATTACTTCCGGTGAGATATCTCAAATATCTCAGGTTGTTTTTTTTAAAACAAATGTTGTAACAACGAGATCTCCGAGACTTTAAGTGACCAAGACACGAAACTTACATGGATGATAGACATTTGATAGACGATGTGTTAAATTGTTTTCATTTTGTCAACCGTCACTTCCGGTCCACACCAATAGAGTTTAAACTAATTAGGTTGTTTATGAGTTTAACTGTTTTTCTTTGACAATTTTTTATATATTGGTAGGCAATAAAGTCCTGTTTTTTAAGTTTTAAAAATACTAACTTTCATTTTCATTGAACACTTCTGTTTGTCCGTTTCCCGTCCCGAGATTAAAAGCCTTGATTCCTCGAGATCTCAAAAAGGTAATGACTTGAACAATCAAACTTTGTGGGATGATAGACCTATGTATGAATATGTGTTTACACTATTTTGTTTGATTCGTCGTAACTTCCGGTCGTCACCGGAAGCACTTCAAAAATTATTTTTTTAAATTATTTTATTTATTTTACATGAAATAAATACTCAGTATAAAATCTTAGATATGTCCTCAATACGATGTTAAATAAGCAAATAAATTTTACTTCCAGTGAAATATCTCAAATATCTCTAGGTAGCTTTTATCCAATTTGATCTCTGCGAGATTGTAGTCACTGTGAGTGATTGAGACACAAAGCTTTAACGAATGGTTCACTTTTGATTGAAAATATGTCTTACGGGTTTTATTTTGTCAATCGTTTCTTCCGGTTCTCACGGGAAGGGTTCAAACAAATCATGTTTTAAAAAAGTCTAACTGACTTTCTTGGGTGTTTCATCTAGCCTGATAAACAGTGATGTACGCTAGGCAAATGTACAACAAATACCAGCTTTTGTTTTTATTAATCACTTCCGATCATCCATTTTCGGTCCCGAGAAAAAATATTGTTTCAACGAGACCTCAGATTATGCAGAGACGTGAACAACCAAACTTTTAGGAATGATTGACTTATGATTGTACAAATGTTCAACATGTTTGGTTTGGTTCGGCGTTACTTCCTGTCGTCACAGAAAGTACTTCAAAAATTGATTTCTTTTTCATTTTCATTGTTTTACATGGAAGTAAGTACTGAATATTTCATTCACAAATATTATCATATCCATTATTTTTTCTATATGAGAGAAGGAATATCTTACAGTTAAATTGATACATGTATATCAAAACGGAAGACCTTTTTGTTGCTCTTGCAACAAGAGTCTAGTTGTTATTCTTTTTTTCCTTACACATTTTGTGCAGTCGATTTCTCAGAGATGGCTCGTGCGATTTCCTTCTAATTTTCAGGGATAATGCCTCGCCTCTGAAGTTTGTACCGCCATGACAGTTTTTCAAAATTCACTTCCGGTCGGGAGTTATCGTCGTTAAACGATTTTTAAAAGTCAATTTTGTCTGTCACGTTTCTCAAAAACGAGTTAAGATATCGGGCTGAAACGTTCAGCGATGATAGACGTCACGTTTCTCTGGTGCATCTTGGTCAAGAGAATGTACGCCGTCACTTCCGATCGTCAGCGGAAAGAAATAAAATAAATTAAATTTTTCAACTTTTTTATTTTTTACTGAATCAGAATATGTAAATTGTTTTAAACTCGATCAACGCGTTCTCGAGATATTAAGCATCAAAGTCCTAAAGCGAGAGTCCGAGTAGCTCAGTCGATAGAGTCGTGGACATGTGCCCAGGCGACCCGGGTTCAAGCCCCGGATGCCGAAAAAAAATTCTAATTTTTTGCGTAGAAATTAACAATCTTAAAAATGAAGTGTTTTATCTCCTCTTCCCAAAAATCGGACGGAAGACCCACTCGTTGCTCGCAACGAGATCGCATCTAGTTTTTATTCTTTTTTTCTTTTTCTGACTTTTTTGGAGCGATATTTCTCAAAAACTATATATACAACCGATTTGCACGAAATTTTCAGGACTGATAGCGCATAATCGGCGTTACATATTTTTAAATTATTAAATAATGACGTCACTTCCAATTTCATATATTGACGATTTTGTAAATTTTTAAGGTTCATTTAGTCCACGCATCTCCTCAGAAACTAATCAAGATAGAAGATTGAAATTTTCAAGGATTGTAGAAAAATGTCTGAAGTTGTACCCCCATGCTTCCAATTATAAAAATTTCCCAAGGCCTCTAAGCTCGCCTGAACCTGAAAATTAGCACCAAATTTTTTCAGGAAATTTTCGTACATTTTCTGTAATATCTTTTGATGTATAAATATTTTTTTAAAACATGTAATGCAAAAGTTGTTTAATTTTTAGGAATTTTTTATTTGATATCAATAAAAAGGGGCTGGTCCCTCAAATTAGGGGTCAAGAGGGCTCTTAAGTTTTTTTTTGCAATAACTCTTTACTGAACAATAATTTGTTATCAATTATAGTAGCAAAAATGTTCACTGTACTGCTGTTTATCTCTACAGTACCATATCTAAGTCATATGTTACGTAATTAGGGGTTTAAGGGGCCAGAAGTCCAAAACTTTGATCATTAATATCTAGAAAAGAAGAAAATATTTTGAAAAGGATTGTTGAAGAAAAGTTTGTTAAAATACTGTTCTCAACAATACGCTACCTAATTGTTTTATGTTGCTCGCCCTAGTAAGGAGTTTAAGGGTCGGCCCCTACAACACATTTGTTCAGATATCATTAGAACGGTCAATAATTTCTAAACACTTTTGTTGAACAAAATGTGTTAATATTTACGAGACCTTTTATTTGATATCAAGAAAGAAGGACTGGCCCCTCAAATTAGGGGCCAAGAGGGATCTAAAGTCTTTTTACAATAATTCTTTACTGAAAAATAATTTGTTATTAAATATAGAAGCAAAAATGTTCATTGTACAGCTGTTTATCTATACAGTACCACACCTAAGTCATATGTTACGTAATTAGGGATTTCAAGGGGCCAGAAGTTCAAAACTCTGATCATAAATATCTAAAAAATGAGAAATATTTTGAAAAGCATTGTAGAAGAAAAGTTGCTCAAAATAATGTTCTTAACTATATGATACCTAATTTTTTTTCGTTGGTGGCCCCGGTAAGGTGTTTAAGGGTCGGCCCCTTTAACACATTTGTTCATATATCTTTAGAACGGTCAACAATTCGTGAACACTTGCTGGACAAAATATGTTTATATTTGCGAGACCCTTTGTTTGATATCAAGAAAAAGGGGATGACCCCTTAAATCCGGGGCCAGAAGTGCTTCAAAGTCTTTTTTGATGATAACTTTTTTTGGAGCGATAAATAGTTATTAATCATACAGCAGAAAAAACAAAAATTTATAAAGCGAAATTTAAAGCTGAAATCCGTTTTAAAATCTGACGAAGCATTACAGAGATATAGGGTTTAAGAATTGATTTTTCCGGAAATTCTGATTCCATATTCTTGGTTAAGAAAATAGTGTTATGTTCAAGTTAAATTAAGTCGTACCTATAATAATTCGATAATTGTTAAATCGTACTTAAACACATTCGGATTTCTTTTTGCTAGGTCGTTCTTGAAATTGATAAGGTTTTTGTTAATTCGTAATTAAATTCTTTCGGATTTTGTTAACTCGTACTAAGAATAATTCGATTTTTTTTCTTTTTAATTTAGTTTCTCATGTTTATTGGTTTAAGAATTCTGCTTCTTACAGGAACTTCTAGCTTAACTTTCGACATTAACGGAAGACCAACTCGTTGCTTTGCAACGAGCTGTGCTCTAGTTCTTATTATTACTTTTTTCCAAATTTTGTGCACGAGATTTCTCAAAAACTGTTCAACCGATTTCGACCATTTTTTCACAGATGATGGAACGTGACTTGAATTTTATATGTTTTAGACGTTGTTACTTCCGGTACCGATTTACCGCCGATTTTTAAATTTTTACGACCTATTTTGTGCATAGCTGATCTCAAAAACTTTCAGAGATATGACTATGAAATTTTGAGGATATTTAGACTATAGCTTGAAGTTGTGCCCTATTAAGTTTTATGTCAGTGGCGCCTTTCCTTGGGGGTCAACGAGGCACGAAATTTGGGTACGAATTTTGTTATTCTTTTCCCCCCCTTTTTTGTCGGCAGAATATCTCCGAAATGACTGAATAGAATTTCCTGAAACTTTTAGGAAGTATAGATTGTGATAATATCTCCAGGAATTTTTTCAAATTTTTAAAAATTCATTTCCGGTTGTCCGTTTCCTGTCCCACGACAAAAAAACTTGTTCCATCGAGATCTCAAAAACGACAATGATTTGAACATCCAAACTTTGTAGGATCATAGAAAAATGTCTATAGATGTGTTTCAACTATTTTGTTTTGTTCGTCGTAACTTCCGGTCGTCACCGGAAGTAATTAAATTTTTCTTCAAGCTATTTAACATAAAATTAATATTTAAGTATAAATCTTTACATATGTCATCTATGCGATGTTGAATTAACAAAATAATCTTGTTTCCGGTGAGATATCTCAATGATCTCAGGTAACTTTTTTAAAACAAGTTTTGTACCCGCGAGACCTCAAAAACTGTAAGTGATCAAGACACGAAAGTTTCATGGATGATAGATATTTGAAAGAAAATTCGTTTAACTGCTTTCATTTTGTCAATCGTCACTTCCGGTTCTTACCGGAAGTATTCAAACAAATCAAGTTGTTTAAAAGTTTAACTTTTTTCTTTGACAATTCTAGTTAAATTGATAAACAATAAAGTACAGTTGCCTAATGTTAAAAAAATACTAATATGTATTTTCACTAAGCACTTCCGTTTGTTCGTTTCCTGTCCAGAGAAAAAACCCATTGATTCCACGAGATCTCAAAAACGGTGACGACTTGAACAACCAAACTTTGTGGGACGATAGCCGTATTTATGTATCTGTGTTTACATTATTTTGTGTGATTCGCCGTAACTTCCGGTCGTCACTGGAAGCACTTCAAAAAGATTTTTCTTCTTATCTTATTAATTTTACATGTAATGATTATATCAGTATAAATTCTTATACATGTTATCCATACAATGTTAAATAAGCAACCATATTCTACTTCAGGTGAGATATATCAAATATCTTAGGTAGCTTTCCTTTATACAGATTTGATACCCGCGAGATTTAGTCACTATAAGTGATTTAGATAAGAAACTTTTATGAATGATAAACATTTGATAGAAAATGTGTTTAACAGGTTTTATTTTGTCAACCGTAACTTCCGATACTTACCGGAAGGGTTCAAACAATTCATGTTTTAAACAAGTTTAACAGACTTTCTTAGGTGTTTCATCTAGCCTGAAAAATAGTGATGTACACTAGGCAAATGTACAAAAAATACCAGCTTTTATTTTCATTATTCACTTCCGTTCGTCCGTTTCCGGTCCCGAGACAAAAAAACCTAGTTTCGATGAGATCTCAGATTTGGTAAAGAGTATCGATATTTCATCGTATCATATATAACAAATCGGACGGAAGACCTACTCATTACTCGTACATGTTTTCGTACTGTTTCTTATTATTATTAAGGTCTTCCGTTTCCAGCGGACGACCTTATTGTTTTCGTACTGTTTATTATTATGTTTTCCCCAAATTTTGTGCACGCGATTTCTCGAAAACTATTCAGCCGATCTCAACAATTTTTTCACAGATGATGGGACATTATCTGAATTTTATATGTTTTTGATTTTTTGTCACTTCCGGTCCCCATTCACGGCCGATTTCGTAATTTTTTACGACCTTTTTTGTGCAGAGCTGATCTCAGAAACTATCAGAGATATGACTTTGACACTTTCAGGATAGGTAGACTATAGTCTGAAGTTGTGCACTATTTAGTTGTTTTGCATCAGTGGCGCCATTTCTTGGAGCTCGCTTAGGCACGAAAATTGGGTACAAATTTTGTATCAAAATTTTCACACGTTTTGATCTATATCTTTTTATCAGTTGATATTTTGTTAAGACATATATAACAAAAGTGGTTGAGAATCAAAAGTTCTTTCCAACAAAATCAAGAAAAAGGGGCTGGCTCCTTTTTTTAGGGGCCAAGACACTCGTAAACTCTATTACAAATAACTTAAAAACAATCAAGATTTTGTAATTCATTATAGAAGCAAAGTTGTTGATCGTAACAATATCTATTTGAAAAAAATCATTGCCACACCCAATTATGACGTAACTCAAGAAAAAGGGACTGGCCCCTTAGATTAGGGGCCAAGACACATGTGTTCTTCAACTTTGCTTCTATAATGCATCACAAAATCTTGATAGTTTTTAAGTTATTTTTAATCTACTTTTTGAGTCTGTTAGCCCCTAATTCCCCTGGGTTGTGTTGATTAAATGAACCCTTATACTTGATAACGCTGAAAACAACTTTTGATACTCTACCACTTTTGTTATTTATGTCTTAAAGGGGCATGGTCACGATTTTGGTCAAATTCTAATTTTCTGTTTTTATTATTTACAATGCTTTAGGAATGCATTTCCAATGACCAGATGAAATTGGAGAGTCAGTAGTGAAGTTATAAGCAAGATATAAGGCTCACAATTCTTTATAATGTAAACAAGGCTCGTGCCCTGGTTTTGTTTACATTAGTTCAATATACCTGAAAAAGTTATTTTTCAAGCTAATTTTCCCATCATCTTATTCATTTTAAGAATAAATAAACAGATCCTGACGTTTACCACATTAATTTTCGGTCTAAAACTGGAGTTTTTTACTTCAACGTTCAAGATGTAAACAAAAGCTTCGTTTACAAAGCAAAGAGTTGTAAACTCTGTAACTCGCCTATAACTCAACAAATGACGCTCAAATTTTGGCTGCCTATTAAAAATGCCTACTGAAGCATTGTAAACATTAAAATCGGGAAAATAATTTTTGACCAAAATCGTGACCATGCCCCTTTAACAAGATATTCACTGATTAAAAGATACAGATCAAAACTTAAGAAAATTTGATTTAAAATTCGAACCCAATTTTTGTACCAAGGCGAGCTCCAAGAAATGGCGTCACTGGCATAAAACAATATGATAGTGCACAACATTAAACTATAGTATGTCTATCCTGAAAATTTCAAACTCATATCGTTGATAGTTTCTGAGATTAGCTCTGCACAAAAAAGGTCGTACAAATTACAAAATCGGCCGTACATCGAGACCAGAAGTGACGTCATCAAAATTTCAAAAACATATAACATTCAGATAACGTTTTATCATCCTTTTTCTTCATTTTGTTTGAAAGAGATTTCCTTTCTATGCCACTATTGCTATATATGTTTTAACAAAATATCAAGTGATAAAACGATACAGATCAAAACGTATGAAAATGTTGATTAGAAATCCATACCGAATGTTCGTGTGTATGCGAGCTCTAAGAAATGGCGCTACTCTCATAAAACACAGGGCACAACTTCAAAATATTGTCTATCTCTTCTGAAAATTTCATAATCATATCTCTGATTGTTTCTGATATAAGCTCTGCACAAAATAGGTCGTAAAAATGTTCAAAATTAGCAAGAAATCGTTACAGGAAGTGACGGAGTAAAAAATATCAAAAACGTACTACGGTCAAATCACGCCCAATCACGTCCAATTATCTATGAAAATTGTTTAAATCGGTCCAATAGTATTCGAGAAATCGCGTGCACAAAGTTTTATGAAAAAAATTACTAGACGCGATCTCGTAGCGATCAACGAGAGTTCTTCCATTTGAATGCAACTTAGAATAGGCTATCGGGATACTTGTAATTTTCTATCATTTCTTAACACTGCTTCAAATTCCTATTAACCTTTTCATAGGATTTGAATAGACAAGTATTTATTTTATAATGGAAAAAGGCACGATTTTAGATTTTTTATTTAAAAAAACCGGAAAATATCAGTAAAAATGTATAATTTCAAAGATAAAAATAAAAGTTGGCAGTTCCTGCTTGAAGCAGGGTTTTGAAATCAAAAATGCAAATCAACGAGTCGGTCTTCCGTTTAAGCAAAATGTAAAAGTTGGCAGTTCCTGCTGGAAGCACTATTCTGATATCAATAGCTATGAGACGAATAAAAGAAAAAATCCAAATGATTCTTGGTACGACTTAACAATATTCGAATTATTCTTAATAAAATTTAACAACAATTTAAATCCAGGAACAAGATAAAAAAAAATCCGAATAAGTTTAAGTTCGACTTAACAAATTTTAGTATTGTTTCTAGTACGAGTTAACTTTAGTTTGTTCTTTTTACCATTTTCTTAACCAAGACCGCGGGAATAAACATTTCCGGAAAAGTTTTCTATAAAACTCAATATTTCTGCAATGCATTGTCCAATTTTAAAACAGATTTCAGATTTAAATTTAGCATCAATAACTCTACAACGCTGCATTCATTTGTAATCCTTGAAATAATCAAGAAACATGTACTTAATTAGTTTGAAGATAAAACGTTTTTGACCCTTTAACCCCCTTATAACGTATTACACGAGTAAAGTAAGATACTATACAGGTGTTAACCTTGCGATGAACATATTTGCTTCTATAATTAATAACATATTATTGCCCAGTACAGAGTTATAATAAAAATGCTTAAGAGCCCCCTAATTGAAGAGGTCAGTCCCTTTTTCTTGATAATAAACGAAAGTTCTCGTAAATATAAGGATATTTTGTTCAACAAGTGTTCTGAAATTGTTAACTTTTCTAGAGACATCTGAACAAAAGTGTATTATTTTATACACTTTTATTCCCTACTGGGACCATAAACCAAAATGTTAGGATTGCATATTGTTTAGAACATTATTCTTAGCAACTTTTCTACTTTATTGCTTTTCAAAATATTTCTCCTTTTTCAGATATGTGATTAAAGTTTTGGACTTCTGGCCTCTTGAAACCTCTAATTACGAAACATATGATAAAAGTTTGGAATTGTATAGCTAAGCAGCTGTTTAATGAATTTTTTTTGCCTCTACAACTAATAACAAATTGCCGTATACCCGGTTTTTTCGGCGGGCGTACCGTATAGCCGGTTTTTCGGCGGGACACAAATTTGGCGGATTTTGGCTTACAAGATATACCATTAATATTGGCGGATATCATTTTGGTGAATCCATATCTTTTCATAAAATTCAACTGTCATTTAAAATTGTATGTTCCATCCTGGCTTTACACACTTTAATATTTCCAATAGACTAGTTCTTAATAGAATTATGAAAACAAGTATAACGCATTAATAATCAGTTTTAATTTCATCCTTAGTGAAGAAACCATTTATCAGCAATTATAATTTCTAGAAATGAATTTTAATTCATTTACATTAATTTATGTTTGTTTTGATTGTGAGTGTCTGTACATCTGTATCCGTAACACTGTGTGCATGTAACAATTCTATGTTTTGATCAAGATCACTGACTTTGTAAAAAATTATGAAAAAATAATCAACAAAATCTACATAGAATAACTTAAATTTGGTGATTTTTTAAAAATCGCCATAATAGGCCAAAATTATATCCCCGCCAAAATAACCAGCTATACGGTATTGCCTAGAAGAGAGTTATAATAAAAGACTTTAGAGCATTCTTGACCTCTAATTGAAGCGGACAGCCCCTTTTTCTTGATATTAAAAGAAAGCCTGTGTAAATTTGAACAACTTTTGCTTTAGAAAGACACATTATTTATACATTAAACGAAAATACAGAAAATGTGCGAAAATTTCATGAACAAATTTGGTGCCACTTTTCGATCTCAGGCGAGCTTTAACGCATTGCGCGTATTCTACTTTAAGATAAACGTAAGATAATCTACAGTCATTCATCTTCAGTGCCTGCAAGTTTCGCTTTTCTATTTCGGAGAAGTTGCGTGGATAAAATCACCAGTAAAAAAAAATCACAAAATCCTCAAAATCTCAAACCGTAAGTGACGTCATCAGCTCAAAATTTAATGATCTTGAGTAATGACTATGACTAATGAGTCCTGAATCGATCGATTAGTTTTTGAGAAATTACCTCTCTAAAAATAGGGGAAAAGAAACAGTACAAAAACAAAAAAGGTCTTCAGTTGGAAACGGAAAACCTTAATAAGAAACAGTACGAAAACAATAAAGCATTTGATATTTGTTCAGATTTGTTCAGATTTTTTAAACCAAGCTTTTTTTACTCTGGCAGGAATAATGAGAGACGTGATGTCACCATAATGAATATGGCACACACCTTTAAGCTAGAACCTACTGATGATGACTACTGCTCTGAAGAAAAGGACGTGTTAAAAAAAAATCAAACGAAAACACCAATTATTCCTAGAACGGAATGTCCTCCTAAAGAAAAAAGAATTTCAACAAAAATTACTTTAAAGCACAGGAAAAATAAAGTCAATACTATAGGCCGTATAGCTTGTATCCTTGTCACCACAATATCCGTTGTCATTGTGAGTTTTTTAATCATAGAACATCAATTTACCAATCAATTACAATCAAATTCTTTTGATGCAAAAACTCCAAAAATAAAAGGGTGTGATCATATTGAAGTAGAGGACGTGTGGGCAACTACGCTACCCAAATTGTTAACAGAATCGGCATTTAGACTTTTAGATGTTAATGAAGATGGTACACCAGATTTTATATTTGGTTTCGCCACAGGAGTTGACGGTTATTCCATACCGAAAATTGTTTGTGATATCTATTTTAATGGCACATTTCCTTGCTATGGTGGAATGATGGCGCTAAGTGGTGGAGACGGGAAAGAACTTTGGAGATACTACACTGATCATGAAATATTTGGAATAAATTGTAATGCTGATCTCAATTCAGATGGTGTAAATGATTGTCTCGGTGGAGGAAGAGCTGGGGTAGGCTGTCGTTTGCATATATCAATTTGCATTCCATACAGCATGAATCTATGCGAATTTTCCTGTCAACTAAAATAATGATATGATTCCGATAGATTTGTTTCAGTATTTTTTGAAAGATAAATGAGCATAATTAAAGAAGTTTACATATATATATATATATATATATATATATATATATATATATATATATATATATATATATATATAATTGACATGAACAACTGATGATTTGTGATAGTTGACTTTTCATTATACCCGCACTTTCTAAAGAAAGTTCGGGTATATTGTTGTTACCCTGTTCCGTTCGTCTGTCACGTTTTATTTTCTCAAACTACTCTTACATATTATAAACCAGCAAACTGAACTCCAAGAGTTGATTTGGAGTATCATGTTGTTTTGTAAAAAGGTTTCAAAAACTCTCTGGTAGTCCTGGGGGACAAATAATTGGTAAAAAATGAGGTTTTTTTTCACAAAAAACCCTTCTTCCTCGAACTCCTCCTACATTTTCAACAATAGACAAATCATCTTTTGGAATATGTTTTGGGGTATCCTATAGATGCGCAATAAGGTTTCGGAAATTTCAATTTTGTCCTGGGGGTCATTTGGTGGCTGAAAAATGACGTTTTTATACAAAAAAATCTGGTTTCAAAAGCGTCAACATCTTTTGCAGTACCATTTGATCTTCTAGAATATGATTAGGGGTGTCAATTTGAAGTGTGATCGGGTTTTAGAATTTTTTTATTTAACACAGGGATCGGTGGGCAACAAAAAATGACCTTTTTTTGCAAAAATTATGGTTCTCGTAACTCCTCTTACAACTAGATCCCAGAACTCCTCATATGATTTAATGAATAGACACATCATATCTTAGGATATGATAGGGGCTGTCCTATAGATGTGCGGTAAGGTTTTAAAAAATGAAATTCATCCAGGGAGTCAAATAATATAGCAGAAAATTGACGTTTAACACTCCTAAAAAAAACCCTAGATCCCAGAACTCCTCTTATGATTTAATGAATAGACACGTCATATCTTGGGATATGATAGGGACTGTTCTATAGATATGCAATAAGGTTTTGAAAAATTAAATTCAATCCTAGTAGTCAAATAGTAGCAGAAAATTGACGTTTATAACTCCCAAAAAACCTAGATCCCAGAACTCTTCTTATGATTTAATGAATAGACATATCATATCTTAGGATATGATAGGGACTGTCCTATAGATGTGCAATAAGGTTTTGAAAAATTAAATTTAATCCTGGTAGACAAATAGAAGCATGAAATTAACATTTATCCCATGCGCGGATCTAGTCAGGTATACAGATTCCCCCTTCAAAATTCAAATTTCTTTAAATTACATCTAATTTATAAAATTGCCAAAAATATGTCTCCAACCCCCCCCCCCCCCCGGCAAACTTAAATAACTGTTGCCCCCCCCCTTCCCCTGGAAAAAATTTCTGGACTCACATATGTACGTATCCCTCCTTAGACTGTAAATAAAATGACAGTTTTTTTTTTCTCTTAAAATAAAAAAAACTTGCATTTATTTTTGCTTAAAATTAAAAAAAAACTTACATTTACACTCTTCATAATTGTCGAATGATCTATTTAATTTGAAATATAATTTGGGGTCTAAAAAGTTTTATAATCTGGTAAATAATGTTTTTCTTAAAAAAAAATCACATTACAGCTTGCATAATTGATAAATGAACTATTGAGATATGATCAGAAGTCTTATTTTCTGCTTAATACTCAAGTATTTTATCAATTTTATTAATAAAAATAAATGATTAAAATTAAATGTTTATCCTCCACACCCCCCATAATATTCAGAGTCTTTATACATTCTTACATGTGTAAAGTAGCAAATTTTAAATCATTTCTTGATTGGTATTTTTCTCTAGATGCACATAAAGATTTTGGAAACTGCTTTTTAATTTTTATCGATAAGATAAACAAAATGTTACATGTATTCGGGGCAATTGTAAATTCTCGTAAACAAAGCAGGGTCATCATTAGGCTAGGAATTACCCACATGGATCAAACACTACATATGAATAAGATTAAATACTTCTATTATGTCCAGTTCTGGAAAGTCAGAGTATCTCCAAGGGGGCATAACCTATATACAATTTGATGCGCACAAAGAGCAAGAATAAATATGGTTTAGGGATGGGGGATCTCAAAACAAAAATTATCAAAGTACAAAGGGGGGGGGGTGATTTAAAGACAATAATCCCAAGCCGGCAACCGCCGAGGGGAGGGGGCATAATTTAATTTTGTTTGTAATAATTAGACCATACTTTCTATGACATAAAAGGAAAAGATTATTGATTAACTTAAAATTCACATGTAAACAGTTCAACCACAAATTGTACATAAAGGGCCACTCATGTGTATTATGTGCATGTGGCCATCATTTTTACTAACTCTGGTACAAGACAGTGTTATTTAGGAGCAAACACTTGGTGCAGGTATTACCATCTAATGACAGCATCTAGTTGACTATTGTAGTCATACCACAAGATAGCTTTTTATAAATAAAATATTGTACGAAGACAAGATAAGTTTACTGTAAACGTATTATATTTTGCGTTTACTGGCTAAAATTGAGTTCTCAACTAGTTGGCGTTGATTTGAATTAGCTTATTTCTGGATGCAGCCAATCTGATACATGTATGAATAGCATATAACGATGTACTTGATTCAGCAGAGGCTGCTTTCTTCCAAAAGCTCTAAATAGAATACACAGCCAAATGTTATACGTTTATAGTATCAACTTAGTTAAAAAAATTATCGTATCGTTCTTAGATATCTTACCCTCAAAAGGTCAACTCCTAGACAAGCCTTTTGTAATTGAATCAAAAATAACGTACGTGCACCTAATGCAAAAACAAAAAATACATTTTTAAGTTACAATAAATCACTTTAATTCATTAATATTTGCAAATGACATATTGACAAAATATTTTTTTAAGTTTTTCGTTACATATATGTTTTGTCGCCGTTGATAACGTACATGGCCAATTGTCACCCCTCATGCTTTGCGGGGGAGGTGCACTTGGTAAACAACAACAGATTGTGATATGAACTTTGTTTCTTACCTAACAGGTGTTTGATGCTGTAAATGGACGGACAGGAACGCTATTATGGAAATTTAAAGATAAAATGGTTAGGAATAACATTATGAATCTGTACACAGCGCATATAATTGATGATTTAGACAAAGATGGTGTTCTAGATGTTTTGGCAATTCACGGAGGAGATCCATTAAGTGAACCAGGTCTGTTATTTTGTAGATTAAGTTATCCGATCCATAAAAGGACCTTATTTTAATATTTATAACCTTGAAATATTTATCTTTTTTTAAATACTCTGATATTAATTTATACATTTGAGAGTAGAAACGGATTAACCGAGAGATACTAAAAATGTTATCAACTAATCAGTAATTAATTAATAAAGACTGCATTAAGGTCTATGGGGACATGCACATTTTTTAAAATAAAAAAAAGTAATTACTAAGAATATCAATAAAATCTCTGGTGGAAAGATATATTTAATCATTAAAAATACAAAAGCTATTGAAAATAAACTTCATACCGCATAGTTTTTTTAAAGAATTTATTCTATAGATTAAAAGCCAAAAAAAAAAAAGGGGGGGGGGGGCTCTTCGAGAGCAGGAAAAGGTCATTTATAAGGATACATTCCGCTCTTACATACTGGTACTTTAACATGCAAATTATGTTTAGATATACTAAGTATTAAGCCCATACATATTTGTTATGCACCAAATTCATTGATTCTTGGGCTATTATGGTTCGGATACCCTAACAAGCATGTGTGACATTTATATGGACCATTTTAATAGTATCACATCCTACATGTATCTCAAGTTCTAAAATCGGACGGAAGACCCCCTCGTTGCTCGCAACGAGATCGTGTTTAATCATTAAAGTCTTCCGTCTTCAGCAGAAAGTAAGGTCTACTATTTTTCTACTGTTTCTCATTCTTCTATATTATTATTAGGGTCTTCCGTCTTCAGCCAAAGACCCTTCTATTATTCTATTGTTTCTTTTTCAGCTTTATTTTTAGGGTCTTCCGACTTCAGAGGTAGACCCTTCTATTATTCTATTGTTTATTTTTCAGGTTTATTATTAGAGTCTTCCGTCATCAGCGGAAAACCCTTCTATTATTATATTTTTTTCAGGTTTATTATTTTTTTCTTTCTTTTTTTCTTTACAATTTTTGTAGAGATTTCTTAGACATGTGTTGTCCGAGTTTCGTCAAATTTTCAGCATCGATCTATTGTCATCTTTTTCGATTTGTCAAATTCACTTCCGGTAAGGACTTATCCGCCATTTTGTCATTTTTACTTTACTTTTTGTCCACGCATTTTCTCAAAGATGACTAAAGATAGAAAGCAGGAATGATAGAGGACATGTTAGTCTAGCCGATCGAGGAAAAATCATTGTCCGGGAATTCCGAGTACGAATGCATACTTTATTTTTTTTTTCTATTTTTTTCCAAGACGCAACTTTGAGGCTTCATATCTAGCTCATTTTTGAACGGTTTTTGCCCACATTTTCAGGACAAATAGACTTTACAAAACACTAATTATAACAGGTAATAAAATGTAAATCCCTCTTCCGTAAACGAGATTTTTTTTTAGGGTCTGTGGTTTCAAGACATAGGCTCCGATCTTATAATAGCAGGGTATGAGAATTTAAATAACAAGGAAATTGAAGTTTTGCACACTTGTTTTTGTTTTTTGATTACGTTTTTTGATTTAGAAAAAGGTAAGGGGTCAAGTTCTAGGATTCCAAAAGGTTAAAAAATTTACACATGTTTTCCTTTTTATCTTTTAAATAAAAAATATGTTGTTAATACATGTAGAGTAAAAGTTGTGCAGAATGTTATGGGATTTCGTTTGACATGGTTGAAAAGGGGGTGGCCCCTTCAAGTAAGGACCTAGATTCCTTGAAAGTATTTGCTATATAACTCAAAAAACGGTTAGGATTTCGATATGGCTGTCGCTGGAAAAGTTGTTCAATGGGATCTTATCAATGTCATTATAATATTACTTTGTTAGGGTATTGTGTAATATGTATGTAAAAAGCTTTACTTGTTAACATGTACCTGTTTTCATTTAACGAGTTAACGAAAAGTCATTGTGTACAACTGACATAAATTCGCCACAGAAAAGGTATTATTGTATTTTGGATGCTTTAATTCAGTCTAAAAAGTTTCATAACAGTATGCAGTATATTCTTAAAGCTTTTACGTGAGGACTATATGTCACTTTTGTTAATTTCTGCAAACATTAACCTGGTTTCTGATCTCTGTTTGTACCATTACGTAACTGATCCCTAGCTCGCGGCCGAGAAAATCAGTCGCCATGGTCGCAGCTGGTCTACCTAGCGGTCAGCGGTTATCTAATACATAAGATTCGCGCCTAAGGTGAAAACAATTCAAAACGCGTGGACTGCTGATGACTGCATTAAAGCCAAACTTCTAGACAGAACCATCGTGTCGATAACTCGTGAGAACGACATCGATCGTTTCATCCCTGGAGCTTCCGATGTGCTTCACGATTTTCTGGATAATGCTGCATCCGCCAAAACATCGACCCCGTTTCTATGTTTCTAAGTGTTCCGTTAACACATTGTAAACAATATTCACGTGTCTGTGTTTTTGTTGTATATATCATGTGATTTGAATCTCCTCGGTTAAACGCTTAACATTGTTGAGTGTAAGTCTGGGTCTTCCCAATGTTTGAAGTTTAATTTTTCCTCAAGGTGTTTTCCAAAGATATAAATAACAATCTGTTGCTACTTACTTACTTTCATATGAATTAATTCTACTTATTTAAAGTTCTTGAAATAATGTTATAGCACAAATGGATTATCTTGTTTATCTATACATACCATTTGTTTTCCTAGAAGAGTTACAATTGCTCATGAATTAGTTTATTTTATCAGTTATAGTCGCTGATGTCTCTCCTAACGCTACTTTCAATTTCATAGTTACTTTGAAAGTATAGCATGACGTGTTTATATTTGCTTTTTCTTTTTTTTTTTTTTTTGTTTATTTGTATTAAGCCATTCCGTAAGTTTTGATTGGCTTATTGTCTTGTGTTTTTCTTTCTTACTTGTTTCTGATCCAGCCCGATCAAATTTTGTTTTTCTCAAGCACAACAGCGATGTTTTGTTTATTCAAAGTGTGCAACTCTCGAGAAAAGGTACTTGTGTTTTTTGTGTGTATTACTTCCGTCTTTTACCTAAATATTACTTTAGTAATCATCATTTTCTTTTACTGGTTAAAATTGTATTACTACGTTGTGGTTGTGTAGAAACCAATCCAGGACCTCAACCACATGTACACAGAAAAAAATGTTAGTATTGTACATAACAATGTCTGTAGTTTACTACCAAAGATTGATACAATCAGCAATGAGTTTTCTGGTAATGACATAATTGCAATAACAGAGACACACTTAGATGATAGTATTTGTGATGAACCTTTGCTTTTGAATGGTTACCACCCCCACTTAGAATAGATAAAAATAGATTTAGTGGTGGGGTGGCTATGTATATCTCTAAACATCTCAAGTATTTTATTAGAAATGATCTATGCCATTCTGATATTGAAATTTTTTGGTGTGAAATTCATACTTCTTGTGATAAATTTTTATTAGGAGTTATATATAGACCTCCTCAATTCTGTGCTGAATATTGGGAAAAATTTTCTGCCACAATGGAGCAAGCACTTGATACTGAATACAAGCTATTTTTGGTTGGTGATTTTAATGTTAACATGCTTGTATCAGGTAATAACACTTTTAACACACTCTTACAGTGTTTAAATATACAATGTTGTTAAGAAACCAACTAACTTTATAGCTAACAGTGGTTCATATTCTTGTATAGATCTTGCTCTTACTAAGGATGTGCATCGTATTGAAAATGATTTTGTAGATGAACCCATATGTAGTTTACATTCCCCTGTTACTATTCATTTATCATTTAAGATCCCAAAACAAATAGCTTACAAACGTGTAATAAAAATTATAACCTTGCTAACTACCAGGGCTTAAATGCTGATTTGAATCTTGTCAATTGGGATGAAGAAGTATTCAACTCAGAGAACATTAATGATATATACAATAATTTTACTGAAAAATACTCAAAACTTATTGAAAAGCATGTACCAACCAAAATTGTTACTATTCGTCCTTCTGATAAGCCTTACATATCTACTGCGATCCGCAAACGAATGCGACAAAGAAAACGAATCCATAAAAAAGCTGTACTCACCAATAACCCACAACATTGGCAACAGTTTAGATCTATTCGTAATGAAATAATAAGCCTACTCCGCAATGCCCAAAGAAATTACAAAATTAAACTTGCTAACCAACTTGTTGACAAATCTATCCCGCCTGGTAAATGGTGGCGCATTGCTAAATCTGTGATTCGACTAAAAAACAAAAACCTTATCCTTCTCCTCCTTCTATTGTATGTCAGGATGGTAGAATACATTGTTCATCCCATTGACAAGGCCAATGAATTTAACCCTTTTTTTTTCAAGCATATCAAGTTTTCATGATGACCCAAAGCTACCTGAGCATGGGCCTGGACCCCCTGATCTTGAATTTAATGATATTTTGATAACCGAGCAAGATGTTATTGACCAATTAAAAATACTTAATGTAACTAAACCTCCAGGACCAGATGGTATTTCTCCAAGAATTCTTAAAGCAACTTCATCTTCTATATATAAACCTCTCACTAAACTATTCAACCAATCTATTAGTAAAAAATGTCTACCATATATTTGGAAACAAGCTAATGTTACACCTGTATTTAAGAACAAGGGCAGTGTTGATAATCTTAATAATTATAGACCTATTTCTTTAACAAGCTCGTTGTGTAAGATTATGGAAAAAGTACTGTTCAAATATATGTTTAATTACATTAAAGACAATGAGCTACTATCAAAAATCCAGTCAGGGTTCCAGCCAGGGGATTTAACTGTAAACTAGTAGAAATTTACGATAAAATTACTGTGGTTTCATCAATATTCGTTGAATACCAATTTTCGTGGATTTCGTTGTTAAGTTTATCCATGAAAATAAATGTTCATTAAAGTGCAATTTCTAGTAACAGTTTGTATTGATATTGTCATTGGCCACGAATTTACGTATCCTTGAAACTGTGATTTTCACTTTAACCACGAAAATTGATACCCTTGAATATTAATGAAACCACAGTATATCAAGTTTAGATAGAGGAAAAGATATTCGTTTTATCTTCTGTGATATTTCTAAAGCATTCGATAGAGTTTGGCATATAGGTCTTATTCATAAACTTGAGCGGCTAGGTTTTGGGGGTAACATATTAGGCTGGATAAAAGATTATTTGACTCATTGGCAACAGAGAGTAAGATTAGAAGGATTTACATCTACATTTCAAATGTTAGATACTGGGGTTCCCCAGGGTTCAGTACTTGGTCCTTTCCTATTCTTATTATATATTAACGACATTAATTAAACACTGGTCAAAATATATATGGCTTTTATCAGACCTATACTGGAATATGGTGATGTTGTTTGGGGCAGCTGTACCAAGGAAAACTCTGAATTGCTTGAAAGGGTACAAATAGAAGCAGCCAGAATAATAACAGGGTTGAGAGTTAACTCTTCTTAAAGTATCTTATATAGTGAACTTGGCTGGGAAACCCTACAATCTCGTAGAGATTAACATAAGCTTATTCTATTCTACAAAATAATTCATGGTTTAGCACCGCAAGTTTTATTCCGTCTACAATTAAATTATGGAATAATGTTGATGCAGATATAAAAGATTCATCATCTTTATCTATTTTTAAGTCAAAACTCAAAAACCAAAATGTACCTAAAACTTACAAACACTATAATTTTGGCAATAGGAAAGAAAATATTATTTTATGTCAGTTACGGAATAAAGCTAGTAATTTAAATGCTCACTTATTTAAGGATTTTTTAATTAATGAGAGTCAAAGTTCGTATTGTGGGGCTCAATCTGAAGGAAATATACATTTTTTTCTCGAATGTCATAGATACATTCAACAAAGAGTTGAACTTCTTAATAAATTTAATGACATTAGTGTACCTTTTCTTATTAATTATATTCTTTATGGTAGTTCTGACTTTTCATACAACTTAAATTGTAAAATTGTTTCTTATGTTCACAGTTATATCATAGCTTCTAATCGATTTTACTCTTTTATTTATAAGTACTCTTTTTAATTATTCGTTCCGTTCAATTGGGCTGGATCATGAAAACTCTATACTAAGTCTTGTGTTTGTCTTTTAGTATGAATGAATAAGGTGGTGGGTTTAAAAATGTAGGTATGAATGTGTTCATGAATATTTTAAACACCAATTAACTTATAATTTATATATGACAAAGTCCATTGTCTCATATACATAACTTATCAATAATATATCACTCTGTAAACTGCTATAACTATATTATATGGATTGTTTTGTGTCACCGCTGCTTGACTTTGTGTTTTGGAGAGGGTTTTCATAGGCTTTGCCTGTTGCCCAATCCATTTGATTATTCAATAAAATATGTTTGAATTTAAGATTCGCGCCTACATATATGGGTTCACAAAGAATTGTTTAAAGTTCTATTACATATAAATGTTTACATTTCCAATCTTAAGCATCGTCAGACAAAAGATTAATGGTGGATAAGTAAATCTAAATAGTTGTAAAAAAAATGTACACAAAATGATCAAATCTTTAAATCATGAAATTAATCTCCTTTAGATTCATAATTAAAAACGGTAGATATTTCAGTATAAATGTCATTGAAAAGAGGGCTCTTTGTATATTGTCAAAGTTGTGAAATAGTTATATATTGTTTAAATAAAATAAGTTATTAAACTGAAAACATTTTAAGCCGAACATGGCCACAGAGCTCTGTATACACAAGTATATAATCCATCACCCGCATATGGCCGTGAAGATCCCGGGCGAATGGACATACATGCGATCCGCGGAAGTCTAATACATGTAACACTGGTTTCATGTGCTACTACTTTATCACACATGTTCATTGATCCTTTGTATGTTCACAATTCAATCTTGATAATAACTACAGTATTTATTTTGTTTACATATACTCACTGGATGAAATATCTGGTTTCAGCGCTTCGGAAACCCTTTGGAAACTTTGCGGAAACTTAAGGTTACTTTAGGTTTTCGACAGGTTTCGCCTGTCAATCAGTTTAAGTATAACAGTACAGATCACGCCATGCGCCACGTGCTACCTGGCTCCTCCTACATAGTTAGAAGAAAATTATCGAATGAAAACGTTTTAGTTTTGTTTTATTAAATCAATATTTAAAAGAGTGTTCCTATTTGAAATTATTCAACAATAATTTTCTTCCGACTTCATAATTATGACTCATGTACATGCAATCAGAGTTTCTTTCCCTCGCTGTCGTAAATTCTAAATATATATTTATCACTTTTAACATTCATTTGTTGATTACCGGGTATTTTTCCGTGTCCTGTTGCAGCAAGTATGTGAATAAAAAGGTTAATGAAATATAAACAGGTTATCCAGCATTTGTAAAACTTCAGCTAAATCGCATGCATACAGTGGAGATCGGACACTTGTCCAACAGAATGATAAATATCGCCATTAAAAGCTTTTGCTTTATTGTGTGTATCCAGTTGTGTACATATCCTTAGAAATGTGTTAAATGTACATGTATAGTTTAAGGGAATAACAAAAACTAATAGTCATATTTTGACTATACACGCGATGTTATTTCAGGTAATTATAAGAGAAACAATGGCGGGTTACATGTAGGAGTGATCTGTGTATACGAACAAGTGCAAAGAAAATTATAGAATCAACATTGAATAAAAATCCGTGTCGAAAAAACTTTTTAACAGTTGATTTCAAGATTTCTACACTGAAATTTATTGTTTATCTTATCATTTATTGCGTGCATTTTTACATCGTCTATTCACCAGGGGAATTCGATCGGTAATAGTACAAGTACGCAATAAAGAATGGTCATAGGAATTATGAATAAAGAAATAGAAAGATGCTTGTAAAAATAACGACTAGCCGAAAATCAAGACAACAGTAAAGGAAACTAAGGACTTATCGGAATAAAGTTGGGGCAATTTTTCATAGCAATTTTAAATGGATAAGAAATATTTAATGACTTTAATACAAGTACATGTATAGAAATAAAAACTTAAGATGCTTGTTAGAATTATCGATTGCTGAATTAACAAAAATATATCGGATAAAGTCAAACAGTTCTTTTAATATATCGTAATAATTACATTCATCTAAAATTAAATACGAATAATAAAAGACTAATAAAATTTAAAACTACCCTCCGCTTCCCGATTTTGAATGAGTACACGTTTCACGCAACGTATCAAAAACGGGGGAACGGATGGAATTTCCGATTTTAATTAGATTGAAATACATCTGTAATATGTCATATAAATAAAGACAAAAATGCTTGTCATAATTACCACCTTGCTGAAGTCAATCGGGAAAAAACTAAACAATATTATATCGAGAAAAATCAAAGCATTCAGGCCACGCCTACCTCATTAATAAACCGCGCAAACCGTTCACAAAGCGTGCAGCTATTTTTAGCAAAGCGTACCGTGCATGAAGCGAACCGTATCGGTCACAAAACGAAACGTACCGGTCACAAAGCGAAACGTACCGTTCAAAAAACGAACCGTACCGTTCACAAAGCGTACCGAACCGAACCGTGCAACTGGTGTATTAGCAGGTTTCATGGTCTGTATCTAGAAAAGGGTATATTTTTGTTAAGCATTGTAGAAGAGAAAATGGCTGCATTGATGAGTCTAATCGATTCCACTTCTCAAAACATCAATATCTGTCCCCATAAAGGATCTACAGGGCTGGCCCCTAAATTATTTAATTAATTATATTTTTAAAAAAATGAACAATTTTAGATAGGTTTAAGAACAAAAACTGCTATTATTCTTGAGACCTTTTGTATGATTTTGTAATGCATTATAGAAGCAAAGTTGTTGATCGTAACAATATCTGGTTTGAAAAAATTATTGCCACACCCATTTCTTATGTATATGTAATAAGGTATTTTTAGGGGCCAAAATCCTAAAACTTTGACGCAATAGAACGAGAAAACGAAACATATTTTGTTAAGCATTGTAGAAGAGAAAATATCTGCATTGATGATTTAAATCGATTTCACTAATCTAAACACCACTGCCTGTCTCCATTAAGGATCTACATGGCTGGGCTTTTAAATATGCATTAATTTGTATCTATAAATGAACAACAATTTTAAATAGGTGTATAGACAAAAAATGTAAAGATTCTTAATACCTTTCTGACGAAATCAAGAAAAATTGGCCGTCTCCTTGAATTAGAGGCCAAGAGACTCGTTAAGTCTATTACAAATAATTAAAAAACGAATTTTGAATCAAAATTTTCATACGTTTTGATCTGTATCTTTTTATCAGTTGATATTTTCTTAAGACATATAAAACAAAAGTAGTAGAGTATCAAAACGTCTTTCCAACGAAAATAAGAAAAAAGGGTTGAGCGCTTTACTTAGGGGCCAATAGACTCATGAAAACTATTACAAAAACTATCAAGATTTTGTTTTGCATTATGTTGTAAAAGCAAAGTTGTTTATTGTATATCTGTTTGAAAAAATCATTGCAACACCCATTTATTACGTAATTAGGGATTTTTAGGAGCCAAAGTCGTTTAACTTTGACGCAATATATCTTTTGTTAAACATTGTAGAAGTCAAAAAGTCTTCATTTATGATTCTTATCGATTTCACTAATAAAAACACCAATGTATGTCCCCATTAAGGATCAAGAGTGCTGGCCCCTAATTATTCAATCATTTGTATTTAAAAGCTTTGAAAAAAATCTAACAACAATTTAAGATGGGTGTTAGAACCAAAAATGTTAGTATTCGTACGACTTTTCGTATGAAATCAGGGAAAAAGCGGCTGGACCCTTTAAATAGGGAGCAAGAGACTCGTTAAGTCTATCAAAAATAACTTAAAAACGATCAAGATTTTGTAATGCTTTATAGAAGCATTGTTGTTAATCGTAACAATATCTGTTTGAAAAATTTATTGGCACACTCATATATGTGTAATAAGCATTATTAGCATTCGTGCGCCATTTGTATGAAATCAAGAAAAAGGGACTGGTCCATTTGATTAGGGGCCAAGAGACTCGTATAGTCTGTTACAAAAAACTCAAAAACGATCAAGTAATGCATTATAGAAGCAAAGTTGTTGATCGTAACAATATCTGTTTGAAAAACTCATTGCCTCAGACATTTCTTACGTTATTAGGAATTTTTAGGGGACTACAAGCTTTGATCTTAAATTTGCCGCATGTTAAAAAAAAACACCGCAACCCCTCCCAAAGAAAATAAAATAAAAACCGTCCACTTTTTTAAGCATTTTAAAAAATTTTGACAACCCTATGCTTTATCTTAAGGGAGGGGGGGAATTTTAAAATGTTATCGATATTTCATTGTATCGTTTCAAAAAATCGAACAGAATACCTACTCGTTACTCGTAACGAGATCGTATCTAGTTATTACTATTATTTTTTCCAAATTTTGTGCACACGATTTCTCAAAAACAATTGGACAGATTTCGGCCATTTTTTTACAGATGATAGGACGTGATCTGAATTTTATATGTTTTTGAAATTCCTGTCGTCACTTCCGGCCTCGATTTACGCCTGATTTTGTAGTGTTTACGATCAGTTTGTGTAGAGCTGATCTCAAAATCATCTAATATACGACTTTCAGGATAGATAGTCTGTAGTTTGAATTTGTGCACTATTATTTAGTTGTTTTACACCAGTGGTACCATTTGTTTGAGCTCGTCTGGGCACGAAAATTGGATACGAATTTTGAATCAAATTTTTTATACGTTTCGATCTGTATCTTTGTATCAGTTGATATTTTCTTAAGACATATAAAACAAAAGTGGTAGAGTATCAAAACGTCTTTCCAACGAAAATAAGAAAAAAGGGTTGAGCGCTTTACTTAGGGGCCAATAGACTCATGAAAACTATTACAAAAACTATCAAGATTTTGTTTTGCATTATGTTGAAAAAAGTTGTTTATTGTAACCATATATGTTTGAAAAAATCATTGCTACACCCATTTATTACGCAATTACGTTATTGGTCATTTATGTTTAGGAGCCAAAGTCCTTAAACTTTGACTCAATATATATAGAGAAAGAGACATATTTTGTTAAGCATTATATGAGAGAAAAAGTATGCATTGAATATTCTAATCGATTCCACTAATAAAACACCAATGTCTGTCCCCATAACATATCTACAGTGCTGGTCCTTAAAAAATGCAATCAATTGTATCCAATAAAAAGGAAAAACAATTCTAAATGAGTGTAAGAACAAAAAATGTATTCTGCAGACCTTTCCAACTAAATCAAGAAAAGGGACTGAGCCCTTTAATTAGGGACAAAGTGACCCGTAAAGTGTATTACAAGTAACCTAAAATCGATCAAGATTTTGTAATGCATTAAAAAAGCAAAGTTGTTAATCGTAACAATATCTGTTTGAAAAATCATTGCCACACCAATTTATGACGTATTTAGGGATTTCAGGAGTCTGAAAGCTTTGATCTTTAATTTACCGTATGTTAAAAAAACCACAAAAAGAACTCCTAAAACACCCACTTTGTTTAGCTTTTTAAAATATTTTGGCAGTCCTATGCTTTATCTGAAAGGAGGATTCTAAAATGTTACCGCTATTTCATTGTATCGTTTCAGAAAGATCGAACGAAAGACCTACTCGTTACTCGTAACAAGATCGTATTTAGTTATCATTATATTTTCTACCCGTGAGACACCATATTAGTATTGTTGCCACTATTTTCTCAAAATGGTCCTGAAATAAACGTTGAGATACCATTGTTTCACTTTCTTTCTGGAGCGACCACAGAACAACAATTAAGTGGTGTTTAATTTTTTTTGTTACTTATCGAAGTCCATCAAACTGTTAAGCGTTAAGAACATTGATGACTGTGATTGGCCAACAAAGTTTGATATGTACATTAATTTTATCTTAAGAAACGTTAAGTTTATATTTTTATCCTAGTGAATAAAAATGTTTTTCCTTTTACACAGGCAGCAAACACCGCCTTTCTGGTCGAATCGTATTTTTTAGTGGAAAGTCAGGAAAGGTTCTTAGTTGGTCTGGGGTACCGGATGAAAAAGAATCTTACTATTCACCTCAGATCTTAACAAAATCAGATGGAACTAAGCTTGTATTGTTTGGAACAGGTGGTGAGACTCACGGGGGAGGTCTGTGGCTTTTAGGTGTCAACGATCTGTTCTATCACCGACTGGAAAAAGTACGTGAAAACTCAGGAAAATGCATATAGCTTATACACTATAGCTTTTACAATTCGAATATATATATATATATATATATATATATATATATATATATATATATATATATATATATATATATATATATTGGCAATTCGTTTGATCGCTCGAAAGTAATCAATCGACTGCCAACTTCACGTATCAAATCTATTAACTGCGCCTTTTTCAGTTATTAGTTTCCTTTACTATCTTTTTTTTCTTCAAAATTATTTTTATAACTTCTTAATTTTTAATTTATTAATTATTTTTTTTCTCTCTTTTTAATCACACTCTAACCCATTACAAACTAAATTAAATAATTTGGATCTAAATCATAAGCGCCGTACGAGTTAACAACGGGGGTTTAAAAATTCCTTTAATAAATCGGACGTCAATTTTAATTAGCTAATTAACTCAATCAGGCGTGAAGTTGGCAGTCGATTGATTACTTTCGAGCAATCGGTCGTATTGCCTTTTCTAAACCTTCTAACACCTTTTCTAAAACTGTGATCTAAACTGTTTAAAATGTAGTTGTTGTCCTGTGTATATTTTATTTAGTAGTGTTAGTTGTAGTGCTAGATTATATTGTCTTTGTTTTTATCCATGTAAATTATTTCTTTTGTCCTGAAGAAGGGACTGGTTTTCCCGAAAATTTGACAATATCAATCATTCGTGTCTTTAGCCAGTTTTGTGCTTTATTTATTCTGTTTACTGGCTAAATATCTATATATTAGATCCGACACTCTAAAGATGCCTAGTGTTGTTGATTTTATTCTGTGCTTTATATATATATATATATATATATATATATATATATATATATATATATATATATATATATAGTATGATGCAATAAGTATTCGTACAAAATGGCGGCGTGTTTACATTCGCATTGGAATTAGGTCACTATTCAAACTTCAGTTTTCATGTTTAAAATATTTTTAATAGCTAAAACTAACCTAATACTTTGTAAGATGACCTTTCAGTGGAATTACACTTTGTTCTTATGCAATTTCTGTGTAAATAATCTTGGGTAGAACGCGCACGATGTACCGGGGCATTGTCGTCTTTGAAAACATTGTTTCCAGTCGGAAAATGACGTGCTAAAACAGGCCACAAATTGTCGTCTAGTATCTGCTGATATTTAATTGCATTAATGTTATCGTCTACTGCAGAAATAGTGCCGACTCCATGCCATGTGAGACACCTCCATACCATCACTTGCTAACATGACTTGGTTTTTCACGCCCCCACCAAATCTGGTCTCCAGCCCTCGCCTCTCTTTCTCCATACTCTTACCACACCACTATCTTAGATTCGTCCGAAAAGATCACTTTCTTCCAGTAATTCTCTAGCTACTGTGAGTTTTCGCTTTTCACGGCACTAAGACAAACGTTTCCGACGATTCACAACTACTTTCTTATTTGACACTGATCTTTTGTACCCATTTTTATGTAAATGAAACTGCAAAGTACATTTTGATATTGGTCTTCTTATTATTCTCATTGAATTTTGATGTAATGTCTTGTAAATTGTCTCTTCTGTTAACTTTAACTAACCGCTCTAACTTTCAATAGTCCCTTGCTGTAACCGCGGGGGTCCTTCCTCTTAGGGGGATGTTTTCTATCGTGCCCCGTTGTTCAATACGCTTTTTAAAGCTCCCAACAGTAGATCTTGGTATATGCAAAGTATTTGACACATAATCGATGGTTATACCTGCTTTAAATAATTTCTGAGCGATTTCTTTTACATCATTGCTTAATTCTTTTCCTCTGCGACCAGTTCACTTTCGATGTCTGAGATTTGTTTACATATGCAGACGAAAAAAAATCATGTGACGTATAAAACGTCATTGATGACAGAATACTATAAATAACTACCGAAATCCCAATTCTAATTATAACCCAGTTTATCCCCTTTGCAATGTAACGATGCGAAGCGTGATGTAAACACGCCGCCATTTTGTACGAATACCTATTGCATCAGACGACCGTGTAGTGCGCCGCCAGTGCGCTAGGTTCCGTTCGTCATCGAAAGCAAGATTGTTTGTCTTGCTGAGAAGGCCGAGTGGGTAGCGCGGTGGCCGCTCACTGCTAGGAGAATGGGTTCTAGAGGTCGTGAGTTCAAGACTCGGCTGGGGCGGAGGTGGAGCTCTAATAAAAGTGAATTTCCATGTGCTTTATATATATATATATATATATATATATATATATATATATATATATATATATATAAATATATATATATATATATATATATATATATATATATATATATATATATATATTTATTAAATACAAAAGAACAAAAATCCGATTCAAAATCCGTTTCATTGATATCTTCAGGAGTTTTGAGCAATCACCATATATACATAGGTACATACATTTCAAATGATCATTGTGACGTCATAAAATATCAAGTATATGTTGCGCTTTTCAGAGTTCATTATGTCGTCATAGCATAAGCATTTTATTATAGTACGGGAAAAACATAAAATATATTCAAATATTCTACAACTGTAAATGAAAAACATAAAATATGTTCAAATATAAATAATTATAATGCCTTCAGTTGTGGTTTATATAATGAAATGATATGTTTTTCTTTTGTTTCACGTTCTTTTTCGGTTGTTGTTTTATAAAATTTAAAGATAGGACACACTGTAAAGTTCGGAATAATGTTTTTGGCACAGTTTTTGAGATGTCCGCTAACAGCCGTGCACTGGTATTTTGTTTCACGAATCTGTTGTCGGTGGACAGTCATTCGATGTTTGAGGGTATCCCCGGTTTAGCCAATATATTGTTCCCCACATCCAGAACATGTTATAACGTATATTTAATTCGACCTTTCACATGTAATAGAAGAATTTATGTTGAAATTTCTGCCGTTTTTGAATTTGAACTGTTGGCCTTCTTGTACGTAAGGACAGGTTGCTCATCTTGGCTTTTGGCATTTACGGACAGCTGGTGTTTCTTCGATATTTTCAAATTGGGCACGGGTTAAAATCTTTTTTCAGAGACGGACTTTGTCGCTTACTTTTAATAATCTGAAATTTGTTTAAGTCTTCATTTATTTTTTGGTCACGTTCTAAAAGTGAAAGGTTGCTTTTATTAATTTGGAATTTGGACGGAAGATTTTTCGGGTTGTGTGTTGAGACGTAAGGGATAACATATTTTTCCGCTTTATCTTTTATCTGCAGTAGTTCATTTCTATCATGGCATGTGGCTTCGCAGCACTGTTAAGGTCTACTTTGTGGTCGCACCGACCAGAAAGTACGGGAAATGTTAACTATGACATCACACAAAACAACAAGTCATCAAAAATGCTCAAAAATAAAGTAATTCCCGATTGTTATGGGTACGAAAACATTAAACTACATTAAAAATTACTTCTGCGTGCAACTTTGTAGTCAAATAAGTCCAACAACGTTAAATATAAACAACTGACTGATCGCGATGCACTTCTCGATGTGACGTCATACTGTAAATTTTGACGCATATTATGTGTAGAGAGAAGGCGGATCAATCAATTTTTTAACATGGGAAAATGCATTTTATAAATAAACGGAGGATAATCTTAAAACAATTATTATACCATTAAATCCTATTTATTATGCATGTTTTAATCCAGTATGTATTAATTTTTTAGAGCGTGTATTTTTTCTTTTCTAGAGTGTTTAATGTATACAAGTTCGATGTGTTTGACATCGGGAAGCCTATCTAAATCCGCTTTTTACAAGGACATACACTTTACAGATTATTACGATCTTTTGGATATAGATTAAGGGAATGTTTAATTTATCAAAAAGTGCTGCTGCTTTGATGAAATCCATAGAATGAATTAATAAATACGTAAAATATTATCGAAGGTCACATAAATTTCAACCGGAGCTCATTTATTTGAATGATATTTATTCTAATAAAAGATGAACTCTATACAAAGCAGCAGCACTTTTCAGAATCTATTAGATAAATAGAATTTAATTATCATTTAAATTTTTAATTCAAATAAAGGTATGCCCTTGTAATATTGAAATTTGTTTATGACCTCCATTCGGGAGAATCATCAACACATGTCACGTGACTGTCCATTTAGTAGACCACACTAAGTGTCATACAAAGTGGCATTTACTATGCTGTTTCTCTTAGTATCAAATTTAAATCATGATAAAATAACATTACATAAATATTTTGTAAAAATAGATGCATCGTTTTATGAACGTTTAAATTCGTTGATATTTTCATAGTAAGCCTTAACAGTGCTGCGTTTGTTGATTCCATGTTCAACTTAAGATTTGGGATAGTTTCTTTGTTGCAGGAGGTAGCGTAGTTCACTTAGTCTTGAATTTAGAAGATTTTTGTCCGATATTATAGTACAAAGACCTTTGGCTAAATTATATGGTATGTTGTTCTTAATGTGTTTCGGATGGCAAGAATCATAGACAAGGTATTGTTTTGTGTCCGTAGGTTTATAATATATATCAGTAATAATTTTGTCCCCTCTTTTTATGATCATAACATCAAGAAATGGTTTTCTTCACTACAGTCCATTGTAAATTTCAAATGGTTGTTCAAATTGTTTAAAATATTGTAAAACGTATGTAATTCCTCCTTGGTTTTAGTCCAAACGATAAATCAGTCGTCCAAAAATCTTTTCCATGAATGTTGTATGAAAGTTTTAAACTCAACACTAAATTGTTCCTCCAGGTTTTTATATAATTTTTCCTCCAGAAATCCTAGTACAAGTGTAGCGTAGGTTGGGGCAACTTTAGTTCCCATAGCTGTTCCAAGTGTTTGCTTATATATATATTATTCCATCAAAATTCATAAAATTGTGTTCCAGAATGAATTTTAAACTTTGTAAAATGAAAGGCTTGGAGAAACGGTCATGAAGTAGGTCTGGAAATTTATCGATCCAGTGTTCAATAGCTTCTAGTCCAAGTTCATGTGGGATGTTTGAATAAAGGTTGGTCACATCGAATGATACTAGAATGGCATCTTGCTGAACGTTTTCAGGAATATAATTTAAAAAATCAACGGTATCTCTAATATAACTTTTAACTTTGGAAACGTAAGGTTTTAATGATAGATCCAATAAATTGCTGATTCTATGCGTCTCACAAGATGGTCCCGCAACTATGGGTCGCAGTTTTAAATCCTCGGGTTTAGAAACACATATATATGTTGAGAATGACTCTTTACACAACTTGTTGATAATCTGACTTTTATGAACCTTCGGTAATCCGTAAAAGTTGCTTGTCTTAACATCAAAAGATAACAAGTAATTAATTTCCTTTTTTGTCAGTTCTTGTCCATATTCTATACATTATATTGGCCAAACCGGGGATACCCTCAGACATCGAATGACTGTCCACCGACAACAGATTCGTGAAACAAAATACCAGTGCACGGCTGTTAGCGGACACCTCAGAAACTGTGCCAAAAACATTATTCCGAACTTTACAGTGTGTCCTATCTATAAAATTTATAAAACAACAACCGAAAAAAAAACGTGAAACAAAAGAGAAACATTTCATTTCATTATATAAACCACAACTGAATGCAGTATAATTATTTATATTTGAACATATTTTATGTTTTTCATTTACAGTTATAGAATATTTGAATATATTTTATGTTTTTCCCGTACTATTATAAAATGCTTATGCTATGACGTCATAATGAACTCTAAAAAGCGCAACATATACTTGATATTTTATGACGTCACAATGATCATTTGAAATGTATGTACCTATGTATCTATGGTGATTGCTCAAAACTCCTGAAGATATCAATGAAACCGGTAGAGTTTTGAATCGGCTTTTTGCTATTTTTTATTATTTATTACTTGTGTGGATTAACTTTACTCATTTTGGATTATATATATATATATATATATATATATATATATATATATATATATATATATATATATATATATATATATATAAAAGCACTAAAAATAACCAACGACACGAACAATAAAGAAAAATATTGTTAATATTAATTAGCTAATTGGGGGTTGGTGTTAATTAAGTTGTACTAGTAAGATAATTCGTAATGAAGGTTTGTAGGGGAGACAGGTTCTGTAAATGACCACATAAATATACACAAAAGTGTAAAAACTAATAGGAGTTAAATAAAGAAAAAAAAATTGGATAAAAACAACAATTAAAAATAGCAAAATAAAAAGTTAACAAAAAGAACCCGTACAGATTAAGCCGATTAAGGAACGAGCTAATAAGTTGAATAATTAACGTGAATGATAGTTTGTACATGGAACCAAAAAGATGATGATGGTGATATTGCATAGAAAAAAATCAGGATGCTTTAGTTGATGTTCATTTTAGTGAAGTCATATACTTCACTAAAATGAACATCAACTAAAGCATCCTGATTTAAAAAGATGATGATGGTGATATTGCATAGAAAAAAATCAGGATGCTTTAGTTGATGTTCATTTTAGTGAAGTCATATACTTCACTAAAATGAACATCAACTAAAGCATCCTGATTTTTTTCTATGCAATATCACCATCATCATCTTTTTGGTTCCATGTACAAACTATCATTCACGTTAATTATTCAACTTATTAGCTCGTTCCTTAATCGGTTTAATCTGTACGGGTTCTTTTTGTTTACTTTTTATTTTGCTATTTTTAATTGTTGTTTTTATCCAATTTTTTTTCTTTATTTAACTCCTATTAGTTTTTACACCTTTGTGTATATTTATGTGGTCATTTACAGAACCTGTCTTCCCTACAAACCTTCATTACGAATTATCTTACTAGTACAACTTAATTAACACCAACCCCCAATTAGCTAATTAATTCGTTCGGGTTATCTCTCAGCACTTCTACACAGACCGTCCGCTGCGTCGGACGGGATTTTTCTTTCTCGGGCTTATGATCTTTAATACAAAGATGTAGTTGCCACGTTCCCATCCGGTGTTTTATATATTATTTAGTTTTTAGTTTAGTGCTAGTTTTGTAGATGTTTTACTCCTTTCATATGTAGTTTTTACTTTGTTGTCCTGAAGAAGGGACGGGTTGTCCCGAAAATTTGACAATATTTTTCTTTATTGTTCGTGTCGTTGGTTATTTTTAGTGCTTTTATATATATATATATATATATATATATATATATATATATATATATCCATGTTAAAGCAACCAATATCCTAATCATTTTTATGCACATATTATTGATAAATGTTGATGTCTGAAAAAGTGTTATTTACATGTAAATATCAAATAATGCATTATGTATGCAAGTCAATATTCTAAAAAGCAATTCGCAAAATTCATAAAAATGAGCAGGCCAGCCATAAAAATGTCATCCGACAAATAACTTTATACTAGCATAGTAGTAAACCGTCTACCTTGAGAATATGAAATAGTCTTAATGCTAAATGATCATGGAAAACCCAGTCAAATGTTTCAATTCGTTTTCGTTTTTGGCATAATGAGGCAATAAATTTTGTTTCACTTTCTTTATTAACTTGTAGGCAATTTGCATATTTTCTGATCCAAAGAAAGGCATCATGACACCCCCTGTTTTGGTAGATCTAAATGGTGATGGCGAGGAGGATATCGTAATGTCTTTGTTCAATTCTCATGTAATTGCGTTTGATGGGAAAACATATAGTCAATTGTGGAATTTTTCAGTCCCTTCATCAGAATCTTACAAGTAAGTAAAAGATCCTTATTATTGCAATATTTGGACCACCAAACTGCACTGTACATGTATGCACGTTACTTTCTTTTTTCAGTACTCCAGCACCCGGGTTTTTCAATGATGACAAAATACCTGATTTCTTGATCAAGTTTGCACACGGACCAGGTTTTCCGATTTATTATTTTTCTGAGGTAATGTTCATTTTTTGTCAAATTAAATTCTAGATAACTTATGGCATGTTTTCTCACGATACTTAAAGTTATACTTATATATATATATTTTTAGAGCTAGTCAGCGATGTGTATATCACACTTTGTAAGGTTTCTTTTCGATCAGAATTACGCAACATTTACATGTACATTGTAGCTAATTCCTACCTATGATTTTAAATTATTTATAAAAAAAAACCCCACTTTCATCTATTACTCATTACCATTTCTACCTGCGATCATATGTTAATTTATCGCATACAAATGTTTGCTTTTAAATTAGCAATAAAGTATAAAAATAAAAAATATTTTATGGAAAGCCAAAAAGTTCAATATTCTAGCTAGGTAATTATGTGTTTTTCATATTATTGATAAATGTTGATGTCTGAAAAAGTGTTATTTACATGTAAATATCAAATAATGCATTATGTATGCAAGTCAATATTCTAAAAAGCAATTCGCAAAATTCATAAAAATGATTTAAGAGCCCTTTCAGCCCCTAATTTAAAGGGCCAGCCCCTTTTTCTTGATGTCAAATAAAAGCTCTTGTCATTTTAAACACATTTGGTTCAATAAGTATTTACAAATTATGTTCTGTTCTCGAGATATCTGGAAAAGATCGATTTAGGGGCCAACACTATAACTCCTTTTAGGGGCCGGATAACAAAGAATTATGGTTGCATATCGTTAAACACATTATTTTGAGCATCTTTTGTTCAATATTGCTTTTCAAAATTTTTCTCCATTTTGAGATATTGAGGATCAAAATTTCTGACTACTGACCTCTAAAAATCCCTTATTACGTAACAAAGGAGTAAATAATTGTCATGATTAGGTCAATGACGTTATGATGAACATAATTGCTTCTATAAAGTATTACAAAATATTTCACAGTTAAAAGTTATATCTTAAACACTTTGGAGCCCTCTCGGTCCCTAATTTGAAGGGCCAGCCCCTTTTTCTTTATGTCATATGAAAGATCTTGGCGTTATTAAGTTTTTTTGTTTTACCAAAATACTAAAAAAAGATATTGAAAGAAAACCACCAAAATTTATGACGCTTTTTAAACCGTAATTTTAGACCTCGGGCGAGCTTCGGCGCATTTGGTCACAGGTCAATGTATATACCACATGTCAGATCTACAACCTTTCGTCTACAATCCCTGAAAGTTTGAACTCAATATCTTAAATCGTTTAGGAGTTTACCCCTGGACAAGCCGACCCTCTGAAAATCGCTAAATTGTTAAAATCTCAAAACCGGAAGTGACGTCATCATTAAATTTCCAATAAGGTTCAGATCATTATCTATCATATCTGAAAATTTCGTGTAAATCGCTCGAGTAGTTTCTGAGAAATCGCGTACACAAAATTTATAAGAAAAAAAAAAGAAAAATAATAATAACTAGAGCAAAGCTCGTTGCAAAGCAACGAGTGGGTCTTCCGTTAATGTCGAGAGTAAAGCTAGATATCCCTGTAAGGAGAAAAGTTTTTAAACCAATAATAAGAGTAACTCAAACAAAAAGATAAAAAATGAATAATTCTTGATACGACTTAACAAAATCCGAATGATTTTTAGTACGAATTAACAAAAACCTTTACGATTTCAAGAACGACTTAACAAAAAAAATCCGAATGTATCAAAGTACGACTTAACAAAAATCGAATTATTTTTGGTACGAGTTTATTTCATTTTGAACTTTACGCTATTTTTACACCAAGAACGCGGAATCAAAATTTCCGGAAAAATCAATTTTCAAACCCTAATAACTCTGTAACGCATCGTCCAATTTTTAAACGGATTTCAGTTTCGCACTCAGCATAAAAATTGCCATCATATACGTATTTTTTATTATTAAAATTAAAAAACGTGAAAACTGCAAAAAATTGGTTATACTTCCGGTTTCTACCGGAAGTGTACAAATTCAGTTTCCAACCTTATATCATAAGTAAAATGTTAGTTCTACCTTGTCGGAGAATCTCAGAGCTCTATCTTTAAAGAAAAATGAGAAAAGCTCCGGACAAAATCACTTTTTAAAACGTGAAAAACGTCAATAAGTTACGAATGTGATGACGTCATCACCTAATTTTTTCATATCATAGAGATCTTTTAAAGGCATAAAACACCTGTAAATTTCAGGACAATCGGAGCAAGCGTTTTTGAGTTATTTGAGTTGGAAAAAAAAATAAAAAGAATAAGAATAATAAGAATAAGAATAAAAAGAAACCGTAGAAAAACAAAAGGGTCTTCCGTTGGAAACGGAAGACCCTAATAATAACTAGAGCAGAGCTCGATGCAGAGCAACGAGTGGCTCTTCCGTTTATGTCGAAAGTAAAGCTAAAAGTTTCTCTAAGAGTTCTTAAACCAATAAACATAAGTAAATAAAATAAACAGAAAAAAAATCGAATTATTTTTGGTACGAGTTCACAAAATCCGAATGATTCTAAGTACGAATTAACAAAAACATTATCAATTTCAAGAACGACTTAGCAAATACAAATCCGAATGTGTTTAAGTACGATTTAACAATTATCGAATTATTTTAGGTACGAGTTAATTTAACTTTGAACATAACTCTATTTTTTTTACCAAGAATGTGTAATCAAAATTTCCGGAAAAGTCAATTTTTAAACACCTATATCTCTGTAATGCATCGGCCGATTTTAAAACGGATTTCATTTTTAAATAAAGCTGAATAAGCTCTTATTTTAACTTTTATGATTAATAACAAAATACCGCTCTGAAAAAGTTTACTATAAAGACTTTGTAGCCGGGAGTGCCCCTAATTTGAGGGGTCAGCCCCTTTTTCTTGATATCAAATGAAAGGTCTCGCAAATATAAACATATTTTGTTCAACAAGTGTTCACGAATTGTTAACCGTTATAGAGATATCGGAACAACTGTGTTTTAGGGGCCGACCTTTCAACTCCTTACTGGGGCCACCAACGTAAATTTTTTAGGTATCACGTTGTTAAGAACATTATTTTGAGCAACTTTTATTCTACAATGGTTTTCAAAATATTTCTCCTTTTCAAGATAATAATGATCAAAGTTTTGGAATTTTGGCCCCTTGAAACCCCTAATTACGTAACATATGACTTTGGTATGGTTCTGTATAGATGAACATCTGTACAATGAACATTTTTGCTTCTATAATATATAACAAATTATTTTTCAGTAAAGAGTTATAATAAAAAGACTTTAGAGCGCTCTTGGCCCCTAATTTGAGGGGCCAGCCCCTTTTTCTTGATATTAAATAAAAGATCTCATTAATATAAACATATTTTGTTTAACAAGTGTTCAGAAATTGCAGACCGATTTGGAGATATCTGAACAACAGTGTTTTAGGGGCCGACCCTTAAACTCCTTACTGGGGCCATAAACCATAAATTTTAAGGTCCCATGTCCTTAAGAACATTATTTTAAGCAAGTTTATTTCAACATTGCCTTTCAAAATATTTCTCCTTTTCAAGATATTAATGATCAAAGTTTTGGTCTTCTGGCCCCTTGAAACCCCTAAGTACGTAACAAATGTTTAAAATAAGGTACTGTGTAGATAAACAACTGTACAATGAACATTTTTGCTTCAATAATTAATGACAAATTATTGCTCAGTAAAGAGTTAAAATTAAAAGACTTTAGAGCCCTCCTGGCCCCTAATTAAAGGGGCCAGCCCCTTTTTATTAAAACAAAACAAAAGCTCGTGTAAATCTTAACAACTTTTGCATTACATGTTTTAACAAACTATCTACAGGTTTAAAGATATTTTGCAAAACGTGTTAAAATTTTGCCAAAAATTTTGGTGCTAGTTTTCGACCTCAGGCGAGCTTCGGCGCCGTGCGCATTTTCCACAATGTCAAATACAGAGGATCATCTACAGACATCCATCTACATATTCCTGAAAGTTTCACGTTTCTATACCCCTTAGTTTCGGAGGAGTTACGTGGACAAAATGGTCCTTAAAAATTCACAAAATCTTCAAAATCTCAAACCAGAAGTGACGTTATCAGCTCAAAATTTTATAATCGCAAGCACGTTTTATGTTCTACCAGTCCTGTAAATTTGATGAAAATCGACCAAATCGTTTTTGAGTTATAGCTCTCGAAAAATGTCAGAGGAAAAATAATATATAACTAGAGCAAAGCTCGTTGCAAGGCAACGAGTGGCCCTTCCGTTAATGTTGAAAGTAAAGCTAGAACTTCCTGTAAGAAGCAGAATTCATAAACTAATATACATGAGAAACTAAAACAAAAAGAAAAAATCGAATTATTCTTGATACGAGTTAACAAAATCCGAATGATTCTAAGTACGAATTAACAAAAATCTTATCAATTTCATGAACGACCTAGCAAAAACAAATCCGAATGTGTTTGAATACGATTTAACAATTATCGAGTGATTTTAGGTACGAGTTAATTTAACTTTGAACATAACACTATTTTCTTAACCAAAAATGTGATATCAAAATTTCCGGAAAGATCAATTTTTAAACCCCAATATCTCTGTAATGCATCGTCAGATTTTAAAACGGAGTTCAGCTTTAAATTAAGCTAAATAAGCTCTTTTTTTTGCTCTTATGATTAATAACAAATTATCGCTAAAAAAAAAGTTATTATAAAAAGACTTTGAAGCCATTTTGGCCCCGGATTTGAGGGGTCAGCCCCTTTTTCTTGACATTAAAGAAAGGGTCTCGCAAATATAAACAAATTTAGTTCAGCAAGTGTTCACAAATTGTTGACCTTTCTAAAGATATCTGAACAACTTTGATTTAGGGGCCGACCCTTAAACACCTTACTGGGGCCACCAATAAAAAACTTTTAGGTATCATATTGTTGAGAACATTAGTTTGAGCAACTTTTCTTCTACAATGCTTTTCAAAATATTTCTCCTTTTTAAGATATTAATGATCAGAGTTTTGGACTTCTGGCCCCTTGAAACCCCTAATTACGTAACATATGACTTAGGTATAGTACTGTATAGATAAACAGCTGTACAATGAACATTTTTGCTTCGATAATTAATAACAAATTATTTTTCAGTAGAGAGTTATTTAAAAAAGACTTTAGAGCCCTTTTGGCCCCTAATTTGAGGGACCAGCCCCTTTTTTTTATATCAAATGAAAGGACTCGTAAATATAAACACATTTTGTTCAACAAATGTTCACGAATTGTTGACCGTTATAAAGATATCTGAACAACTGTGTTTTAGGAGCCGACCTTTAAACACCTTACTGGGGCCACCAACAAAAAAAATTTAGGTAGCGTATATTAAGCAACTTCTGTTCAACATTGCTTTTCAAAATATTTCTCCTTTTCTAGATATTAATGATCAAAGTTTTGGACTTCTGGCCCCTTGAAACCCCTAATTACGTAACATATGATTAAGGTATGGTACTGTATAGAAAAATAGCTCTACAATGAATATTTTTGCTTCTATAATATATATTAAATTATTTTACAGTAAAAAGTTATTATAAATAGACCTAAGAGCCCTCTTGGCCCCTAATTTGAGGGGCCAGCCCTTTTTTCTTGATATCAAATAAAAGGTCTCGTAATAATAAACACATTTTGTTCAACAAGTGTTCACGAATTGTTGACCGTTTTAAAGATATCTGAACTAATGTGCTTTAGGGGCCGGTCCTTAAACTCCTTACTGGGGCCACAAACAATTTTTTTTAGGTAGCATATTGTTGAGAACATTATTGTAAGCATTTTTTGTTCTACAATGCTTTTTACAATATTTCTCCTTTTTTAGATATTAATGATTAAAGTTTTGGACTTCTGGCTCCTTGAAACCCCTAATTACGTATCATATGATTAAGTTGTGGTACTGTGTAGATAAACAGCTGTACAATTAACATTTTTGCTTCTATAATTAATAACAAATTATTGTTCAGTAAAGAGTTATTGCAAAAAGATTTTATAGCCCTCTTGGCCCCTAATTTGAGGGGCCAGCCCCTTTTTCTTGATATCAAAGGAAAGCCCTTGGAAATTGAAACAATTTTTGCATTGCATGTTTTAACAAATTGTTTACAGGTTAAAAGATATTTTACAAAACGTGTTAAAATTTTGACAAAAATTTTGGTGCTAATTTTCGACCTCGGGCGAGCTTCGGCGCCTTGCGCATTTTCTACAATGTCAAATGCAGAGGATCATCTACTGACATCCATCTACATATTTCTTAAAGTTTCACGTTTTTATTACCATCAGTTTCGGAGTAGTTACGTGGACAAAATGGTCCTTAAAAATTCACAAAATCTTAAAAATCTCAAACCGGAAGTGACGTAATCAGCTTTTAATTTTATATGAGCAAGCACGTTTAATGCTCTATCAGTCCTGCAAATTTGGTGAAAATCGCCCAAATAGTTTTTGAGTTATAGCGCTCGAAAAATGTCAGAGAAAAAATAATAATATAAAATAATAATAAAAAGAAACCGTAGAATAACAAGAGGGTCTTCCGTTGGGCCGTTTAACGAAATTTTGAAGGTTGCATATTGTTAAGCACATTATTTTGAGCATCTTTCCTTCTATACTGCATTTCAAAATAATTTTTCTTTCTGAGACCCCTTAATGTAGGGGCCAGCCCCTTTTTCTTGATATCAAATGAAAGGTCATTAAATTCTAATCACATTTTGTTCAACAAGTGTTTAGAAAATCGTTACAGTTCTTGAGATATGGGAAAAACATTTTAGGGGCCGGCCCCTTATCTCCTTATAGGGGCCGTTTAACGAAATTTTAAAGGTTGCATATTGTTAAGTACATCGTTTTGAGCATCTTTCCTTCTATACTGTATTTCAAAATATTTTTCCTTTCTGAGATATGGGTGATCAAAATTTTGGACGTTTGGCCCCTAAAAACCCCTAATTACGTAACGCATGATAAAATCATTACATTGCTTGGATAAATAACTGTGAGATAAACATATTTGCTTTTATAACCTTTCACAAAATATCTATCAGTAAAGGGCTACAGATAAAAAACTTTAGAGCCCTCTGGTCCCCTAATTTAAGGGGCCAGCCCCTTTTTCTTGATATCAAATGAAAGGTCATTTGATTCTAATCACATTTTGTTCAACAAGTGTTAAGAAAATCGTTACAGTTCTTGAGATATATGGGAAAAAACATTTTAGGGGCCGGCCCCTTATCTCCTTATAGGGGCCGTTTAACGAAATTTTAAAGATTGCATATTATTAAGTACATAGTTTTGAGCATCTTTCCTTCTATACTGCATTTCAAAATATTTTTCCTTTCTGAGATATGGGTGATCAAAATTTTGGACGTTTGGCCCCTAAAAACCCCTAATTACGTAACGCATGATAAAATCCTTACATTGCTTGGATAAAAAACTGTGAGATAAACATATTTGCTTCTATAACCTTTCACAAAATATCTATCAGTAAAGGGCTACAGATAAAAAACTTTAGAGCCCTCTGGTCCCCTAATTTAAGGGGCCAGCCCCTTTTTCTTGATATCAAATGAAAGATCATTTAATTCTAATCACATTTTGTTCAACAAGTGTTTAGAAAATCGTTACAGTTCTTGAGCTATATGGGAAAAACATTTTAGGGGCCGGCCCCTTATCTCCTTATAGGGGCCGTTTAACGAAATTTTAAAGGTTGCATATTGTTAAGTCATCGTTTTGAGCATCTTTCCTTCTATACTGTATTTCAAAATATTTTTCCTTTCTGAGATATGGGTGATCAAAATTTTGGACGTTTGGCCCCTAAAAACCCCTAATTACGCAACGCATGATAAAATCCTTACATTGCTTGGATAAATCGCTGTGAGATAAACATATTTGCTTCTATAACCTTTCACAAAATATCTATCAGTAAAGGGCTACAGATAAAAAACTTTAGAGCTCTCTGGTCCCCTAATTTAAGGGGCCAGCCCCTTTTTCTTGGTATTAAATGAAAGGTCTTGTAAATATAAACTTTTTTTACATTACATGTTTTAACAAAATATTTTTCAGAAAAGAGATAAACAAAGAAAACCCGAAAAAATTACAACGTTTTTTTAATCTCAATTTTCGGGTCCAGGCGAGCTTTGAGGCTCTTTGAGCCAGACATTTATTTTCGCCTTTAGACATATCTACAATTTTTCGTCTATCATCCCTAAAAATTTGAACTCAATATCTTTTACCGTTAAGGAGGAGTTCAATGGACAAGCAGACCCTTTAAAATTCACTAAAACGTCAATATCTCAAAACCGGAAATGACGTCATCAATATAAAAAAATTCCAATAAGGTTCAGATTAACATCTATCAGATCTGAAAGTTTCATAAAAATCGACCGAGCCGTTTTCGAGAACTCGCGTGCACAAAATTTGTAAGAAAAAAAAAAGAAAAAAAACTAGAGGAAAGCTCGTTGCAAAGCAACGAGTGGGTCTTCCGTTAATGTCGAAAGAAAAGCTAGATGTTCCTGTAAGAAGCAGAGCTCTAAAACCAATACCAGGAGTTTTAAAACAAAAAGATATAAAAAAATCGAATAATTCTTGGTACGACTTAACAAAATCCTAATGACTTTAAGTACGAATTAACAAAAACCTTACCGATTTCAAGAACGACTTGACAAGAAAAATCCGATTGTGTTTAAGAACGACTTACTTAACAAATATCGAATCATTCTAGGTACGAGTTAATTTAACTTTGAACATAACACTATTTTCTTAACCAAGAATATGGAATCAAAATTTCCGGAAAAATCAATTTTTAAACTTCTATATCCCTGTAATGCATCGTCCGATTTTAAAACGGATTTCAGATTTAAATTAAGCTTAATAAGTTTTTGCTTCAATAATATATAACAAATTATTTTTCAGTAAATAGTTATTATTAATAGACTTTGTAGCCCTCCTGGCCCCTAATTTGAGGGGTCAGCCCTTTTTCTTGATATCAAATGAAAGGTCTTGCAAATATAAACATATTTAGTTCAACAACTGTTCACGAATTGTTAACCGTTCTAGAGATATCTGAACAACTGTGTTTTAGGGGCCGACCCTTAAACTCCTTACTGGGGCCACCAACAAAAAAGGTTTAGGTATTATATTATTAAAAACATTATTTTGAGCAACTTTTCTTCTACAATGCTTTTCAAAATATTTCTCCTTTTCTAGCTATTAATGATCAGAGTTTTGGACTTCTGGCCCCTTGAAACCCCTAATTACGTAACATATGACTTGGGTATGGTACTGTATAGATAAATAACTGTACAAAGAATATTTTTGCTTCTATAATATATAACAAATTATTTTTCAGTAAAAAGTTATTATTAATAGACTTAAGAGCCTTCTTGGCCCTAATTTAAGGGGCCAGCCCTTTTTTCTTGATATCAAATGAAAGATCTCGCAAATATAAACATATTTTGTTCAACAAGTGTTCAGGAATTGTTGACCGTTCTAGAGATATCTGAACTAATGTGTTTTAGGGGCCGACCCTTAAACTCCTTACTGGGGCCACCAACAAATTTTTTTTTAGGTAGCATATTGTTGAGAACATTAGTATAAGCATTTTTTGTTCTACAATGCTTTTCAAAATATTTCTCCTTTTCTAGATATTAATGATCAAAGTTTTGGACTTCTGGCCCCTTGAAACCCCTAATTACGTAACATATGATTAAGGTGTGGTACTGTATAGATAAACAGCTGTACAATAAACATTTTTGCTTCTATAATTGATAACAAATTATTGTTCAGTAAAGAGTTATTGCAAAAAGACTTTAGAGCCCTCTTGGCCCCTAAATTGAGTGGCCAGCCCTTTTTTCTTGATATCAAATGAAAGCCCGTGGAAATTGAAACAACTTTTGCATTACATGTTTTAACAAAATATTTATACATCAAAAGATATTAGAGAAAATGTTCGAAAATTTTGTGAAAAAAATTGGTGCTAATTTTCAGGTTCAGGCGAGCTTCGAGGCCTTGCGCAATTTTAATAATTGGAAGCAGGGGGGTACAACTTCAAACATTTATCTACAATCCTGTAAATATTTGAAGCTTCTATCTTGATTGGTGTCGGAGGAGATGCGTGGACAAAATGACCCTTAAAATTTTACAAAATCGTCAATATCTGAAACCGGAAGTGACGTCATCATTTGGAAATTTATTAATATGTAGCGCCGATAATTCTCTATCAGTCCTGAAAATTTCATGTAAATCGGTTGGATATTTTTTGAGAAATAACGCTCCAAAAAAGTCAGAAAAAGAAAAAAAAGAATAACTAGAGCAAAGCTCGTTGCAAAGCAACGAGTGGGTCTTCCGTAAATGTAGAGAGTAAAGCTAGATATTCCTGTAAGGAGCAACGTTCTTAAACCAATAACAACAGTAACTAAAACAAAAAGATACAAAATCGAATAATTCTTGGTACGACTTAACAAAATCCAAATAATTTTAAGTACTAATTAACAAAAACCTTTAAAATTTCAAGAACAACTTAACAAAAAAAAATCTGAATGTGTCAAAGTACGACTCAACAAAAATCGAATTATTTTTGGTACGAGTTAATTTAACTTTAAACTTTACGCTATTTTTTAAACCAAGAACGCGGAATCAAAATTTCCGAAAAAGTCAATTTTTGAACCCAAATATCTCTGCAATGCATCGTCCGATTTAAAAACGGATTTCAGTTTCGTATTCAGTATTATAAATTCTACAAATAACATCAACTTTTTAAATTAACACAAAAAATTGAAAATTTCAAAAATTTTAAAAGACTTCCGGTTTGGACCGGAAGTGACGGAATGTAAATTCCAGCCTTATGTCCCAATAAAAATGATAAATGTATAAACACAGAAAATTTCAAATCTCTATCTTAAAGCGTTTTTGAAAAACGCCCTGGACAAAATCACTTTTTGAAAATTTTAAAATTGACGTAACGTAGAAACGGAGGTGACGTTGTAATGAAAACTTTAACATCTTTGAGGGACGACAATGCCACGTAACCTCTGAAAGTTTTATTGAAATCGGTTGAAAACTTTTAAAGATATGAAGCTTCAAAAAAGTCAGAAAAATAAAGAAAAAGAATAATAATAATAACTAGACACGATCTCGTTGCGAGCAACGAGGAGGTCTTCCGTCCAATTTTTAGAAGGTAAAATGACCTTGCTTTTTATCTTCGTTAACGAAACATATCTGGAAATTAGGGTAGGATCTAAAAGAGCTATGGCTAGATGACATTAGACCTGTCTTGGTCCCTAATTTGAAGGATCATACACCGTATCACAAAATATTTCAAAATTAAAAGTTTTTAATAAAAGACTTGAGCCCTCTCGGCCCCTAATTTGAAGGGCCAGTTCCTTTTTCTGGATGTAAAATTAAAGCTCTAGTCATTTTAGACACATTTGGTTCAATAAGTGTTTACAAATAATGTACTGTTCTCGAGATATCTGGAACAGATCGAATAAGGGGCCAACACTATAACTCCTTTTAGGGGCCGGATAACAAAGAAATTACAGTTGCATATCGATAAAAACATTATTTTGAGCATCTTTTGCTCAATATTGCTTTTCAAAATTTTTCTTCATTTGAGATATTGATGATCACAATTTTGGACTTCTGGCCCCTAAAAATCCCTTATTACATAACAGAGGAGCAAACACTTATCTTGTATAGATAACCAACGCTACGTTGAACATAGTTGCTTCTATAATATATCACAAAATAGTTCACAGTTAAAAGTTATTAATAAAAGACTTAAGAGCCCTTTCGGTCCCTGATTTGAAGGGCCAGCCCCTTTTTCTTGATGTCAAATAAAAGCTCTTGTCATTTAAAACACATTTGGTTCAATAAGTGTTTACAAATTATGTACTGTTCTCGAGATATCTGGAAAAGATCGATTTAAGGGCCAACACTATAACTCCTTTTAGGGGCCGGATAACAAAGAAATAATGGTTGCATATTGTTAAACACATTATTTTGAGCATCTTTTGTTCTATATTGCTTTTCAAAATTTTCCTCCATTTTGAGTTATTGAGGATCGAAATTTCTTACTTCTGGCCCCTTAAAATCCCTAATTACGTAACAAAGGAGCAAATAATTGTCATGTTTAGGTCAATGACGTTATGATGAACATAATTGCTTCTATAATGTATTACAAAATATTTCACAGTTAAAAGTTATATCTTAAACACTTTAGAGCCCTCTCGGCCCGTAATTTAAAGGGCCAGCCCCTTTTTTTTGATGTCATATGAAAGATCTTGACGTTATTAAGTTTTTTTGTTCTACATGTTTTACCAAAATACTATCGAGAAAAAAGATATTGAAAGAAAACCACCAAAATTCATGACGCTTTTTCAAGCGTAATTTTCGAGCTCGGGCGAGCTTCGGCGCTTTTGGTCACAGGTCAATGTATATACCACATGTCAGATCTACAACCTTTCGTCTACCATCCCTGAAAGTTTGAACTCAATATCTTAAATCGTTTAGAAGTTTACCCCTGGACAAGCCGACCCTCTGAAAATCGCTAAATTGTTAAAATCTCAAAACCGGAAGTGACGTCATCATTAAAAAAAATTTCCAATAAAATTCAGATCATTATCTATCATATCTGAAAGTTTCGTGTAAATCGGTCGAGTAGTTTCTGAGAAATCGCGTACACAAAATTCGTAAGAAAAAAAAAGAAAAATAATAATAATAATAATAGGGAAAAAGAAACCGAACGAAAACAATAAGGTCTTCCGTTGGAAACGGAAGACCTTAATAATAATAAAAAGAAACAATAGAATAACAAGAGGGTCTTCCGTTGGAAACGGAAGACCCTAATAATAACTAGGCACGATCTCGTTGCGAGCAACGAGGAGGTCTTCCGTCCATTTTTAGAAGGTGAAATGACCTTGCTTTTGATCTTCGTTAACGAAACATATCTGGAAATTGAGGTGGGATCTAAAAGAGCTATGGATAAATGACACTATTCCCCTCTTGAACCCAAATTTGAAGAATCACGCAACGTATCACAAAATATTTTACAGTTATAATTTATTACTTAAATACTTTGGAGCCCTCTCGGCCCTTAATTTGAAGAGACAGTTCCTTTTTCTTGATGTTAATTGAAAGCTCTTGTCATTTCAAAAACATTTGGTTCAATAAGTGTTTACAAATAATGTGCCGTTCTCGAGATATCCCAAAAAGATCGCTTTAGGGGCCTACCTTATAACTCCTTTTAAGGACCGAATAACAATCAAATAATAGTTGCATATCATTAAGCACATTATTTTGAGCATCTTTTGTTCAACATTGCTTTTCAAAATGTTTCTCCAATTTCAGATATTGATGATCAAAATTTTGGACTTCTGATCCTTACAAATTTCTTATTACGAAACAAAGGAGCAAACACTTATCGTGTATAGATAAATATTGTAATTATGAACATAATTGCTTTATAACGTATCACAAAATATTTCACACTTAAAAGTTATTATTAAAGTACTTTAGAGCCCTCTTGGCCCCTAATTTAAAGGGCCAGCCCCTTTGTTTGATGTCAAATAAAAGCTCTTGTCATTTTAAACACATTTGGTTCAATAAGTGTGTATAAATTATGTACCGTTCTCGAGATATCTGGAAAAGATGGATTTAGGGGCCAACCCTCTAACTCCTTTAAGGGGCCGGATAACAAAGAAATTACGGTTGTATATCGTTAAAAACATTATTTGAGTATCTTCTGTTTTTTATTGTTTTTCAAAATGTTTCTCCATTTTGAGATATTGATGATCAAAATTTTGGACTTCTGGCCCCTAAAAATTAATCCCTTATTACGTAACAGAGGGGCAAACACTTATCATGTATAGATAAACATTGTTATTATGAACATAATTGCTTTAATAACGGATCACAAAATATTTCACAGTTAAAAGTTATTATTAAAATACTTTAGAGCCCTCTTGGCCCCTAATTTAAAGGGCCAGCCCCTTTTTCTTGATGTCAAATAAAAGCTCTTGTCATTTTAAACACATTTGGTTCAATAAGTGTGTATAAATTATGTACCGTTCTCGAGATATCTGGAAAAGATCGATTTAGGGGCCAACCCTCCTCTAACTCCTTTAAGGGGCCGGATAACAAAGAAATTATGGTTGTATATCGTTAAAAACATTTTTTTGAGCATCTTTTGTTCATTATTGTTTTTCAAAATGTTTCTCCATTTTGAGATATTGATGATCAAAATTTTGGACTTCTGGCCCCTAAAAATCCCTTTTTACGTAACAGAGGGGCAAACACTTATCATGTATAGATAAACATTGTTATTATGAACATAATTGCTTTTATAACGTATCACAAAATATTTCACAGTTAAAAGTTATTATTAAAATACTTTAGAGCCCTCTTGGCCCCTAATTTACAGGGCCAGCCCCTTTTTCTTGATGTCAAATAAAAGCTCTTGTCATTTTAAACACATTTGGTTCAATAAGTGTTTATAAATTATGTACCGTTCTCGAAATATCTCGAAAAGATTGATTTAGGGGCCAACCCTTTAAATCCTTTAAGGGGCCGGATAACAAAGAAATTATGGTTGTATATCGTTAAAAACATTTTTTTGAGCATCTTTTGTTCATTATTGTTTTTCAAAATATTTCTCCATTTTGAGATATTGATGATCAAAATTTTGGAATTTTGACCCCTAAAAATCCCTTATTACGTAACAGAGGGGCAAACACTTATCATGTATAGATAAGCAACGTTACGATGAACATAATTGCTTTTATAACATATCACAAAATATTTCACAATTTTAAGTTATTGCTTGAAGACTTAAGAGCCCTCTTGGCCCCTAATTTGAGGGGTCAGCCCCTTTTTCTTGATGTCAAATAAAAGCTCTTGATTTATTTAAGTTTTTTTGTTCTACATGTTTTAACAAAATGCTTTCGACAAAAGAGATATTCAAAGAAAACCAAGAAAAATCATGACGCCTTTTTAATCTTAATTTTCGAGCTCGGGCGAGCTCCGGCGCTTTTAGAGATAAATATGATTAATGACCATTAGACACTATTTCAGTCTTTCGTCTATCAACCCTGAAAAGTTCAACGTCAAATCTTAAATAGTAAAAGAGGAGTTCTTGTGACAAAATACCCCTATAAAAAACGATAAATCCACAATATCTCAAGACAGGAAGTGACGTCATCAACAAAAAAAATTTCCAACAAGGTTCAGATCAATACCTATCAGATCTGAAAATTTGACGTAAATCGGTCGAGCCGTTTCTGAGAAATCGCGTGCACAAAATCGGTAAGAAAAAAAATAATAACTAGACACGATCTCGTTGCGAGCAACGAGGAGGTCTTCCGTCCATTTTTAGAAGGTGAAATGACCTTGCTTTTGATCTTCGTTAACGAAACATATTTGGAAATTGAGGTGGGATCTTAAAGAGCTATGGATGAATGACACTAGACCCCTCTTGAACCCAAATTTGAAGAATCACGCAACGTATCACAAAATATTTTACAGTTAAAATGTATTACTTAAATACTTTGGAGCCCTCTCGGCCCCTAATTTGAAGGGCCAGTTCCTTTTTCTTGATGTTAATTGAAAGCTATTGTCATTTCAAAAAAATTTGGTTCAAAAAGTGTTTACAAATAATGTGCTCTTCTCGAGATATCTCAAAAAGATCGCTTTAGGGGCCAAACTTATAACTCCTTTTAAGGATCGAATAACAATCAAATTATAGTTGCATATCATTAAGCAAATTATTTTGAGCATCTTTTGTTCAACATTGCTTATCAAAATTTTTCTCTAATTTCAGATATTGATAATCAAAATTTTAGAATTCTGATCTCTACAAATTCCTTATTACGCAACAAAGGAGCAAACACTTATCGTGTATAGATAAACATTGTTATTATGAACATAATTGCTTTTATAACGTATCACAAAATATTTCACAGTTAAAAGTTATTATTAAAATACTGTAGAGCCTTCTTGGCCCCTAATTTACAGGGCCAGCCCCTTTTTCTTGATGTCAAATAAAAGCTCTTGTCATTTTAAACACATTTGGTTCGATAAGTGTTTATAAATTATGTACCGTTCTCGAGATATCTGGAAAAGATCGATTTAGGGGCCAACCCTCTAACTTCTTTAAGGGGCCGGATAACAAAGAAATATTGGATGTATATCGTTAAAAACATTATTTTGAGCATCTTTTGTTCATTATTGTTTTTCAAAATGTTTCTCCATTTTGAGATATTGATGATCAAAATTTTAGACTTCTGGTCCCTTAAAATCCCTTATTACGTAACAGAGGGGCAAACACTTATCATGTATAGATAAACATTGTTATTATGAACATAATTGCTTTTATAACGTATCACAAAATATTTCACAATTAAAAGTTATTATTAAAATACTTTGGAGCCCTCTTGGCCCCTAATTTAAAGGCCAGCCCCTTTTTCTTGATGTCAAATAAAAGCTCTTGTCATTTTAAACATATTTGGTTCAATAAGTGTTTATAAATTATGTACCGTTCTCGAGATATCTGGAAAAGATCGATTTAGGGGCCAACCCTCTAACTTCTTTAAGGGGCCGGATAACAAAGAAATTATGGATGTATATCGTTAAAAACATTATTTTGAGCATCCTTTGTTCATTATTGTTTTTCAAAATGTTTCTCCATTTTGAGATATTGATGATCAAAATTTTAGACTTCTGGTCCCTTAAAATCCCTTATTACGTAACAGAGGGGCAAACACTTATCATGTATAGATAAACATTGTTATTATGAACATAATTGCTTTTATAACGTATCACAAAATATTTCACAATTAAAAGTTATTATTAAAATACTTTGGAGCCCTCTTGGCCCCTAATTTAAAGGGCCAGCCCCTTTTTCTTGATGTCAAATAAAAGCTCTTGTCATTTTAAACATATTTGGTTCAATAAGTGTTTATAAATTATGTACCGTTCTCGAGATATCTGGAAAAGATCGATTTAGGGGCCAACCCTCTAACTCCTTTAAGGGGCCGGATAACAAAGAAATTATGGTTTTATATCGCTAAAAACATTATTTTGAGCATCTTTTCCCTTCATTATTGTTTTTCAAAATGTTTCTCCATTTTGAGATTTTGATGATCAAAATTTTGGACTTCTGGCCCCTAAAAATCCCTTATTACGTAACAGAGGGGCAAACACATATCATGTATAGATAAGCAACGTTACGATGAACATAATTGCTTCTATAATATATCACAAAATATTTCACAATTTTAAGTTATTGCTTAAAGACTTTAGAGCCTTTTTGGCCCCTAATTTGAGGGGCCAGCCCCTTTTTCTTGATGTCAAATTAAAGCTCTTGATTTATCTAATTTTTTTTGTTCTACACGTTTTAACAAAATGCTTTCGACAAAAGAGATATTCAAAGAAAACCAAGAAAAATCATGACGCCTTTTTAATCTTAATTTTCGAGCTCGGGCGAGATCCGGCGCTTTTAGAGATAAATATGATTAATGACCATTAGACACTATTTCAGTCTTTCGTCTATCAGCCCTGAAAAGTTCAACGTCATATCTTAAATAGTAAAAGAGGAGTTCTTGTGACAAAATACCCCTATAAAAAACGATAAATCCACAATATCTCAAGACAGGAAGTGACGTCATCAACAAAAAAAATTTCCAACAAGGTTCAGATCAATACCTATCAGATCTGAAAATTTGACGTAAATCGGTCGAGCCGTTTCTGAGAAATCGCGTGCACAAAATCGGTAAGAAAAAAAAATAATAACTAGACACGATCTCGTTGCGAGCAACGAGGAGGTCTTCCGTCTGATTTTAGAATTTGAGATACATGTACTATCTTGATTTTGCTATTTAACAGCTAAACATGATTTAAAATAGAAGAAAAGGGTCTACATTCTAAGGGCCAGATACTATTTTGTTTCAGGTGTTTAGTTGAAAACATTTAAACCCCTCTTGGTCTCTTGTTTGAGGGGTCAGCCCTTTTTCTTAATATCAAATGAAAGGTCATTTACTTTTAAAGACATTTTGCTCAACAAGTGTTAAGAAATACGATACCGTTCTTGAGATATCTGTGAAAGAACATTTAAGGGGCCGGTCCCTTATCTCCTTATTGGGGCCGCTGAACAAAATTTTGATGGTTGCATATTGTTAAGTATTTTATTTTGAGCATATCTTCTTCTATACTGCATTTCAAAATATTTTTCCTTTTGAAGTTATAGGTGATCAAAGTTTTAGACTTTTGACCCCTAAAAACCCCCAATTACGTAACACATGAGAAAATCATATTACTGTTAGGCTACATAACTGTAAGATAAACATATTTGCTTCTATAATTTATTACAAAATATCCCTCAGTAAAGGGTTATAAATAAAAGACTTCAGAGCCCTCTAGGTACCTAATTTGAGGGGCCAGCCCCTTTTTCCTGGTATCAAATGAAAGGTCATTTAATATTTAAGACATTTTGTTCAACAAGTGTTTAGAAATTCGTTACCGTTCTTGAGATATCTGAGAAAGAACGTTTTAGGGGCCGGTCCCTTATCTCCTTATTGGGGCCGCTGAACAAAATTTTGAAGGTTGCATATTGTTAGGTACATCATTTTGAGCATCTCTTCTTCTATACTGCATTTCAAAATATTTTTCCTTTTGGAGTTATAGGTGATCAAAGTTTTAGACTTTTGACCCCTTAAAACCCCTTATTACGTAACACATGAGAAAATCATATTATGTTAGGCTACATAACTGTAAGACAAACATATTTGCTTCTATAATTTATTACAAAATATCCCTCAGTAAAGGGTTATAGATAAAAGACTTTAGAGCCCTCTAGGTCCCTAATTTGAGGGGCCAGCCCCTTTTTCCTGGTATTAAATGAAAGGTCTTTTAAATATTAACTTTTTTTGCATTTCGTGTTTTATCAAAATATTTTCAAGAAAAGAGATAAACAAAGAAAACCTCGAAAAATGATGACGTTTTTTTAATCTCAATTTTCGGGTCCAGGCGAGCTTAAGCGCCTTTTGAGTCAGATAAAAATGAATGCCTAAAGACACATCTTCAATGTTTCGTCTACAATCCCTGAAAGTTTGAACTCAATATCTTCAATTGTTAAGGAGAAGATCCCAGGACAAGCCGACCCTCTGAAAATCGCTAAAACGTCAATATCTCAAAAACGGAAATGACGTCATCAAAATAAAAAAATGCGTATAAAGTTCAGATCAGTATCTATCATATCTGAAAATTTGCTGAAAATCGGTCAAGCCGTTTTTGAGAAATCGCGTGCACAAAATTTGTTGGAAAAAAAAGAAAAATAATGAAGAAAAAGAAACCGAAGAATAACAATAAGGTCTTCCGTTGGAAACGGAAGACCTTTATAATAGGGAAAAAGAAACCTAAGAAAAACAATAAGGTCTTCCGTTGGAAACGGAAGACCTTAATAATAATAATAATAGGGAAAAAGAAACCTAAGAAAAACAATAAGGTCTTCCGTTTGAAACGGAAGACCTTAATAATATGGAAAAAGAAACAAAGCAAAAACAATAAGGTCTTCCGTTCGAAACGGAAGACCTTAATAATAAAAGTGAAAAAGAAACAATAGAATAATAGAAGGGTCTTCCGCTGAAGACGGAAGACCCTAATAATAACTAGATGCGATCTCGTTGCGAGCAACGAGAGGGTCTTCCGTCCGATTTTAGATATCACGTGATAGATTGATATTCATGAGGAGGCATTACTTTCCTGGCAGGATAATACATAATTTTTATTGTTTAAAACTTGATATCTTTATTATGTGATCGAATTGGGCATTATAATTAACAGCATAAATGTAACTTTTGTAAGTAATCAAACGCATGCATTTTCCCCGTCATTCAAAATTGACGCGAACTATAGCGTGTATAGCTTTAATTCTATGTAAAATAACTTAAGGACATAAAAAAATATATATATTTAAATTATTTCCGGTGACGATCGGAAGTTGCGACGAACAAAGGAAAATAGTTAAATTATGTCTATAGACATTGGTTAATCATCTTACAAAGTTAAGATGTTCAAGTCGTTGTCGTTTCTGAGATCTCGAGGGAACACGGTTTTTTTGTTGTGGGACAGGAAACGGACAACCGAAAATGACTTTTTTTTAAATAAAATAACAAAAAGGCTTAGAGATATTATCACAATCTATTATCCCTGAAAATGTCAGGCAATTCTATTCAGTCATATCGGAGATATTCTGCCGACAAAAAAAGGGGGAAAAAAGAATAACAAAATTCGTATCCAAATTTCGTGCCTTGGTGAGCACCAAGAAATGGCGCCACTGGAATGAAACTTAATAGGGCACAATTTCATACTATAGTCTACATATCCTGAACATTTCATAGTCATATCTATAATAGTTTCTGAGATCACTTCTGCACAAAATAGGTCGTAACAATTTACTAAACGGCCAATACGTCGGTACCAGAAGTGGCTACATTAAAAATATCAAAATTGTATGAAGTTTATATTAAGTCTCATCATCTGTGAAAAAATGGCCGAAATCGGTCGAATATTTTTCGAGAAATCGCGTGCACAAAATTTGTGGGGAAAAAATAACTTGATACGTTCTCGTTACGAGTAACGAGTAGGTCTTCCGTTCGAGTTTTTGAAACGATACAATGAAATGTCAATAAAATTTTAGAATCCCCCGTCCTAACGGATAAAGCATGGGATTGCCAAAATCTTTAACAATGCTCAACAAAGTGTGTTTTGGGATTTATTTTGAGTGTTTTTGTGGTTTTTTTTTTTACTTACGGCAAATTAAAGATCAAAGCCTTCAGTCCCCTGAAAATCTCTAAATACTTCATAATTTGGTGTTTTAAGTTATTTGTAATAGACTTTACGAGTCTCTTGACCCCTGTTTAAATGGGTCAGCCCCTTTTTCGGACTTTTCTTGAAAAGGTCTAAAGAATACTAACATTTTTTATTCTTATTTCTATCTAAAATTGTTGTTCATTTTTGAATTGCAAATGATTGAATATTTTAAGGGCCAGCCCTCTAGATCCTTAATGGGGACAGACATTAGTATTTTGATAAGTGGAATCGATTAGAATTATCAATGCATACATTTTCTCTTCTACAATGCTTAACAAAATATGTCTCTTTATCCAGATATATTACGTTAAAGTTTAAGGACTTTGGCCTCTAAAATTTCTTAATTACGTAATTAATGGACTTGGCAATAATTATTTTCAAACAGATATTGTTACGATCAACAGCTTTGCTTCTATAATGCATTACAAAATCTTTATCGTTTTTAAGTTAATTGTTATAGAGTTTACCAGTCTATTGGCCACTTATTAAAATGACCAACCCTTTTTTCTTGATTTTGTTGAAAAGGTCTTACAAATACATTTTTTTGATCTTACACTCAATTAAAATTGTTCTTTATTTTTGGGATACAAATAATTGAATATTTTAGGTGCCAGCCCTCTAGACCCTTAATGGGAATAGACATTGGTGTTTTGATTAGAGGAATCGATTACAATTATCAATGCAGGCATTTTCTCTTCCACAATGCTTAACAAATTATGTCTCCTTCTTTAGATACTTAACATTGTATATTGCGTCAAGGTTTAAGAACTTTGGCCCCTGATAATCCCTAATTACGTAAACAAAAATGGGTGTGTCAATGAGTTTTTCAAACAGATATTGTTACGATCAACAATTTTGCATCTATAATGCATTACAAAATATTAATCGTTTTTAAGTTATTTGTAATAGACTTTACGAGTCTCCTGGCCCCTTATTAAAGGAGCCAGTCCCTTTTTCTTGATTTTGTTGCGAAGATCTTTGAATTTTCTATCACTTTTGTCATATATGTCTTAATCAAATATTAACTAATATAAAAATACCTGGCAGATCAAAACGTATGAAAATTTTGATTTAAAATTCGTACCCAATTTTCAAGCCTGGCGGAGCTCCAAAAAATATCGCCATCGGCGTAAAACAACTAAATAGTGCACAACTTCAAACTATAGTCTACCTATCCTAAAAATTTCATAGTCATATCTCTGATAGTTTCTGAGATCAGCTTTGCACAAAGTAGGTCGTAGAAAATAACAAAATTGGCCGTAAATCGGTACCGGAAGTGACGACAACAAAAATTTCAAAAACATATAAAATTCAGATCACGTGCTATATTCTGTGAGAAATCGCTTGCACAAAATTTGAAAAAAATAATAATAAGACTAGATACGATCTCGTTACGAGTAACGAATAGGTCTTACGTGCGATTTTTTAAAATGATACGATAAAATACCGATACACTTTCAGAACCCCCCTTCACTTTCAGATGATAAATGAAAATCTCTTATTACGTCACCACTTGACGAAGCAGAGATTTTTTCAAGCGGATATTGTTACGATCAACGACTTTGCTTGAATAATCCATTACAAAATCTGTATCGATTTTAAGTTATTTATAACAGATTTTACTAGTTTCTTGAACCTTAATTAAAGGGGCCAGACCCTTTTTGTTGATTTCATACGCAAGGTCTCACGAATATTACATGTGATACATGTGATACATGTGATTGAATATTTTAGGGGCCAGCCCTGTAGATCCCTAATGTGGACATACATAGGTGTTTTGATTAAAAGAATCAATGAAGACATTTTCTTTTCTACAATGCTTAACAGAACGTTTTCCTGTATAAGTTATAACATCGCACATGCGCAAACTTTACACTGGGCCCGACCGAGCAATGTCAATGCAATTATCGTATGGATTTTAGAAACGGAGTGTTTGGTAGAAACCTATGGAAACGATGTTACGTTATTACTTTTTTGGATTTACTATCATTTATCTACTGTGTTCGATGTTACTTGCCGGTGGGGTCTTCCAAAAAAAGCAGACGTTATGCACTCTGTATGAACGACACACGTGTTCAAAGTGCATGCATATGCGAAGTAAGGCAGCACCATCTGTGCAAAATGATATTGATACCTTAGAAATTCTTTCAAAGAATAAATATATTTTGTGTTTTATTGATTGTAGTTTCCTTTAATCTTTTTAAAAAACATTTTACTACAATACGTAGTTCATGCATTTAGAGGTCCGTGCAACCTAAATGCCTTGATCGGAAAGCAACCGACCGTAACTTTCTCGACCGGTATTTATACTCCAGTGGCAGTAGAGGAGCGATCGAAACTAATATGGCGATCAAATGCTTTTATGAATTCATGTCAGCTATAAGAGTTGTGTGGATACATTGGTTCTAGATATACTCTGTTTTCCATTTGATTCGACGAAGCGCACGCCCTCTACCGTCCTTTAGCTTACACATGTTAAATTACGAATCACGAATGACCCAAGTACAAATGTCAAACTTGCATCGAACATATTATGAATCAACAACATAACAAAATTCGAAGGATCTAACAAACGACGATATACAAATGGTTATATACATATATGTATTTCGAAGACATTGTATACATTTCTCTTTTAACATTTACAGTGTAACGAAAATTGCATTTGAAAAATTACATTGTAGAACATCGAACCTTTTTGCTTTCCATAGTATTTGGCAGAGTAAATCATTAAAGCGGCATGGTCACGATTTTGGTCAAATTCTATTTTTCTGTTTTTATTATTCTAAATGTTTTAGGAATGCATTTCCAGTGATCGAATGAAATTTGAGAGTCAGTCTTAGAGTTATAACCAAGATACAGGGCTCACAATTCTTTGTTCTGTAAACAAGGCTCGTGCCCTGTTTTTGTTTACATAGGTTCAATATACCAGTAAAAAATCTTTTTCAAGCTGACTTGTATATCTTCTTATTCATTTTAAGCATAAATAAACAGTTCATAACGTTTAACACATTCATTTTAGGTCAACAACTTGAATTATCACTTCTACATTCAAAATGTAAACAAAAGATTTGCAAGCTCTGTAACTCGCTTATAACTCAACGATTGACACTCAAATTTTGGTTGCCTATTAAAAACGCCTTACTGAAGCATTGTAAACATTAAAGTTGGAATAATAATTTTTGAACAAAATCGTGACCATGCCCTTTTAAGTAAATCGCATTAAAATCGGATGACATTTTTTATAATAATGGAATGTTTCAGTACGAGCTATATACATGTATCTCTAATATCGAAATGTCATTGAACTTATCATGCCGTTTTCATAAATCTACCAATTTTTCTATTAAATAAAATGTTAATGAACTATTTTTTAACGAAAGACAGCAATCTTAGATGGAAGAAGTGGTAAGAGTTTATTAGGATCCCCTATCATGGATACAATGGGAGCACAGGCCTCCCCTTTGACTATAAGCATTGAAGGCTACGGAAACGACGTATTTCTCTTCTGGGTATCTGATTGCGAAAACCATGAAGGACAAGAGGGAAGATATAAATTTCTGAAAGGTATCATTAGTATTACTTTTTTTCAAAACCAGTATAACAGTAAAATATTTAGGTCATAATGTATAGGCGTTGGTTTCCCTATTTTGAAGTCACAATGTCGCACATACTATTGCCTGCATTTAGTCTTGAAATTCTATTTTTAGTATAGTAAGGTTTATAAATATTATATTTTTAGTATAGTAAGGTATATAACAGAATTTATAGCACGATTACGTTACAGCAATCGACTAATCATATGCTTGGGAAAATACGATATAATAACAAACTGTATTAAACAATATATTCGATATTTTTTAATGGCCTTACACCATTATTTTTGACTTGTTCAATGTGTATGCCAACTTTTACTAGATCCGTCAGTTAGAAAGAAGAATAGAAGGGCGTGATTGGATGTTTCTATAATTTCCGATCAGCACTCGTAAAAAAGAATTTTTTGTCATATGTACTTTTATTAAATTGTTATGTTTAGGGACTGTTATATCGAGGACAGCTCTAGTGAATATTTTAATCATATTTCAGGAACAAACATACATGAGCAAAGCAGATCCGATTTCTGTCGTCTGCGATTTAAATCTAGAGGATATTCAAAACTTTTGGCTAAAAATCAACACATGGCGTCGACAGGGATTGATATTTATTATTCTGGTAAGTTATATGTTTTTAATCGTAATATGAAGAAGGCTTGAGACCCATTTGGCCCTTTATCTACACCTCTACCACGTTCTTAAAATATATTCTTTACCAAAAGTTCATGGAGACAATACAGCATGATTTGAAACATTATTTGTTCATAGGTACTTATCAAGTTGTTTGAAACTATCACAGGATGAAATTCGACCTTTCAGTTGACTGAATGATGACTGAATGGTAACTGATTTACAACGGAATGGTCACTGACAAGGTACTTTTCCATCAGCATTCAGTTACAATTCAGTTATCATTCAGTCAACTGAATGGCAGAAACCATTCAGTGACCATTAAGTTACCTTTCAGTGACCATTAAGTTAACTTTCAGTGACCATTAAGTAACCTTTCAGTGACCATTAAGTTAAATTTCAGTGACCATTCAGTGACCATTAAGTTACCTTTCAGTGACTATTAAGTAACCTTTCAGTGACCATTAAGTGACCTTTCAGTGACCATTAAGTTGCCTTTCAGTAACCATTAAGTTGCCTTTCAGTAACCATTAAGTTATCTTTCAGTGACCTTTCAGTGCCCATTAAGTTGCCTTTCAATAACCATTCAGTTACTTTTCATTGACTATTACGTTAACTTAGTAACCATTTAGTTACTTTTCAGTGACCATTAAGTTAACGTCAAGTCATCTTTAAGAAACAATTCAGTGATAACTCAGTCAAAAAATTCTGTCAACTTTAATTGACTATTCAGTTACCCTTTAGTGATCATTCTGCCATCTTTAAATAACCACTGTATCACCTTTTAATAACTATTCATTGGTGATTCAGTTATCTGTCATTTACAGTTCATTTTAACATTGGTGATCATTTAATTATGTTTCAGTAATCATTGTTTTCCATCAGTGTCATCCCATCACCTTAATCTCATCACCTTAACTGATCAGTGGCAATTTAGGATGCCCTTGTTTAAAATGTTTTTTTTCCATGCAAGTCACCATTATTATTGGCATTAACTGTTTTCTTTTTTTCTCTTATTTTTGTGGTAATGAGGAAACACTCTAAATTTAAAGCGTTTTTTTCTAAACAATATTAAATGCTTCAAATTTCATATATAACTAATAAACTTCATTAATAATTTATTGACATGTATATAAATAGGTTAAATCATGTATACAAAACTATTCACACAACACACATTCAAAAGATGTACCGGTAATGGCAAATTGTATATCAAATGCATATTCTCTATTTTAAAACATGAACCATACAACAGTAATGCATTAAAAAACCTTGAAACTACTTTAAGTTGTGTAAAAGATTTCCTCTTTACAATCAAATCAGATTTTATAAAAGAAGTCACTGTTCAAGGTAAAAGTTAATAAGCTTAAGAAACCAATATTTATTTGAAGTACTTTTCATTAGTTAGTTACAGGAAGAAAAAGGATTGAGAAAAAGGTAACTTATTTATAATTTAAATACACATACATCAAGTCAATTATAGCTACTATTCAATAAAAAATAAATATAAGAAAAATTAAATAAGCATAAATGATACCAGTGTATTTCAAAACAAATACACACAATTGTTAATGCATTAATAGTTACTATTAACTCTTAAAGAAATATGAAAACAAAACAGTAAGCAAAAAAAAATGTGTAATTGTTAGAGATAAATAAATATAAATCACCCAGAACTAAGGCCATCATTCTATAAGTTGTTTTTAAAGACCTTTCTAAAAAGATTGGGTCGTCAGTTATAAAAATTTAAAACACATTCTGGACAAATTTTAAAATACTGTGAAGACATCATTAGAAAAACCCATTCTTTTAACAATATTTTTCTTTCAAATTCTTTAAATTCTAATCAATCAGTCTCAAAAACAACTTATAAAAAATGGCTTTACAAATGAAAATAAATACTCAATACATGTAAACATTTGTTATTTACATTTTCAAACAACTTGTTTACATCCTAATCACTGTCTTCATCCTCCTTGTGGATGAACTTTGGGCAGTCCTCTGGTGCTGTCCGTTTTGACGGAATGTCCATGATCTTTCTATTCCTCAACTGCCTCCTGTGCTGAGGGCTCAGGTTCTCCTTATGTTGTGCCTCCAACTTGTCCTTGAGCGTCTTGAAGCTGCCTTTTTGCCATGCCAGACGTCGGACAATAAAATGTCGAAAATCGCCATTATCATCATAGTCTGATTCCTCCGAGGACAAATACTCTGGCGTCATCACTTTGATGAGCTTTTCTCTTGCTGCTCCCTCTAGAGCTTCTTCTTTGACAGATTTCAACATCTGCTGAAGTCTTGCAGCTCTCTAAAAAAAAAATCAATACATTTGTAAAGAGGCGCATTCAATATAAAGTTTGTAATATGGGTTATATAAAATATTATAAAAATGTACAAACTCTTACAACTTATAAAATCAGTTCATATGGTACTACTTGTAACTTGTATCTAAAATGAAGATGAACTTTTTTAGTGATGGGGTTTTGAAATCTGCAGGTATCTCATATCTAAATATGTAATTTTAAGGGAGATATTATTTGCTTTTCCCGTTCATGTAATTTTACGCATACTAGTTCAGTAGAATTTTTATTAAAATTATTTAATAATGCCTTTCGCCCCTATCAATTCAAGTATTCAATTATTGATCCTGTTTAATTATTGAATCCTGGCTAGTTTAGTCATGAATTTAATCACAATCAGATAATGCAATCCTTCTACATGTTTAAGGTTTTCATATTTGAAATTGAAACAAGAGGCCCATGGGGCCACATCGCTCACCTGAGCAACAATGGGCGTTCAAAAGATATTGTGCCATATGGCCCCTCAGTAGAATAACAAAACATAAATATTGTAAAGTATTCGAATTTTACACTTATTTTTGCATACACGTTATCTTTGACATTGTATCTTTATGGAATACTATTTTTACCCAGAGTAAGAAAATCCTACGCAAGATATAAAACTAAACATTCGGTAGGGGTACACCTCCCTCCAATTCCAATTCCAATTCCAATTTCGTTCTGCCCCCCTCCCCTCCCCCCACTTTATAAAGCGATCAAAATATATGAGAGCATATAGGTACATTTTCTTCCTTAACTACTTACTAGTTATTGTATTTTTTTTAAAATATCATATAAAAGTTATTGCATTTTATTAAAAAAAAAATCTTTAAAAAAAATCCTATAGATGTGAAGAAGAAAATTGTACCCCAATCCGCTCAATTCCTCAAATTAAAAACATTCAAAAATTTAATTTGTCTTCTCCATTATAATTAAATGACTGTTGTTTACCTGGCGTAAACTCGTGTGACTTTTATAACTTTACTCACATTTGATTGATGAATACACTGGAATGAAAATTGTTGTCACGTGACATGTTAAAGAGCTATAAAAATCAATGTTGGCACATCACTCTATTTTACTAAGGCCCACCCATTATTTTCATCTTTATTCAAAAATAAAAAATGGCTACAGACCAGGATAATTTTCTGCTGAAATATTTTCTTAGGAATAGCGATAATTCCTTTATCCCCGCAACAGAAATGTGACAGAACTATGGAAATTGTTTAACGATGTCGTTTTTATTTACTCGTGTCTGAAAAACTATCAAAATTGATGTAGATTTCACATTATCCATTGTATAAAGAGGGGCCTGAGAGTAGTTATATACAGTATATCATCCTTTAATTTTTTTGTACAAGTATTTAATATTTAGCGAGACATTTCTAATGATCAACCAAAATTTCAGCGTCAATCGTAGAATTATAAGCAAGATACAGAGCTCACAATTCTGCTAGGTTTGAGTCATATATTTTGTTCACATGAGTTTTTTACATTCAGCTTAAGAATTTTAACTTTGTATTTCCTATTCAGCATTTAAAGTGGAAAAAAAAGAATGGCCTCAGATCTGTGTACATAGAATTGTGAGCAAATCTCTGTATCTTGCTTATAATTCGAAGCTTAACACTCAAATATGGTTAGTAAATAGAAATTGTAAACAATTAAACACAAGAAACATATGCACTATAACAAATAAAGTGCACAATTTATTTTTCAAAATATATACCTACATATTTCCGTCAGCGATATTAAACTCCATTTAAACTTATGAATAAATTCGAGAAAATGCTAAGCATCTCAACAAAACACATTGCATTAATCTAATAGGCCTATTACGCAAAAGATCATACCGAATTACCGATAGAATGAATAGTATTTTAGTACTCTTTTAATACATCAGATTTTGCTAAATTTGCGCAGGTTACACTGTAACAGTTAACTGTCTGATTTACCGAAGTCTCCGTTTGATTTGATACGTAAAAATTTCAAAATACAGGCGATAGTTACAAAGCATAGATAATGAAAACGAAACGAAAATCAAAACAAGCTAACACCACCGTCATATGTGAAAACTGTCAACGCATTGAAATATTTAACCTCAATTTACTTCACAAAATCGACACCAATGTATTCTGCATGTTTCAAAGATCCCCTTCGTACACGAACTGTTGCACAACAAACTAATTCATCATTGTCAGATCGACCCGTTTATCTAAACAAAGAACCTCGTGAGTCTTGGTAAAATGGGTGGGCAAACCCGGGCCGGGGCAAAATAAAAGCCGGGGCAGATCGTCAATCGTCAATTCCAAAATATGCATTGTTTTGCAGCAATATTTACAGCGAATACAAATATACTGGTCCGTAACATATCCTCAAAATTTTAATGAGATCGGCATATTAATAACTGCCAAACTTTTGTTTTGCCCCGGCCCGGGTTTGCCTACCCATTTTACCATGACTCATGGAATACCGAACCCGAAGCTATAAACTGATTGAAACACGCATTTCTTTTACTATTATTTTCGTAATAACTCAGATTTGAAACAGAATTAGCCCATAATTTTTGCAATTTATATTTTTCTTTCCATAAGGATTATTTATGCTAAATTACATTGAATTTGACTCAGTAGTTCTTGAGAAGAAGATTTTTAAAAATGCACCCCCCTTTTTCTACAGTTTCGAGGTTTTCTCCGCTTTGAATAAAGATCGGTCTTTTATTTTTGCAATTTATATTAACCTTCCCATAAGAATGCTTTGTGCCAAATTTGGTTGAAATTGGCCGAGTGGTTTTAGAGAAGAAGATCAAAATGTATAAAAGTTTACAGACGGACAGACGGACAGACGGACGGACGGACAGACGGACAGACGGACGACGGACAAAATGTGATCAGAATAGCTCACTTGAGCTTTCAGCTCAGGTGAGCTAAAAAACCAGTTTCCCTAAATCAGAAATTAACATAAATAAATTGAAATGTTTCCTTTTATGGTTAAAGATTGTTCATTAACCAAAACTATATCCTTGGGTATTATATATGCTATGCAGTATTCCGAATGTCCCTGTTCAAATTTGATGAATTTTTTTGTAGAAACATTGATTGACTGGTTGACTTTCTATAAAACTGTAAAATTCCACAAGAACAAAGTCTTATAAAATTGTTTACTGTGTTGATCAATTAATTACAACTTCATAACATATATTTATTTATTAAGCAAGAACACAAAAGTCTGTATGTGTGTGTGAATCATGACAATAAAAAAATATCAAATCATGTCTGATTTTAATACATATTTAAGGTGCCCAGCTTAAGATGGTGTTTAACAAATGTACAAAGTTTTAGACTATTCCAGCAGTGGTAAAAAGTGTATAGGGAAGACAAAATTGTGTCTACAGACAGATAGACAAGACCATTTTAATATAATACTAAACTTTGTTTGCAGTGGGTAAAAAATGTTTTATTATGGTTGTAAATGGGCAAGCTCTTTCATGGAACCTTTGACTGTAATTTTTGTCCTTAGGAGAGCACTCAAGAGAAGAGTTCCTATATTGGGTTTGATAAAGAGCTTTTCCCCTCACAACTAATGCCATTAGATAAGCAAATACTATCTCTAACATGGCAGAAAGATCAACATTTATCACATAGGGTGCAATTTATTTTATGTCATATGTTGCTTATAACGTGATATCTCATTTGTTAACAAGCCGGGTGTAAATTTCTGTACCAACTGCTGAGGCCAGGTGTAAACAAAATGTGATGTCACAATGCAATTCTTGTTTACAAGTGCACCTATAGATCGTTGGGCAAAAAATGTTAAGTTAAATGAAGTAAATGAATAAAAATTTTGTCATAATCCCCATTTTTTATTACTGTAAACGTTTTACCTTTTGCGTGTACGATATTTGGCGGAAATCAGTTTTTGAACAAGTTGGCGTAGATTTGATTTAGCGTATTCCTGAATGTGACTATTCTTATACATATATGCATGGCATTTATCGATGAACTTGATTTAGCGAAAGCCGCATTCCACCAAAACTGCTAAATAGAATACACAGCCAAATGTAGTACGTTTACAGTATTCTATTGGTATGAATAAATAATTTTTAGCACAATTTCAGTTAATATTATTTAGTTTTTGGTTCCGTTTTAAACATCATTTACAAGTCGTAAAAATATTGAAAATCTTTTTAAACAACAAAAATGTGATCAAAAAAGCTTACTTGAGCTTTCAGCTCAGGTGAGCTAAAAAACTGTTTTAATGGTTGAAAAAAAAATTATGTTTAACAATTGAATTAAAATACATTGTTTATAAAGATTCATTAATAAAAAATGTTATATGATTTTTTTCTCCTAATCTCAGTGATCTTAGGCCCAATTTTCAAGTTGCAAAGCACTGGTAAACCAACAAGATATCTGTGAGCCAATGCTCATTAGTGATACCCCCGCTCTGATGTGAATATGCAAAATAAGCAAAGTCGACATTTAACAGAAAGTTGGCATCTGTTTGGTACAAAAATATATCCTACGATATGGCATGCCTCAACAAACACTCTGTAAAAATTTCATCTGCGATTAATAGTTGCTAAAAATCTTTGACGAAAATTTGTTTGAAAATTTTGGCTAAAAATAAACAAAGTCATTCTTCAACAGGAAGTTGAAGTCCGATTGGTACAAAAATATATCCTAGGATATGGCAACACTGTGTAAAAATTTCAAGCATCTGCGATAAATAGTTGCTGAGATAAATGCGACAGAAATTTTTGTTACGGACCGACAGACAGAAGGACAGACAGACACACAAGGGTAAAACAGTATACCCCCTTCTCCTTCGGAGGGGGAGTATAATAAGATTTTAAAATTTGTAAAACATAGGAAATAAATTTGTTATCCAGGTCCAAGTAATGATGTACGGGGATTTACCACGGAATGTATTCCTATGGACTCAGGGTGTATGAAATACAACCTGGGGTAAACCCCAGTGCATCCTTGATTGGACCTGGATAACTAATATCATTAGGAAATGACACAAAATGTACATACTTCCCTTCTCCTGCTCTGCCTTCGGCTCCTCGTTGCGTGTTCTTTATCTTTTCCACTTTCTTTCCTTCAGAGATATATAATAAGTTTTTGATGCTCCTGAAAAATACCAGAACATATTTAATGCACGACTTCAATACAAATTTTTTACGATCTGTTTGATATAACTCATGCAAACAACGAAGGGCAGGGTCTAAGTAAATGAGACATATAATATGTAAATAAAAATATCATATGTCTTTGAATGCATGAAAGAATTACAAAATGTCTTACACTGTCTTTCAAATTCTTGTTCATTTAAATAAAAAAAAATTCAGTGATTATTCTTAAATTGTTATTAAGGTAGTACAAAACAGATAAGCTATTTTTATCCTATCATTCAATTTTTCTGAAAATATACTAATTTGTTCTTTTGAATAAAATCTATAAATATTTCAAATTTAAAAAAAATCCGAACCTTGCAATTTTTGCCTACATCGCCCCAAACCTACCAATTGAACCTCCTTTGAGTGGAGAGTAAAATAAAATAGTGATCGTAATGATTTGCTATGCCAATTAGTTACTTTTCAAGATATTACACATATCTGTGCTGCCTTAAATACAGGAGACCTTTTTGTTGCATAAAGACACTGAAATAAATTATTACTGGCAATTCAAGGTAACTTCTAATGTAAGATATTGTAAAACTAGCACTGGTGAATTCTCTTTTAAGACGATAATTTGCATCACTTATCAGTCTCTAAAAAGAAATTGTATAATTCAAATTTAATTACAATTTAACAGTATGATTGCCATGACCCTGTTATTAAAATATATCAAAATTATGAAAATTTGACCATTGGTTTTAGATTAATTGAAGTTTAAGTATATTTGACGGATGTAAAAATTAATAAAAATCCTAGATGACGTCATCATGATTGACCTTTGCCCTTTTGAGATGACCTTGAAATTTATTTGGTATAAAGGCTAAACACTAGGGATAGATTAGACCAAATTTCAGGTCTTTACTATGAAAGAAACACAAGTTACACATTTTGCAATGATATAAGGCTAAATTGAACAAAACTCATACTAATTCAATACAAATGTAGGTTTCAAAATTATCAAAATCCTCCTTACTTCAATTTTTCTATGCTATGAGTGATTGATGAGTATGATTTACATTATTTTCTTAAGATAATGGATTGAAATTAACTTTCACATTATATTAAGCCATTATTTTGCCTATTTGAGAAAATATTTAAAAATGTTGATTTCGCGGGTGTTTCGTACTACCTTTATATCTGGTATAAACTTAACAACATGAACAATATGAATTTAATTTATCTGAAAATAATTTAAGAAATATTTGATTCAATCATATACGTATATAAGTGGACTTGGATTGAACACTGGACAATAAAAGCTCATATTAGTTCTCTTCATCAGAAATCAAGATAAAAATATTTATACCAGTAATAGTAATTACCTGGCCATGCTGGTAGTGTTGATTTATCATTTGCCAAAATAAACAAAAAGTTATCTGCATCTACACTACCTAAGGAATCTTTCACATAAGTTTTAGCTTTGCTGGCCAAATGGTTCTTGAAAAGATTTTTGATATTTTCAATCACTCCTCAATTTCTGCCATTGAACAATGACATGCTCCTTAATTTTCACAGCTTAGAATTCTCTTTGCCAAAGAGTGCTTTGTGTCAAATTTGGTTGAAAATGTGAAATGTTTACAGACAGACGGACACCAGTCAAAAAGTGATTAGAAAAGCTCCCTTGAGCTAAAAATGTAAATATAATAACATAATCCTGTAAAGCAAGAGGGATTATTTGTTAATGAATCTTACCTTGTATTTCTCTAAGCGTGAACGGGCATTTCTGCAGACCTCCTTCTCCAGCAATGACGGCATTGACAAGCCTTTCAGTGGTTTCTTCACTGCATTTATCCTTGAAACTAAAATTAAATTGAAATGAAATTATGTTTCAAACAATGAATTAATTATTTTTAATATATGGTGATAATTTTTATTTTTTTCTAGAAATGCAAAAACAAATCAAATAAAACTTAATCAAAATGTACCTTTTGTCCTTTTCCAAGGAGAACCCAAATCCACCATCAATCTTTGAAATTGCTTTGTATGCTTCTCTCACTGCCAGCTACAATAATTAAATGATTTTAAGAATTTATTCCCTGCATATATCAAAACATTTTCTGTACCCTTATTATAGCATTGAGTCATGATTTTTTGAAGTATACACTCTCAAAATTGCAGCGGTGTGTGCATACAAATTGAGTAACGCGCGTTATGAAAATTTGTATGCATACATCGCTGCAGTTATGAGAGTGTATACTTCAAAAAATCATGATTTAATTCTTATATTTACATTTTTTTTACTTCTTGCCTTGTCTGCAAATGTGATTCATACCTTAAAATCCCTATCTTATCCTAAGGGTAAGTTAATATTAATGGAAGAGCCACAGTAACAGCCACAAGCGTGAACTTTAATTTTTGCTTGTGACGTTGCAGTTTACAGCGTTTAATGTTTGTGACGTCATAATAAAACTCGTCATTTTAACCTTTGAGTACCCAGTGATTACTTGTTGCATTTAGAGGCATTTAAAGATCACAGAATTTAATGGAAAAACACAGGAGAATGTAAATATATTATATTCATTGGTTGTACATCAAATAACTGATGACAATTGAAAAAACAGAAATCAAAGAACATAAAGTACATATACCTGTATGATGATGAACATTGAAAATGTTTTCATGATATAGCATTATTTCAGACTAAATAGATGCATTGAGTCACTATTAATGATTCAACTGAGTTTATATCCATGTTTATACATATTTCCATTGATATTGTAAAAGCAAACTATCGTGGGAAGATATTTCATACCCTAAGATTTACTAATGAATAGTTAGGCTTTTATAACAACTTCTGCAACAATTGGACTATGTATTCTCAGCTTGAAAGAAACTAGGATGGTTCATGCTACAAGTGTAAAAAATATCAGAGTTTTGAGGCCTGTCAGGGCTGACAACTGTCCTCCACAACCAAAATATATGCCTCACTTAGTATGACTTTTACAGATTTAAGAAATCATTTTTTTTTTACAAAATAACTATGTACTTGGATTGGTTTTTTTTATGTCTAGAAAGGGTTTCCTTTTTCAGAAACATATCATTTATATAACAGTTTATAAAACTGGTGGACACAAGGGTTGGTATTTAAAATAAATGTGTCATGCCTAATTACGGTAAATAATGTTAGGAAGAATAAGCTGAACATGTTAGAAAGGTTAAGACGGACAAAAACCAAAGTAAATTACTGTAAAATGCCTGATGACTGCTTTAGTTATGCACATGAACATTGAACTTTTAGAAATGAATAGTTATTGAAACTATTCACAAGCCTCTTTTTTAACTCAGGACTTCTCATCATTTACTGACTATTCAGTTGATATCAAGTTTTAAAATTGTCTTCCTTGACAGCAACTATTTTTATTCAGCTTGCCTTATTGCCAGCTAGTTGCTGTCTCAGGGGACAACAAACTTCATATCGTTCTCATAGTATGTAATATACCTGGTAATATATATAATTTTTTGGCATCATAATATTACATGTAGTAATAATTGTATTCATTTTTAATTTTAAAAATGGAGGTATGATCTCATATACTTCTTAAAAATCTTAAAGTCTGATAAGGAAATGAATCTTACTTTACACTTGTTTGAAGCCCTTCTGTGTGTGCGTGCCTCATCCTTCCTTTTTGGTGTCACGGTGATATTGTAGTTGTCGCTCAGTTGTTTAAGTATTGCTGGGGATAGATCTGGTGATTGTCTAAAATAAATTAAACTTGATTAGTCCTTAGTCTTTTATTTGATATTTAAAGATTTTCATTGTTGCCATTTATTGTATTTGACTGTATCTCTTACTGACACGTTATATTTAATGACTAATTTAACTACCAAAACATTAATTATTCAATTCATACTCCCTAAGAGGTGCCTTTTTTCATTCGCTGTTTTTATCTTTAATAAACTGTTTTCATGCCAATCAAATCTTTGATGGTATATACCATTTTGTCATTCAAATGCTAATTAAAATGTAACTTAACAAAATACCAAAATGTCAATTCTATGTATATAGGTATAATGATACATGTTAAGATGAAATATTTCATAATTTGTGTTGTAGCTGGCTTCTAGGTGCCTCACATACTGCCAACAAATTCAAAACAGGAGGGGGTATACATGTATGTCCTTTTTAAGAGTTGTGCTATGCTTGTGATAAATAAATTCAAGTTGCATACTGAATACTCTCTGTTATCAAAAGACTTAACAACAATAAATTAACAGTTTAAGAGGTTAACCTTAAAAAGGAATTCTAAGGATCAGTATAAATAGAAATAATGGGTTCACTTTAAGAACAATGTTCATCTTAATCCAAGATGTAAATTTTAATATTTGGTACTTCACAAAACTTGTCCATATTTGTTGCTGTAAAAAAGAATCTTTTTAACATATTCAACTACCATATTATCCGAGTTATGTGCCAAATGAGCTCAATTTTTTATCTTTAGTATATGTATACACCGTGATTGGACCAATTTTCTTCTGAGAAGTGGACAGGCTTAGCAGGCTAGCTACGCAGCAATATAAAAGTGTTCCGGAGCAGTTTGGCTGGGTGTATTTCTTAAAAATTTTATATCACATATTGATTATGATGTCAAACAAAATACTTGATGCATTTTTGCGACAGAGCACACGGCGGGTGTGACTGGTCAGCAGAGGATGCTCACTCCTCTTAGGCACCTGATCCTACCTCCATCTTTTTGGAGGTCGGTCTTGCTCTGCTTTGAACTTGTATTTCATTTGATGGATTTTTGAGATGGTTGACGTTTTTTCATTGCATATTGTCTAGTTACATCGCATCGGCGCATGTGATTAATGTCATTGAATCTTAAATATTTTAAAGAAAAATCCTTTGTTATGTCATATGTCAAGTTCTTGCTTGGGCTTCAATTAGATATTTCTTTTATTAAAGATATTGTTAAAACATTTCGCCAAACCATCAAAAAAAGGCACAGTTTTAGAAATATAAAGCAATTTACATAAAATTGGGGTAAATCCGTAAGTTTCCCAGGCATGATTCACTTTGGTACCCGTAATATAGTATTCTATACCAATTTTTCTTAAAATATTCGAAAACTGTATTGATCTTTCATCTTTGCCAAGCTGTTGTTTACATGCATTAAAATTCTTTTATTCTGCTGTTTACATGTTACAGGGAAAGTCTCCAAGCCACTATTTTATAAATAGTCTTTTACTTTAATTGAAGCTTTAAATCTACAGATTTTTCAATGCTGATAAATGATATGAATGAATTCTGTATAACCTGATAACTATCATAAACAACAGCATCTATGTAAAGGAAACAAGCAGTTTATTACAGGTTCAATATAAGTCACTTTTAACGTTAGGATACATTCCCTGAGACATATCGAAAGTAATGCAGATCGTGATGTAAACGCTGATTATGACGTCATATTTTATGAAGTACAGACAAATGCCTTACAAATGACTTTCTACACATCGCTGTTGGAAGCCTTAACATACCAGCGTATGCCTGTACACTTCTCAAAAGAGAGTATGATTGGACCTTACCCATTTGTACCAGTGCCACTACCAGTCCTGGTTTAAGTTGTTACACTGCATAAATGATACAAATTGTCTTGTCCTTTTAACGATCTGACGATTGTAATTTTATGAATCACTGATTGCTGCATTACATTCTGTTGGAACGCTGTGCTTGATATTGTTTGCTCTGCTCCTAATATATCTGATTCCAAACATTCATCGAACTCTTTTAAAGTTTGCAACTCGCCAACTGTTGTTGTGTTGAACACCACCCTGTCCCAGCTCCCGCATTGCGGGTTGTTGTTTTTAGATTTCCTAACCCGATTAAAATAATGCTTCGATTTATTTTTGTAACATACAATAAGGTAAACTCCATATTCGTAAAATTCTCTGATGATTTTATATATATATATTTATGTCATCACACTTTTCGGGATGTGAGAAAAACGTAAACTATTAAGCATAACGTTATAATTTAACATCAGAAAATCGTACTTTTTGTTAAAAGTATAGAAAACCTTTGTCGGTAGAAACTTGTTTAGATTTATTTATTGTCAACCGTGTCAAAAATCTAAATCTACAAACATATTTTAAAAAGAATCGTTGTGATAAGAAAAATTACAGCTATTACTATACTTAACCAAGAGAAAAGTGAAATTTAAGATAAAATTAAGCTGCGAAAATATGTGAAAGCTGACAATATTTCTAATTACATCCATGTGATAATATTCACATAAAATGTTTAACATCTTGCACAAATTCTAAGAATCCGAAGTTTTACAAAATATGATTTCACACTGGATATTCTATTTTCAGTTTATATTCTGCATTTTGTTTATTTTCATATCATATCATACCTAATTTAATGTTAATCATATATGTAATTGTATGTATATTTAATTAGCTTATGTTGTGCATAATGCCATAAGATGTTTATCTTTAGATTTAAAAGGAAGACTACTTTACAAGGAAAATTCCCGCACTTGCATTATATCACCAAAGTGTTAACAGTGAGTTTGAGCGACACGCCTTTCGCACCGAATAATTAAAACGCTTACTAAACTTATCAATACCATGGTTATTGTTGCAATTGGACTGATGAATAAATAATCAATATTATAATTATCAACGTGCATATATAATTTTGTTTATACAGCAATATCATTACTAAGTGTCTGATTCAGTTTTAATACCTTATTAAAATTTGAAAACTAATTAAAGACCCTCCGAAAAGTATATTTATTTCTGAAAAAAGTACCCCCTTTTTTTAAAATATGTTATGTTACCACTTTTCCAATATCTTTTTAGGATGAACACAAATAAACAAAATCCTTCGTAATATCTCAATATTACACCTTTTCTTCATATTTTTTTTCTCGTTTATAGGATAAATTTACAAGACGAAATTGGTTTGCTTAAATTACACTTTTATGTGTTTTATTCAACATGTTCAAATTTTTAAATCACATTTTAAAAATTGGGAGCTGCAGTTTAACAAGAACTTGAATATGATTGGTTTTATACCCGAAAATCCAATTGGTTAAATCATATCACATGACAAAAATGATTGGTTAGTTCACATCACGTGACACTTTTCAGAGCATTGCTAAACCAGTTCAAACCGCTTTTTACGACGCCATTTTGAATTTCGAACAAAAATTTAGATATTTCACCCAAAAATTTAGATATTTCACCCAAAAATGTATACTATTTTGCCGTTTTTCTTCGATTTACATGAATATATATAAAAACATTGTATCAAATGTTTAAATTTCTACATAATTTTCAAATCCTAAAGCAATAATTACGTAAATATATTGAACGAGCTATATGCACAAATACCATTGAATCTGAACGCTTATATATCAATCGTTTCAATAAAGTTTATCTCTTTAAAATTTATAAATGTTTGATTAAAAATCAAAAAAAGATTAAGAATTATTTGAAACACGCATTATCTTGCTTTATTTTTTTTTTATATGATTCATATGAATGAAGCTAGCTTGAACATTTCGCTTTTCAATATGGCGGTTTTTTTTTTTGACTAGTAATTTTCCTCAGAAATTGGTGAATGGCCTTATAAGGAGTGAATAAAACGGATATTTGCTGAATGGGAATTTGCTAAATGGGAACTGAGGAAATTCTATTTACGTAGTACCGAGGACACACATCTCCTGGCTACAGTGAATTGTATTAAAAAAAATGCCCCGTGCCACCTTCAAGACCAAATAGTATTTTCAATTTTCTTATTTTACTGTAATTTTGAGTGGATATTGTACCAAAAGAAGTAAATTTTGTGAACATGGATGATTTATTTTTTGGTTGTAGATGATGTCATTACATGATTAATAGTAATAATATACAAGGGTAGTAACTCCCTCTTAAATGTGAAGAATGGCCACCACTAGAGTAAATTGGCTTAGAAAGTAGATATTTCCTACCCTGATGACAATAAATAGGCTTAAGTTAAATATCGAGATAAGAAAAGATATTTTAAAACAGCTTTAATCAATTTTATTAGTAAATTTATCAATTTGCAGCAATTTTGCTGTCTGTTTTTATCAAATAACATAAGGCAACCTGACTAATATAACCCAATTTTAAAAAAAACATATTTTACTTTCAAAGGAAGTTTACATGCAGACAAATGCAGTTATCATAGTATAAAAAATGTTATAAAAACCCACGCTTTTGCTCCTTCCTGATATTTAAGATTTATTTACAAAGTTGAATAAGCACACCCCTCTTTCCATTTAACTCCATTAACATTACATGTAGGATACGTAAATGTACATTTGACCTTGAAATACCATCTGCTTTGATAATTACTTTAGAAATAAACAGAAAAAACCCCCATATTCTTGACTTTTAATTGTGTATATACATAGAAATGTAGAAAAAAAAATGTAAAATTTGAACATTTTTCATGGAACTCTCATCCGTCTCCAGCTACCTGGGGTTGTTTGAATTTTAATTTTATTTTAATTTATGGCAGGCATCACACGTGTAGGTCTTACTGTTTTAGCATAGTTAAAAGGAGACAAAAAACCAGAATAGATAAAAAATATTCACTATAAATATGCTTGTTCGCTTACTTTTTCATGGAAATAAGAAATTACATGCAGGACGGCATGTCTATTTGTGAATAAAAATGCTACAAATCATCCAATTTACCAAACACTATCAATTTTTAGTATCAGTGATGGTTGTCTTCAATTATGTGTGAGAAATGACTCAAAGTAATATCCACAAGTTTCATAATATAGGTAAAGGATATAAAACTACTGCTTTTTATGAAAATCAAAAGATAGGGGGATATTATACATGTAAGGATATTTCTAAGTGATTATCATGATAATACCATGTAGATGTTTAAAGTATTGAATAAGGTTTCTTATTAAATGAGGTTGAACAACAAATGACACCAAAAAAATTTTAAGTAAAGATGTTTTACTGAAGGAGAACCCTATGAATTTCTCAAGTAGCGCAGTGGACAATGCACTCGCTTATCACCGCTGCGACCCGAGTTCGATCCCCGTGATCGACAGTGGTTGTATGTGACAGGGTATGGTGGTCGCCTGCTTGGACACGTGGGTTTTCTCCGGGCACTCCGGCTTCCTCCCACAGCAATGACCCCCTCGCGCTAACATCCGTGCCCACGAGAGATATTAATATAAGTTGTAGAACTTGTTTATCAATCGTTGTAAAATAAATAAAGTTCAGTTAAAAATGAATCTCTGTTAAATAGAGGAAAGTGGAAATGGTGGGTTCACTTAAATGACAATTTTTTTCTTAACCCTCAATGGAATCGGCAAGATGTGGTATACTTTTACCCAGAATTTCAAGGGGTTTCTAAATCTAAGACAAAATGTCTTTTCATAGAATGTAAGTGAAAGTTTTATCTCCGTTTAATGAAAGTTTAATGGTTGCATTTCGTTGTATAAGTTATTTTGGAGATGTTCTTTTTAATGTTGCTTTTCAAAATATTACTCCATCTACTCCATGTTGGACTTCTGGTTCCTTAAAATCCATAATTATGTAAGAATGTAATAACCAATTGTTTTGTATAGGTAATAACTTTACTATAAACATTATTTTTTTTTTTTTTTTTTTTTTTTTTGAAACATTTTATTGAGACTCTTTTACAGTTTCACAAAGGAAATAAATATATAGCATAATATTTTGCATAAGAGTTATATACAAGAGATAGAGAGAAAAAAAGGAGAAAAATACAGACAGGCCAACACATCATGTATATCAAACATAAAACAACTATGAAAATTTTACTTATAGTTATAATTGTAATGAATATTAGGTTCCTAAGTAGTGTAATAGCTAGTATATATACTACTTACCAAATAGGATGCTACTTTTATTCAAAACAATAGAAAAATTATATTTTGTTAAAAACAGCTCTTCAATTTTATACCATATATCTTTAACATTCTATAAATAAATGTTCTATTGTTTCAATGTTTAATTTACAGAATTTAAGTCACAAAGAGGAGAGTCTTTAAGCTTAATTTTATAGAGATAATTATTTGTAGGAACTATTCGATGTAATATTTGATATTGCATCCTTACTTGTGTCATATTATATGTCCCACTCCCTATATATTCAAAAATTGCTTTTCTCAGTCCTACATATTCATAAGTTATAAAATTACCATTTGGATCAAAAAGGTCAATAATACAGATCATACCATTATTAAAATATTGTTTTAAAAAAACAGATGCGTTGTTTATTCTTATTCTTGGATTATACCATATATGTTCAAATGGAATTAATTCTTTTATAGCTATCTGGCAATCAGTTATTTTAGTCCAGCTCAGGAGTACTTCTTTCCAAAAACTATTATGCATTAATTTACATATTTTGAGAGTATATTCAGTACCTCTTGACCATAAGTTGCTAACACTTATATTCATTTCAGATTCTAAAATATGTATCCATTTAGGTGAGGAATGAAGAAGTCTTCTTATCCACGTTGATTTAAGTGCTAACATAAATTCTTTGTAATCTATCATTTTGAGCCCTCCCTGACTGTAGTCTTGAATTATTGTATTTTTCTTAATTTTGTGTATATCTGACCCCCAGAGGTAATTGAATAGTGCTTTATCGAATTTTTGTATAAATTCATGGTTAGGGTTTGGTAAAGTTAAAATCAGATGATTCATTTTGGGTAAAATTAATGTTTTTAATACAACTATTCTTCCAATTGGAGTTAATTTTCTTGATTTCCATTGTTGAATTGTTTGTTCAATTTCCAAAAGTTTACTTTTATAGTTAAGTTCTGGCATTTCATGCAAGTTAACTGAAAATTTAATTCCTAGCAGATCAAAAGTTGTATTATTCCAGGTAAGTTTCCATCTCGAGTGATGAAAAACATCTTTTGAAAATTTTTTACTGCCTATCCAGACCATTTTTGTTTTTGTAAAGTTAATTCTAAGACAAAATTATCTAATTCTATAAGAATTCCATTTAAAGATTCTGGTGATCCATTCGTAACAAGAGATGTATCGTCTGCATACTGAGAGATTTTGTATTCTTCCCCATCTATTGTTATTCCTTTAATATCTTTGTTATTTCTTATTAAAATTCCTAATATTTCAGCACATAATAAAAACAAATAGGGTGAAATTGGGTCTCCCTGCCTACAGCCTCTTTGAGGTTTAAAATATTTTGAAGAGAATCCATTTTGTAAGACACATGAATTTATATCATTATAAAATGTTTTAACCCAATCTTTGATAGGTTTACCAAAATTGAATATGTCAAGTGTCTGATATATAAAATCCCATGATATTGAATCAAAAGCTTTTTCAAAATCTATCATCATTAGCAATCCAGGTATTGAATTTCGTTCTGTATAGTTCATAATGTCATATATAATCCTAATGTTTTCCCCTATAAATCTCCCTTTAATAAAACCTGTTTGATCTTTACTTATTAATTTGTCTAGAAATGTTTTAATGCGTTCTGCAATACAACCTGAAGCTATTTTATATATAACATTAAGAAGACTAATAGGGCGCCAATTTTTCAAAAATTGTTTAGGTTTTCCATCTTTTGGTATGCAGGTTATAATCCCTAATTTATTTGGTTCTGAAAATTGCATTAATTCTTTAGAATTATTGATTGCTCTTGTAATAAAGGAGCTTATATCTGTCCAAAAAAACTTAAAAAATTCACATGAGAATCCATCCGGACCAGGAGTTTTGTCATTTTTCATTTTTTTAAAAAAACTTTAAGAATTTCAGACTTGGTTAATGGGCCTTCAATACTTTTTGACTCTGTATCGCTCAACTTTGGAAATTTATTTTTTTTTAATTTTGTAATAAAAACCTCTGATTTAATAATTTTCCTTTTCTTGTATAAATTCTCATAAAATGATTTTGTTTCATCTATTATTTTAAACTGGTCAATACAACTTGTCCATCATCCTTAGCCACTTGAGGTATGTGTTTACTTATGAAATTTCTTGATTCGAGTGAAGTGAAATATTTAGAGGGTTTCTCTCCATCTTCTATCCATTTAATCTTTGCCCTAATACACTGACCCTGCATCTTTTTCTTTCTGATAGTTTCAAGTTCCGTTTGTTTATTTGTTAGCTCTTCTATGGAATAATTTACTAAGTTTTGTTCTATATTTGTTATCTCTTTTTCAAGAGCTGACTCTTTTTCTCTTATTTTCTGTTTTTTAAAGGTTGCATAAGAAATTGTTTTCCCTCTAATTTCTGTTAATAAAATATCCATGAAAGTTTGATCTTTGATAGTAAATTGTATTGTATCATTGTCTATATTTAATAAGTTTTCTGCATTATAGACTGGACATGAATATTGTATTTTGACATCATCTATTGTTTTCTTAACTATATTAACATAATCTTTATCTGTTAATAGTGAGTTGTTGAACTTCCAGAATCCTTTGCCTCTTTTTAAGTTATTTAATTTGCAGTAAAGGACTACTGGTGAATGGTCCGAGCGATAGCTATTTTCAAATTTTATACATGGGGTCATTGCTTGTAAAGATTCTGATATTAGAAAAAAATCTAGCCTTGCTTGTTTTATTGGAGTTTTCCGTCTCCATGTATATCTTTTTAGTTCTGGATTGTTGTTACGGTAAATATCTTTGAGGTTAAAATTGTCCATTAAATTCAAAACTTCTTGTCTAGACTTTGGATTATTCAAATGTACGTAATTCATAGTATCTAAATTTTTGTTTAGTACTAAATTAAAGTCACCACCTAATATTATGTGTTGAGTAGAGTAAATATCTTCAATTTTATTTGAAAGCTCTTTATAGAATTCCGGAGAGTCAGTATTGGGACAATATATATTCACTAGTAAAAAGTTAAGGGTTTCAATAGTTACATCCAGAATAATATAGTTACCATTCTTATCATTAAACTGATTGTGAACTTTTATTTCACAGTTATTGTTGAGTAAAATGGCTACTCCTCTTGAGTTTGATCTATAAAAATTAAAAAATACTGTATAGCCCCACTGGGTCTGAATTAAGTTTTCGTTGGTATTTACAAAATGTGTATCTTGTATAAAATATATATTGTAATTTTTGGCCTTGAGGTGGTTAAGAACGTCTTTTCTTTTGCTAGTTTCTCCTAAACCTTGACAGTTTACAGTAAGAATCCTTAAGTGATTTTCTTTATCCATAATCAAAAAATAAGATTGAAAAATGGGTTGAACTGCCTTTGCCTGTGGGTGATATAAAAAATCTAAGTGGTAGAAGAAATGAGTGAGAAAAAAATAAACAAAAAAATGTGCAATTGCAAAGTGCAGTCATGTTGTGATCCAGAGACTATAAGAAATAGATTGAGTGGGTTTTTTTTTCTCCGAAAAAACCTAATATTAGTTAAGATCAATCTACTAGAAAGGCAAAACGCCCATTAATATCTCTTCTATTTAGTGCATTTATAGTACATGTGTAAGAAAAACTTGTTGCCAAGTCTTTATTCTAGGTAGTTCAAATGAGCTGTCAAGATACTGAGACTTTCCTAAACATGTATTAATATAAATAACAAAATATTTCAGAAATATACTTTAGATGATCTAAAATTTTTGACAATGATTAAGACTTGAGCAAAAGTTTTCTTCGAGATGTGGTGGTGGGGGCTGGGGATAATGCGTTAAGCATTGCATATATTACCCCCCCCCCCCCCCCTTAAAAAGGAAATCCCAAAACATCGAAAAGTGTGGTAATAAATACAACAAAATATAGCAAGAAACACGAGAGAAAAAAAAAAACAGGACAATAAGTCGTCGCTTACTTCTATACATATTGCATATAAAAAGCGCTTAGGCCAAATAAAAAAATATGTGTGGTTCCGGTAACGTCAAAAAAAAAAAATTAGGGTAGGTAGGTAGGGATTTTTTTTTTTTTTTTTTTTTTAGAAATGTACATGTATAGTATGATTCTCTTAGTACTGCATGTACCTAGCACTGAATTGCAGATGGCATTTGTATTTAGTGAGATAAATATACTAAATTAAGATTGGTAGGGAGCATCTAGCTTTTATTACCATGACACAAATATTTTTAAATCAAAAATCAATAAAAAATAATTTCTGTTTAAAAAACAACATGAACAAAAAAGTATTGTTAAATGTTCTGTATTAATTATAGGGCTGGGACGATTCAGAAGTCATTCGATTTGGTTCTAATTTGATTCAGAATGCTATGATTTGTTATTTTTTCTATTCGATTCAATTAAACAAAGGTCAATCTCAATATTTCTCATTTTAAATTTTAAAAAATTATTTTTACCTTGCAGATTCCATAAAAATTCAATTTAGGGACCAACTTAGAGCAAAATTTTAGGGAGATTCACTTCTATCTAACAGAAAAATAGGGAGAAGCTTGAGAAATTAGAGAGACTTCCATTTCTTGACAAAAGCATAATGCTAATAATGATATACAAAGTTTAAGTCTTTAATAATTTAAATTTGATTAGAAACAAGTCAATAAAAACTAAAACAACAATGTAATTTTTTAAAAATTATCCAGTTTGTTGAATTTAATTTGTTTGATGTATTCATACATTTTATATATGAAATGTTTTGCAATTGTGTTAGCTTAATGACAAATAAAATCAGTCTTTGTATTTTGGTGTATTTTGGAGGTATTAGTCCAACCCTTTGACCCAATTACAACCGTTATGCAGAGGACCTTGAAAATAACTGTTAACATATTGTTTTATGATTATTTCAGCATTAATTTGGCGGTGTTATAAACTAATTACAAGCTACAAACTAATTATAATAAAAACACTAAAAGAAATAAACATCGGTTGTAATTTTCAATGCACAGTTTGTGGTTGCATCACCCTTATTTATAACCCCTATATACAAGACAATCGCAAGTTGTTTATCACAACTGGGGTTTACTGAGGCTGCGAAAACGCCTTTTGAAATTGATAATTATCATTTTATTGCCTATGGGTTTTATTAACTCAGAATACAGGGTTACTTCAACATCTCTTTGGAAGGAAATTCTGGCGAAGTTACCGATCGAAAAGCGAGCATGTCACCCCCTAGGTTGGTCCTAATTTATTTATTGTGAGGTACATGTACAAAAGGTACAAACAGTTCTTGATTTATCTTCTCTTCAATCAACTGATAGGAATTAAAATGTTCCCATACTAATTGAGGCCGTCATTGCTGAAACTAAATCTAGTATTGGAGCCGATGACGGAAAGCGGGGAAAATTCCGGAAAATTTTGAAAATTAGCGAAAAAAAATTTTAGGGTCGGGGGTAAAAAATAGGGACGGTCGGGTGACCGGAACCACAGGTATTTTTTTATTTGGCCTTACCAATTTTGTTGTAATCCAAACATGATAATGTAAACCGGAAGTAGTATCTGCGAACTAATTACAAATCGGGTTGACAAGTGCAGAAAAAGATCCGGACAAAGAGTACGCACTTTTTGTAAAATACACAGAAAAATACCAAAATATAAACAAAAAAGGTCAATGTGCATCAGTTTGATATATAATCTATTATGAGTATATTTAACTATGTGAAACCATAATGATATTATGATAATTATATCTTTGCAAAAGTTATAAGACACATTTTACAAATATTGAGTAGAAACGGCGGTTACAGATTGTATATATACATATACGTAATGTTCCACCGAAATGGTTTAAACATTACTATAAACATTATTGTTTCTATAACACATTACTCATAGTTCACATAAAAAATTTTCTATTACGGGATATAAATGCCGTTGCGGTTCCTATTTTAAAGAACCAGTTTCTTTTTCTTGATGTTAATTGAATGTCTTGTCATTTTAAACAACATTTTGTTCAACAAATGTTTCCAAATTAAGTACAGTTCTCAAAATATATGGAAAAGAGCGTTTATGGGGCAAACTTTTTAACTCCTTTCAGAGATCGTTTTTACAATTCTCTTTTGTGATTTTACGAATAACATGTACAGGCTATGCATAAGGTGGTATTAATTTAAAATAAGTCAAACGCATGGAACATAATGATTTCTTAACCATTTTAGATTGTAGGGAAATAATACGAACAAATCTGTTTAAAGGGACCTGGACACGATTTCAGATAAAAATTTAATTTTTGATTTTTATGTATTTAATAGTTTACTTGTGTATTTTGAATGATTTACTAAAATTTGAATGTTAGAAGTCGTGTTACAAGCGAGATACAGAGGAAAGAAGTCGTTGTTATGTAAACAAAGCTCGAGTCTTATATTTGTTTACAAATAATGTAAAGAAAAGAAATTACCATTTCTTTGACAAAATAACTTGTGGAAACAAGATAAACTTATTAAATGTGTTCATAAATAAGTTTATCAACAACAAAATGCAACATTAGATTGAAACTTTTACCAATGCAAGACATCTGTAAACAATAACAGGACTCGAGCTTTGTTTACAAAACAAAGAATTTTAACCTCTGTAACTCGCTTGTAACTCGATATTTGACTTTTAAATTTTGACAAAGCATTAATAACATCCATATTGACCATTCTAGACATTAACATTGAAAAAATAAATTTTGAAAAAATTGAGCTCAAATCGTGTCCAAGTCCCTTTAATACATGTTATTTATTTTAGTCGGGCGTATTTAGTCAGTGTACATGTAGCTACTGATGCGATATAACCGGAATTCACCCACAACACACTAAAATGATGATGTCATAAAATTCATGTCAAAGTAGCTATTTCAAAAACATAATGTTTTGGTTAATCAGATGTTTTCTGGCATAGTCATCTTTCTGCTGATACCAAACAGTTAATTATAAACATGAATTTTACCTATCTTGCACCAAGGTGTAAAGAGTGATTGGGAACAACCAAAATGACTGTATTTTTTTATTATTTCAAAAAAAAGATTTTATTTGCTTTGCGGTACAGCTTTTTAAAATGATATTCTGTCAATTTGTGATTACATGTGCGTAATTGTTTTTGCCTAGCATATTGTAAAGTAGATTGAAATGTCTTCAAATTATTTTTACCAATGAAAAAATAACCTAATCTGCGTCAGTATTTTATCGTCAACAAAGTCCACCAGGAAAGGTCCAGAATACGCCAAAATTTCATTAAATGCAACAACATATGACATGATTGAAATCATGAATGAATTATGAAAATTAGACCCCTTGATGAAAATTTACAAAAAGTTTCAAATTGGTGACTTCTCATTTTTAATTGCCAATTTAACTGTTTGACCGTATTCTATCTAAACTTGACTTATTGATTGAATTATGTCGGTAAAATTTGCAATTCCGTAATCGTTTTGTCAAAATTCACATTTTTCACAGTATGAGTTCGAGTTAGTTATGACACAGAAAATGTGTATGTTAAATTTAGAAGTGACAATGCATGTGAAAGGTTCAAATTTCAGCAGAGATTATTCATATGTCAGTATATTATAACGATTTTTGACGATCTTTCCATGTTTAGCGTACATTAGTCATAATAAAAGTATTACGTTATTTTGGTGCCTGTAGAATTTTGCCAGTATCGAATTTATAGTCTGTCCTAAGATATTTATGCAGCACATTTGGACGATTTGTAATAAAAAAAATAACCTGTGGAAGAAGTGCAATTGAAATCGGTGAAAGGGAAACTATCTAAGACATCTTCATTGCAACATTATCATTTTTCACTTGGAAAAATTCACAGAAAGGAAAACAGATTTCTTACAGAGATTTAAAATGGGAAATTTTGAAATATTTTCTCTATTCGGAAGTCACTCGGAATACCTTGCACAATTTTTTAACGTCATCATCTGGGTAATTTCATCTCTTTTGCAATGCGAAATCCCAGTATACTTCTTTGTAGCCGTATATTGAAAGGGAAAATCTTGGAATTTTTTCATACTATAGTCTGTCCCAAGTTATTGCTTCAATCACTTTTTGATGATTTTTAATAAAAATACACATACCTGTGAAAGAAGTACGGTTGAAATCGATGAAATGTAAAATATCCAAGATATCTTCATTGACAAATTATTCTTTTTCACTCATAAAAGTTTACAGGAACAAAAACAAATTTCTTACGGAGATTTATAATGGGAAATGTTTACATCTTTTCTCCATTCGGAAGTTATCGGGACACCTTGCGCAATTTTTCAACGTTATCATCCGGGCTTAAAAATGGCTGATACAATGCTAAATCTCCGTAGACTTTCTATTTTGGGATGTGTATTGAAACCTGAAGCGGTAGAGGGGGCGTTTCAAAACAGATAATCTGGACAATTTTCATATTAGTGGATGAACGTAGTTTGAGCACAAAGGTATTTATTATTATCGAAATATCAAGCGAAAAGTGGTGGAAGCAAACACTCGGGACAGAGTATAGTGAACAAACATCGTTTGAACCCAGAGGTATTTATAAATATAGAATAGTTTAAGAAAATGTGCGGCATAAATATCTTGAGACCGACTACAGTACAATGCACTACATCAATACGCAAAACTATGACGTTAAAAGAACGTAAATTTTGCGGCCAAATGTTCTTTCACGTTTTTCAATGTGTTATGGCTTTAAACAAAATAAAGAAGATGTTTTATTTGCTTGATAGCATTCAACAATATTTGTCTCTCTGAATCATATAATAAAACAATTATTGCTGGGAAGGTTGGTGTTCGGACTATTGTTCTTCTCTGCTATCTAAATCATCGTATTGACTTCAAAAAAAGCAATATTTGTATAGTATTATAGACCCCTTCACGGTAACTGTGGTACTATTCTTTTCCAGGGCAAAATAGCATAATATAGTGAAATATGACGTAACGCTAATTGATTTGTTTACGTCATTTAATTATCTACCTAAGAAAAATTTGGCAAAGTAGGGTTAATTAACCATGCATCGGACACATACCTTGGATCGGACAACTTTGGTTAAAAATATACAAATAAATGTTCATGTGCTTATGTGTTGTTTCGTATATCCATGAATTAGAACTAATGAACTTTATGATTATAATGAATTTGACAGTCACATTGTCAAAGAAGTAGCAATATAGGCATCGTAAAATGACGTCAAATACGCCATTATTGAAAATTTAGTTACGAAGATTTTACACAAAAACATTATTTGAATTTTATGCATTTGATTATGTATTATTGAAAATGCACTCTCTACCTAAAATAATTAAAAAGAAGTTAGTTTTGAAACAAACTTTTGTTAAAATAAGTCTTAGAAATTTGAACAATTAATGTCAAGGTCATTTTTGCTCCATATATTCATTTCACCATGGATCGGACACAAATTAACCATGCATCGGACAGTTTTCAATGCATGATTTATTTCTAATAATTCACATGTTAGGTGCCCATACCTTGTGATATACTTTAAATTTAATGTTAAATAAAAAAAAAAAATAATTGATACAAACATTTTCTTCAGACCACTTAAAATTTGAGTTTTATGGATACTGCCTTTAAAATCCAAAGTTCCTGTAAGTGCTGGCACGATAAAGAGCCCCTCATGATAAATATTCCTTGAAACAGAAGCACTATTCTAAATTCCTGCCAGTAGTTTCGAGGTTTTACATTAAAAGAAATCTGAATAGCAATTGAATAAATTTAATTTTACGAACCTCTGTATTTTCGCATTAAAACCAGAATTTTTAAAAATTTTCAATCTCTCCTGTATAGCTGTCCGATGCTTGGTTAATATTGTCTGATCCATGGTGAAATAGTGCAACACTTCATTTATTTGCTTTATTTTCTATGTTTTTAACAATTTTATTATTTTCTCTCCAAAAATTAAGCAAGAGGGAAACCTGTAACTTTTAAAACAAGTTTTGTTTTTATTTGGAAAATTATTGCGTGGATCCTGAGGTCCACGCAGAAAATATATAAGCGAGGTTAAACCGGATGCACTGGGGAAAATTTAGCTTGCGCATGAGCTAATCTGCTTCCTGCACGACATTATGGGTAGCTAAGGGAACCAGGCTAGCAAACGTGTATCTGAATCGGGATCGGGATTTCATGCCATATATGCACATGTTCATTGTATTTGTAAAGTTGTCGGTGAACAGTACAGAAACAAACTCAAGTATTTCTTTTAAAGAAATGATTGACATGTGATATGAATTATCAGCATCATGGAATACGTTAATATTATGCCGAAACTACATGCATTTAATGGCATAAATCGCGATGTTTTATTGTTTTCCGAAATAGCTTAACTATACGACGAGGCTAGTGTACTTCTCGATTAAAAAACAATTGCGCATTTAAGCATGATTTAATAATTATGTGACTGTATATAATACATCATTGAATAATTATGTCACTGTATGAAAGTTTAAATTTCAAGAGAAATGCATCAAAATACGAAATCAATGTACATAGTGAACAAAGTAGTACGCAAATAGTGAAATTTGCTGAACGCCTAATACTATACATGTATAGTACATGCGCGGATCCAGAAATTTTTTCCTGGGGGGTCCGAATTGAAAGTAGGGGGGCTACACTATTCATCAGGAATGTAGACAAGCAAAAAAAAAAAAAACAAAAACCTAAACACGATTTTACCCAAATCATGAAATTCCTAATCCGGTGGGGGGGGGGGGGGGGGTACGTTGAATATCTATAACTAGAAAAAAACTTGCCCCTCTCAACACTTTTTCGTTTCCCATATTCATCAAATTCCTAATCGGTGTGGGGGGGGGGGGATATATGCCTCTATATAACTGCATTTTTTCCCAATTTCATTCTTAATCTTTCCGCTTCCGACGTATTTTAAAAACATATATGTGTTTTCCAGGGGGGGGGGGGGTCCGAGTCATCTTTGCGATAATTTTATTAAGTCAATTTAATACATATGGAGAAATAAGTCCGATTTTTTCTCATTAACAGTCATTAACTACACTACGTAAATCCTGACGTCACAATGTATATAGTTCAAAGTGCGCCAAAGTCGTAGTATTGACTTTAGAAAGTTGTCGGAGGGTAATTTTCAAACAGAAGAGGATAATAAAAGTAAAACATCCATGTGTTCTGTCTATGAAAACAAAAGCTAGTTAAAACACCCTTTGTTTGCGCCTGAAATGTCACTTAAATCAAATATATATTATAGAGGTTTGCAAGTTTTTGCCCCTTTACCTACAAGCAACACCCCCCAAAAAAGACAATTTTTAAAACTAATTGGCACATTCATTTTAATTAGAAATAAATAAAAATGTACATTAATTTAAAGTATGAAATATCAAATACTAGGGAGCACCATGGCAACTCGCTTATATCAATAAAACACGTACTAGCCATCTTGTTTTAGTTTATCTATAAAAAACATATACACATAAACCCTATCTTGAAAGTTAACAAATGTGGGAAAATTATTTTCTATCAGAGTCTTGCACCTTTTCAGTATAAGGTCATGCACTCTATAATAATCTTTAAGTTTTTCGCGAAAATTATAGGTTTCATTGTCCTTTTTGAAAGATTTCATGCAGGGATGTGGTCATTACAATATTATCAATTTCTACTCCAGAATGAAACTTAATTAAACGCATATATAAGACTCCTCGACAAGTTTGTGTATGGGATATGGTACTCAGGTGACCGTTAAGGCCTATTGGCCTCTTGTTTTTTCTGTAATATTAAACCTGGTATTTTTTTCATTATTTTTTTTTTATCCAAGAAAGAGTTTATCGTTGTTATCACCCACAATCAATTCTAATAAAGCTTTGTTATTTTTTTCTTCCTTAGCTTTGTTAACCATCACCACAGGACCACAGATCATCAATTGAATAGTGTCTAGCATTTTTACATATCAAAGATTATCAAACTATAACGCGAAATAAATCGGTGATTAAGCATGGCCACTGATTTTTTTTATAATTGCAAAACATTGATCTTAAAACATTGGTGTGCACGTTTATCCCTCCAACGCGTGCATGCACATGTCGGTTCTTGCCTTGAATGTTGATGACGCAATACTTCTAAAAACCAAATATACTGAAAATTGACCGTTTCTGTTGTTTTTTTTTTATATCAAACTAGCACTACATGTAACATTTGGTCTAATCGTTCTCAGGAATCCGGTCTCAATATTTTGAAAGGTTGATGAACCCAAGACAAAGTATTTTAAATGGCGTCTACATGGTCTACATACGAACACGTTTTCTCAGACACTCAGTCACTATAATTCCAATTTGTATACATGACATGACAAAAAACCCGATTTCTTTCTTGGTTTAATCGATGTTAAAAATTGTTTGTCCACTACTGGTTCATTTCAATTTGATGAAAAGACACACTTTCAATAATTAAAAACTTGCAGGACATTTAACGCTAATAACGGTGTTTACATAATCCCTTATATTAACAATAAGGAATAACAACATAGATTTTTAACTGTATATAACTGACAAATTACAATCAGATATCAGTAAAATGTTTAGTGCGCCTCGGGAAATAGACCGGATTGGTATGTCTTAATTTTAATTTCTAATGCATTTCACTGCAGGAAAGAGAAAGCATTTGGAACATCAAGGTTGGATAAACACCACAAAGGAATCCATAGATTACATTAAAAGTCACCCAGATATTTATTACAACTTCCTTCAACATCAAAAGATGATAGGAAATGCAGAAAAGAACAAAAACCTACCAAAAGCTAACAAGGTAATGTTTGTTTTTAATTCCAGGTAATATGGATTCATTATCACCTTCACTATCATGACATTTGAAACACATTATACTATCAAAAGATAGGAATCGAATACAGTATCGCAAATCGATTTATCTAACTGGTTTAAATAAGACATATTTTATCACATAAATCGAGAGGATTGGACTTTAGTTTCTTAACTAAGATAGTCCACTCCTTGCTACCTTGCTGAAAGTTTATTTCTTTTTAAATAGACAATTTTGCGCAAATGTCATAAAGTGACAATGTTACCACAACTTACATATATTTTGATGCATTGTTTAATGTGCAAAGGATGACTGCGCTTAGCGCCGGGTTTTGGGCTTTTTCCGGTCGCTTCAGTTGCGTTTATTTCTTATCACGTTTTTTATTTTTTTCAAAGAGTCTAGTCAATTTCCAAACATGAATTAAGATTTTAGACTGTGATACAATAAGCTCATTCTTTTTCATTTTTTCTCCTTACAACTTTCGAAAAAAGGAGAATTTCGCTTATCTGCCTTTGATAAAACAAGAGGGGTGTCGAGGATCCTTAATATGCATAAGAGGTGGAGCTGACATTATCAGAACGGTACTAAAACTAGACTAGCATGAATAACAATGCCATGTATAAACATTTATGTGATCACTCTTTCACCATAGCCCTATCTATTTTATATGGTACAAGTATACTATTTACTCTGGTTTCAACAATTAGACCACGCCCATGTAAATACATATACAGAAGACTTTAACAGGTCGAGACCACTAGATTTTGTGACGTCGGCATAAATTTGCATACGAAATTAGCCATCTTGTTACTTTTATCGACAAACCAATCAGGTGAATGAGTTGCAAGGCATTGTGGGCTTCTACAAGTTTCAGTGTATACAAAGCGTATTGAAAATATATACCATTTTGAATTGTCCTTTGGAAACTCATTTTGAATGATTTTTCAGAATTTATGAAATAAATATGGACAATTATGTCTGAACTTTCATTTCTATGCTCACATTTAAAAAATATTGCATATGAGGCCTTATATCAACCTATTTAAATACCCCATTGTCAATGTTCAAAAGAGAGGTACGTCCTATTGAATTAGAAGCAGTGAGTACCGTTTTTTCACGTGATAAACCAGATTTGGAACAACATTAGTAGAATGCGCATTGATATTTTCTTCAGGGATATTCTACAGAATGCTTAACGTACAAAATAATATATGCTGCATAGCTTGCGCTTCTGCATTTATATATTTGTGCATTTCTACTACCGTGACTATATACGTATGTTAAAAATGTACAGTTACCTGTATTTATTTCTAGTGCACAATGATAAAGTCACCAATAACAAATTATGCAGTTTTTTCTTATTAAAATCTGTTTGTACTTTTGTGCGTATGTTTGCCAGCCTTTTGATACTGATCGGTCTTTGAAGCAATAATTGATCAACTAAAACAACAGTATTTTTCAATGTGAGCATGGAACAAAGTTATTGGTACGTAATCTTTCCTTTTTTACCTCCTAAAGTAAAAATCAAGATATACAAATATTCCGGCAAGCAATTAAATATTATGTATAAAACAGACAAAAACCACGTGCGTTTGTTGAATCGTAAACACGTTGCAGACCGTCATGCTTTGCAACTCATTCACTGGATTGGAGAATCTGTTTGACGTAAATATTGTCACATGTTAAATAATGCTATCCATATAAGGTAGTGTACCCGACCTGTTTAAATCAATGCTTGACAACTTAACGCGTTCGAAATCATTGTCCTAGGCAGCACATAACATGCTACTTTACGCGTCACGTGATATAATTTTGTATTCACAAAGTTAACTTAGGTGAGAAATCACGTGGTGAATTATAATATTCAACATGCATTAACCCTTGGTTACAACAGGGAAAGCGAGAGTAAGAAGAAGCAGTTTTTTCTCATTTAAACCATGAGCGCATGTTTGTCTATTACTCTCCCTTTGACATAACTTTGATAATTTAAATATACAACTACAGTTAAACGGAGAACAATAGACAAACATGCGGACTATGTATGAAGTCGGTATAAAAGTGGGCGTCCTAATAATCGTATGGAGATTTAAGAAATCGTGATGACCTCCGCCTCTGAAAACAAATTCAACTTGGTACAGCATACTTTTATTTAACGCAATTACGTAAAGTTGCAGTTTAGATGTTGAGCATTTCAGCAATTGAAAGAAAAATTCTTCTTTTAAAAGTTTATTTTCTCCCAAATATCGCATGTCCTTAAGTGCAGTCAACCATTGCAAAAAGAAAAAAATCTATTTAGACATACAACGTCATGAGTTGATAGTTGTAAAATGTAAAATAAGACAAAATAGGACAATAAATTTGGTTTACTAAGTTTCTTTTTTTCTAGTTTTGCCCACACGAGATCTCATAAATGTTTAATGATTAAATAAGATGTATAGGTTCTTAATTGGTAAAAGTTTTTAGACCAAACGAAAGGAGTTACATTTTCTCTTCACTGTTTTTTGATGGATGTTATACCTATCTTAAAGGAAATTATAGAAAGGAAGAAACTATTGTTTCAATGATACCATCTTCGATATAATATTTCAACTAGTTTCCGTTTTACTAATTTTGTCTATGCTAGATCTTAGAAATGATAAATGCTTTGACAACAAAACTTTACTAGGTATTATACTTTGACTAAGATGAAAAAGAACTCCTATTTTTTAAGGTTATGTTTCATGATTTTCTTTTATGCTTGCAATGCTTAAGGTAGTACGAATATCCTAAGAAAATAATGTAAATAATACCCATCAATCACTCATAGCATAAAAAATTGAGGTACAGAGGATTTTGATAATTTTGAAACCCACATATGAACTGAATTCGCGTGATTTTGTGCAATTTAGTCTCCTATCATTGCAAAATGTGTAACTTGTGTTTCTTTCATAGTAAAGACCTGCAATTTGGTCACAACTATTCCTAGTGTATAGACTTTATACCTAATAAATTTCAAGGTCATATCAAAAGGTCAAAGGTCAAATATACTTAAACTTGAATTAACTGACTGATACGTGTAAGAACAAAAAATCATTATGTTAGTATTCTTAAGACCTTTTCAACGAAATCAAGAAAATGGGGCTGGCCCCTTTAATTAGGGGCCAAGACACTCGTAAACTCTATTACAAATAACTTAAAAACGATAAAAATTTTGTAATGCATTATAGAAGCAAAGTTGTTGATCGTAACAATGTCTATTAGAAAAAATCATTGGCACGCTCATTTATTACGTAATTAGGGATTTTTAGAGGCCAAAGTACTTAAACTTTGACGCGATATATCAAGAGAAGGAGACATATTTTGTTAAGCATTGTAGAAGAGAAAATGTCTGCATTGATGATTCTAATCGATTCCATAAATCAAAACAAAAATGGCCGTCCCCCTTAAGGATCTACAGGGATAGCCCAAAAATGAACACCAATTTAAGATAGATGTAAGAACAAAAAATGTTAGTATTCGAAAGACCTTATGTATGAAAAAACCTAAAAAACAAAAAGGGGCTGGCCCCTTTAATTAGTGATCGAAAGACTCGTAAAGACTATTACAAATTACGTAAAAGCGATAAAAAATGTTAATGAATTAGAAAAGCAATGTTGTTGATCGAACAATATAAAGTTCAAAAAATTATTGCTTCGCCTATTTCTGACAAAATATGGGATTTTTTGCGACCAAAGACCATAAACTCCGACGCAATATATACTAGCGGAAAAAAGAAACTGTGCATTATTTAATATATGAGAAAACATTTAAAAATTACAATGAACAAATTTTATTTTTTGTAATACTGTTAACACATGTATTCGTAACAACATCTCATAACACATTAATGTCAACGTCGAATAACGTCAATTTCAGCACACTCGAAAGTCACTGTTATTTGAAATTGAATTAACAAAATTAATAACGCGTGTGACCACCATTTGCGTTCACGCATGCTTGAAAGCGACGCCTCATTGATGCCACTAAAGTGTTCAGAAATGCTTGAGGGATGTTGTTCCAGATGTTGGTTAAAGCCTGGCCTAAATCAGCCAATGTCACTGGCTGATTTGGTAAACGGCGTAAACGTCTTTCCATTTCATCCCAGACGTGCTCGATCGGCGACAAATCGGGGGAAACAGCTGGCCAAGGCAAGACATCGACATTCTGTTGAACAAACAAGTCCCTGACTACACGTGCAACGTGTGGCCTTGCGTTGTCTTGCTGCAGAGTGATGTGATTTTGATGTCTCTGTATGAAGGGTAGAGATTTCCATTGACAATTTGTAGAGGGGTCCTTCCACGTGCTGATATTCCACCCCACACCATAACGCTACCTCCACCAAATTGTCGACGTTGCACAACATAAGCGCCCTGGTAACGCTCCCCAACGCGACGATACACCCTACAACGGCCGTCACTGCTATCCAAATGAAATCTGGATTCATCAGTGAACAGACTTTTGGCCCAGTCCTGTATTCTGAATCGCAGATGTCGTGTGCACCACGCTAGTCTGGCGATACGATGACGTTGAAGCAGTACTGGGCGCACCGCTGGACGTCATGGTCTGATGTTTTGCTCGCGCAGACGATTACGCACTGTTCTTGGACTAATTGGTCGAAGCCCTGGAGTGCTACGGGCAGTCAAACTTGCTGTCTGGAAACGATTTCTAAGATGCACAAATCTTATGTGGTTGTCCTGTTGACGTGACGTCACACGAGGTCGCCCAGAGCGCGGTCGATCCTGGGTGTTGCCAGATTGTTGAAAACGTCTCCATAATGACTGGATGGTGTTCCGATGAACTCCAAAGTGTCTTGCTACAGTATTTTGTGCCATTCCAGCTTGCAGCATCCCAACAGCACGATTACGTTGGTTTTCGTTGAGCCGTGGCATGACATAGGCGTAAATTGTATTGCAACTAAAGTGATTTCCTTAACAAAAAAAGTTTAAACAAATCCTTTACAGTTCTTATTCCAAACAGTATTGGCCCGTAAAACTCGTGCGTACAAATTCTTCAATAAACAACAGGTGCTCACTAACCATGAAAAAGTCCGTGCACCCGGACGGTTACCATCCGATATTGTCAAAAACAATACTATTATCGATTGTTTAAATTTTATAAATACAAACAATAGATATAGAAAAATTATACTAAATTTTATAATGCAGTTTCTTTTTTCCGCTAGTATATCTAGAGAAGGCGACATATATTGTTAAAAATTGTAGAAGAGAAAATGTCTGCATTGATGATTCTAATCGATTCCAATAAATAAAACACCAATGTCTGTCTCCATTTAGGATCTACAGGGCTGACCCCTAAAATATTCAATCATTTGTATCTAAAGTTTGATCGATAATTCATCGTATCGTTTCAAAAATACGTTTCAAAATCTAACGGAAGACCTACTCGTTACTCGTAACGAGATCGTATCTTGTTATTATTAAGGTCTTCCGTTTCCAACGGAAGACCTTATTGTTTTCGTACTGTTTCTTATTATTAAGGTCTTCCGTTTCGAACGGAAGACCTTATTGTTTTCGTACTGTTTCTTCTTATTATTTCTCGAAAACTATTCGACCGATTTTGGCCATTTTTTCACAGATGATGAGACTTAATATAAACTTCATACACTTTTGATGTTTTTTCTGTCGTCACTTACGTTACCGACGTATTGGCCGTTTTGTACATTTTTACGATCTATTTTGTGGAGAGGTGATCTCAGAAACTATTAAATATATGACTATGAAATTTTCAGGATATGTAGACTATAGCTTGAAGATGAGCCCTATTAAGTTTAATGCCAGTGGCGCTATTTCTTTGAGCTCAACGAGGCACGAAATTTGGGTACGAATTTTGTTATTCTTCTCCCCTTTTTTCTTTGGAAGAATATCTCCGAGATGACTGAATAGATTTCCTGAAATTTTCAGGAATTATAGATTGTGATAATATCTCCAGGCGACTTATTTATTTAAAAAAAAAATTATTTCCGGTTGTCCGTTTCCTGTCCCACGACATGAACCTTGCTTCCTCGAGATCTCAGAAACAACAAGGACTTAAACATCCAAACTTTGTAGGATGACAGACCAAAGTCTGTAGACGTGTTTTAACTATTTTGTTTTATTCGTCACCGGAAGTAATTAAACGATTTTTTTACGTCTTTAAGTTATTTTACATAGAATGAGTATATTAGTATAAATCTTTACGTATGTCATCTATGCGATGTTGAATAAACAAAAAAGTTCTGCTTCCGGTGAGAACTCAATGATCTCAGGTAGCTTTTTTTAAACAAATGTTTTACCCGCGAGATCTCAGAAAGTGCAAGTGATGTAGACACGAAACTTACATGATGATAGACATTTGCTAGAAAATTCGTTTAACTGCTTTCATTTTGTCAACCGTCACTTCCGGTCCTCACCGGAAGGGTTTAAACAAATCAAGTTGTTTGAAAGTTTAACTCGTTTTCTTTGACAATTTTAGTTAAGTAAATAACTAATAAAGTACAGTTGCCTAATGTTCAAGAAATACTAAGTTTTATTTTGACTGAGCACTTCCGTTTGTCCGTTTCCTATCAAGAGACAAAAAAGCATTGACTCCACGAGATCTCAAAAACGGTGACGCAAGTACTTGAACAACCAAACTTTGTGAGATGATAGCCCTATGTATCTATTTGTGTTTACATTATTTTGTTTGATTCGTCGTAACTTCCGGTCGTCTCCGGAAGCACTTCAAAAATTATTATTTTTCTTATTATATTTATTTTACATGGAATGAATATATCAGTATAAAATCTTATGTATGTTAACTATACAATGTTAAATAAGCAAACATATTCTACTTCGGGTGAGATATCTCAAATATCTTAGGTAGCTTTCCTTTTTACAAATTTGATACCCGCGAGGTTTAATGATTTTTTTTTAGCTCGCTATGGCTCGAAAATTAGGAACGAATTTTGAATCAAAATTTTCACCACACGTTTTGATCTGTATCTTTTTATCAGTTGATATTTTGTTAAGACATGCATAACAAAAGTGGTAGAGATTCAAAAGTTCTTTCCAACGAAATCAAGAAAAGGGCTGGCCCCTTAAATAAGGGGCCAAGACAATCGTAAAGTCTAATACTTATAACTTAAAAATGATAAAGATTTTGTAATGCATTATAGAAGCAAAGTTGTTGATCGAAGCAATGTGTATCATGAAAAATTATTGCCACGCCCATTTATTACGTAATTAGGGAATTTAAGGGGCCAAAGTACTTAAACTTTGACGAAATATATCTAGCGAAGGAGACATATTTTCTTTAGTATTGTAGAAGAGAAAATGTCTGTATTAATGATTCTAATCGATTCCACTAATCAAAACACCAATGGCTGTCTCCATTAAGGATCTAAAGCTGGCCCGTAAAATATTCAATCATTTGTATCTAAAAAATGAACATCAATTTAAGATAGGTGTAAGAACAAAAAATGTTAGTACAGTCAGTTCAAGCATATATTTTACAACCTACACCATAGCAAAGCATAGCATTGAAATCTCATAGCATAGCATTGAAATTTCATACCATAGCATTGGAATCTCATACCATAGCATACAATCTCATAAAATCTCATTCGTCGTATCATACCATAGCATAACATACAACATTATTTTAACTCGGTTTTAAATGTTTTATTTGGAAGAATAAATGCTCACATTGCAGATTAGTGGTTAACTTCGGCTTTTCATTATATTACTTCCAAATGTGTGGAACACTTCTGTGTATGGAGGCGTTTTTGTTCAAATCGCATAGCATACCATAGCATAGCATAGCATAGCATACCATATCATTAAGCCCTTCGTTTCATTTTCTCATAGCATAGTATACAAATCACATAGCATTGCATTGAAATCTCATAGCATATCATTAAAATCGCATACCATAGCATAGCATTAAATTGTAAAAGATATGCATGAAATGACTGTATTCGTGAGACCTTTTGAACAAACTCAAGAAAAAGGGGTTGGCCCCTTAAATTAGGGACCAAGACACTCGTAAAATCTTTACACATAACTTAAAAACGATAAAGATTTTGTAATGCATTATAGAAGCAAAGTTGTTGATCGTAACAATATCAGTTTGTAAAACTCATTGCCACACCCATTGATGACATAATTAGGGATTTTAGAGAACTAAAATCTTAAATCTTTAATGTGATGTAGGTAAAAAAGGAAAACACTTTGTTAAGCATTGTAAAGGATATTGACAATCGTATACATTATCTGAAAGGGAGGGGTTGAGAGTGAATTCTGAGATTTCATTAATGTTTAAAAAATTGAACGGAAGACCTACTCGTTACTCGTAACCGCATCGTATCTAGTTATTATTAAGGTCTTCCGTTTCCAACGGAAGACCTTATTGTTTTCGTTCGGTTTCGTTTCCCTATTATTAGGGGCTTCCGTTTCCAACGGAAGACCCTCTTGTTATTCTTCGGTTTCTTTTTATTAAGGTCTTCCGTTTCCAACGGAAGACCTTATTGTTATTCTTCGGATTCTTTTTCTTCTTTTTTTTTCTTATCAATTTTGTGCACGCGATATCTCAGAAATGGCTCAACCGATTTGCACGAAATTTTTTTGGTTGATGACGTCATTTCCGTTTTTGAGATTGGTTGGTTTGTCCAGGAGTGTTCTCATAAACTACAAACGATATCGATTTCAAATTTTCAGGGATGATAGACAAAAGATTGTTTATTTGTACAAAAGCATTCATATTTGCCTAGCACAAGAAACGCCGGAGCTCCATAGGGTTATGAGAGATAGAGAAAGAGAGAGAGAGAGAGAGAGAGAGAGAGAGAGAGAGAGAGAGAGAGAGAGAAAGCATGAATTAAGCAGGGTGTAGTAAGTAAAGTGAGTTGAAATATATTTAAAAAGCGTTCGAGATAAGGCAGCTTAAGTGGAACAATGTTACATGCTAGCGGTGGGTGCGGGCACGATAAAACTAACCATTTTTAAACAAGCTGAAGTTTTATTTACATTCAGGCCGTAAAACAATAATGGTCACATTATTGGTTTAACCTCTTCTGAATCGTAGTCCGATTCATTACAAAGCATACTCATTGTTGATTTTATTCTTTCATTTAATTAAATTTTACTTTTTGTTATTGATTATGAAAGAATTAGTGAGTTTTAAAAAAGTTTATGTACATGCGGTGAGTAAAAGTTTTGATTGGATTCGGACAGTTGAAGAACGAGTAGAGGACACATGGTTAAAATACTACTTAGTAGATTAGGGAAATTTTCAAATCGAATGGGTTTTGCATATGCAGGTACACTCGAATAGTTAATACATAAATTATATATATTCTACTAAAACGTCTGTATGCTGTATTATTTATTTGCTGCCTGAATAGGACTATTCTTCCCCAAAAGAAGCGCTCGGCGAAAGAAAAGAAAAGAATGACTTAGAAAAAAAAATATATACATAAAATATACATGATTGTATATTACACTATTGTTCACAAAAAGTTCGTCAGAACTGTAAATCTCACATTACGCTTAAACGGAGGGCTCTGAAGTATTGGGCGGCACATGAACACACTAAACGAAAATTGGCCAGGTAAACGGTGCATGGAAAGACTTGTCCAGCGGAGTGGCTGTATGGCGACCAATAAGAGTCATATATAGGTCATCTTCAGAGAGACCGCTTAACTCTGCAACTAGTGGATGTCAGAAGAATTTATAATCGCACTCCACCATCTATTTCGAAGATCAAAAGTAACTGGACACGTACATGAGCAGTGACAGAAGACATCCCTGAATGTGCGATTTCACAACACACAGATATACATATTTTCATTATAATTGCAATGCATTTTTGTACACAAATGATAGGAAAATGTCAAGGGGCTGAATAATGTCGCCGGATTGGACAGCATGCCGGAATACACAACATCCGGATTCAACAAGTTTCAACATGTACATTATTTTTTCATTGAAATATGGCTTAATTGACCGGAAAAACTGCTGCAACGTATATTTTTACACACATACTTAGCATAAGCGTACAAAAAATTAATTGAAAATCGGACCAAGCAGCTTTAAAATTAAGATTAACATGTGTAAGACACTTTATTTGTCTTGAGCATGATCCTGTGCATGAATTATTTTCAGTACCTGTTTATTTCTCCAAAATGATCCCCAATTCCATTCACAACTGTTGTCATTCAAAATCACGTGAGGTAAATAAAATTTCAAATTTTGGGTCGATCTCAACTGTTTTCAAGAAATCTAATGATTTTATCATGTGTTACGTAATTAGGGGTTTTTAGGGGTCAAACGTCCAAAATTTTGATCACCCATATATCATTTGATATTTGACCTTTCATTTGATATCAAGAAAAGGGGGCTTGCCCCTCAAATTGAGGGACCAGAGGGCTCTACAGTCTTTTATCTATAGCTTCTTTACTGAGAGATATTTTGTGAAAGGTCATAAAAGCAGATATGTTACCTTACAGTTATGTATCCAGGCAATGTAATGATTTTATCATGCGTTACGTAATTAGGGGTTTTTAGGGGTCAAACGTCCAAAATTTTGATCACCCATATATCATTTGATATTTGACCTTTCATTTGATATCAAGAAAAGGGGGCTTGCCCCTCAAATTGAGGGACCAGAGGGCTCTACAGTCTTTTATCTATAGCTTCTTTACTGAGAGATATTTTGTGAAAGGTCATAAAAGCAGATATGTTACCTTACAGTTATGTATCCAAGCAATGTAATGATTTTATCATGCGTTACGTAATTAGAGGTTTTCAGAGGTCAATGTCCACCATTTTAATCACCCATATATCAAAGAGGAAATATCTTTGGAAATGCAGTATAGAAGAAAAGATGCTCAAAATGATGTACTAAACAATATTCAACCTTCAAAATGTCGTTTAACAGCTCCTATAAGGAGATAAGAGATCGGCTCCTAAAACGTTCTTTCCCATATATCTCGGGAACCGTAATGAATTTCCAAACACTTGTTGAACAAAATGTGTTTAAAATTTAACGACCTTTCATTTGATATCAAGAAAAAGGGGCTGAACCCTCAAATTAGGGGACCAGAAGGCTCTAAAGACTTTTATCTATAGCCCTTTACTGAGAGACATTTTGTGAAATGTGATAAAGCAGATATGTTATCTTACAGTTATGTATCCAAGCAATGTGGTGATTTTATCATGTGTTACGAAATAAGGTCTTTTTAAAAGGTCAAATGTCCGAAAAATTAATCACCCATATACCAGAAAGGAAAAATCTTTTGAAATGTAGTATACAGGAAAAGATGTTCAAAATGATGTACTAAACAATATGCACCCTACAAAATTCGTTAATCGGCTCCTATAAGGGGATAATGGATCAGCCCCTAAAACATTTCCTGGGCTCTTGTTGGGAAGTTTTCTAACATAATGCTAATAAAAATTAGATATGCTGAAGTCCAAATCAAGTCTTCCAACAATCTGTTAAAATTCCCATAGGTACCATTTTAGCAGACCTATTTTTGTAATCTTATGAAGCAGAATTTATTCAAAAACTTATACGTGAAAAATATAAATCACTCGCTGTGGCCTTCGACTCAACATTCAGGTACATGTATATCGACGACGTATTATCAATTAACAATTGTTATTTCTATACTTACGTCGACTCGATATATCCCAGTGAACTTGAAATAAAAGTCTGCGTCATCTGTTTCATATTTAAATATACTAGCGGAAAAAAGAAACTGTGCATTATAAAATTTAGTATAATTTTTCTATATCTATTGTTTGTATTACAATCGATAATGGTATTGTTTTTGACAATATCGGATGGTAACCGTCCGGGTGCACGGACTTTTTCATGGTTAGTGAGCACCTGTTGTTTATTGAAGAATTTGTACGCACGAGTTTTACGGGCCAATACTGTTTGGAATAAGAACTGTAAAGGATTTGTTTAAACTTGTTTTGTTAAGGAAATCACTTAAGTTTCAACAAAATTTACCCCTATGTCATGCCACGACTCAACGAAAACCAACGTAATCGTGCTGTTTGGATGCTGCAAGCTGGAATGGCACAAAATACTGTAGCAAGACATTTTGGAGTTCATCGGAACACCATCCAGTCATTATGGAGACGTTTTCAACAATCTGGCAACACCCAGGATCGACCGCGCTCTGGGCGACCTCGTGTGACGTCACGTCAACAGGACAATCACATTAGACTTGTGCATCTGAGAAAATCGTTTCCAGACAGCAAGTTTGACTGCCCGTAGCATTCCAGGGCTTCGACCAATTAGTCCAAGAACTGTGTGTAATCGTCTGCGCGAGCAAAACATCAGACCAAGACGTCCAGTGGTGCGCCCAGTACTGCTTCAACGTCATCGTATCGCCAGACTAGCGTGGTGCACACGACATCTGCGATTCAGAATACAGGACTGGGCCAATGTTCTGTTCACTGATGAATCCTGATTTCATTTGGATAGCAGTGACGGCCGTTGTAGGGTGTATCGTCGCGTTGGGGAGCTTGTGTTGTGCAACGTCGACAATTTGGTGGAGGTAACGTTATGGTGTGGGGTGGAATATCAGCACGTGGAAGGACCCCTCTACAAATTGACAATGGAAATCCCACCGGTGTACGCTATCGAGATGAAATTATTCAGCGTCATGTGATACCCTTCATACAGAGACATCAAAATAAAATCACTCTGCAGCAAGACAACGCAAGGCCACACGTTGCACGTGTAATCAGGGACTTGTTTGTTCAACAGAATGTCGATGTCTTGCCTTGGCCAGCTGTTTCCCCCGATTTGTCGCCGATCGAGCACGTCTTGGATGAAATGGAAAGACGTTTACGCGTTTACCAAATCAGCCAGTCGCTGTCAAGCATGCGTGAACGCAAATGGTGGTTACACGCGTTATTAATTTTGTTAATTCGATTTCAAATAACAGTGACTTTCGAGTGTGCTGAAATTGACGTTATTCGACGTTGACATTAATGTGTTAAGAGATGTTGTTACGAATACATGTGTTAACAGTATTACAAAAAATAAAATTTGTTTATTGTAATTTTTAAATGTTTTTTCGTATATTAAATAATGCACAGTTTCTTTTTTCCGCTAGTATATTTTACTGGATATGGACATTGATTGTAACCTAACAACAAAACTTTATTATAAACGTGATGACTTCAATTTTTCTATTGTCAACTTCCCTTACTTATGAAGCAATATACCTTCATCACCTGCATATAGTGTTTTTGTCTCTCACTTAATTCAATACGCAAGGGCATGCTCTTTGTATGAACAGTTTCTAAGGCGAGGCAAGCTACTGACAAACAAGTTGATAAAACACCACTATCAACAGTCTCGTTTGAAGTCATCTTTTCGTAAGTTCTTTGGTCGACAACGACAATTTGTCAGCAAATACAATCTTCCACTGGGTCGCATGCTGACTGACGTTTTTCATCATAATTGTTAGACCATATATAATTAATCACCTAATTGTCTACGGATTTTTTTTCCCGATTACGACAAAGAGCACGCGGCCGGTGCGACTGGTCAGCAGAGGATGCGAACTCCTCCTAGGCACTTGATACTATCTCTATCTTTTTAGAAGTTCGTGTTGCTCTGCTTTGAATTTGTATTTTGTTTTATCGATTTTTGCGATGGTTGACATTTTGTTATTGTCATTTTTCTTCATACTATATTGATATTTATTGTTGAGGCATCTTATATTCTACACAGCCAAAATTAAAAATGCAATCAACTAAAATATACAATTGCAATGTATTTAAAAAAAAATAAATATATGCGCAGTTTTTAACGATTCAGAACAACAACACTTCTTTTATGTACAACAATGCATCTTTAAGAAAATAATTTTCTAAAAAATTGTTTAAATCAAGATTGATTATCAATTACTCCTTATTTGTAAGTGTCTACTATTTTAGACTTTGTTTCTATAGCAAGATATGTATGTTTTTAATGCAAATTTCGAAAATGTTCAGCGGTTTAACGGTAAATGTACCATTACATAGGTAATGGCTTTTCGACCAAATATCAAATTTATGAAAATTGACAATAAACAGAGGTTAGTATTCATCCATAGTAGTTTATTTTAGTGGGCAAAACATGCTTATAAGGCTTCAAAGTAGATACGATTCGCATTTTTCCTATATTTATCCTCGGTTACTATAGCATCGGTTACATGTACCCCTTGGAACCAACCATTATAAGTCCCAGGACCCTTATATAAGATTTTGATTTTTAAATAGAACTTCTTTTAACAGACAGTTGACTTAACAATTGTGGTAAACGGTTTTTTTTTTTGTTAGATACCTGAACTGGTTGAAAGAAACAATGGAGAACACATTGACAAAAAAGTTTACTATCCTTCTAAAAACTTTATCAGCACACAAATTGAATCTGAAAAGATTCCACGAATTAAAAAAAAGTTGAAACTGGACCAGAACAATCGACAGAAAATTCATGATAAAGCTAAAAGAATGAAGCGACATGTTGGTCCTCATGACGATGACGGTATTCAACGATTATTATCAACAGGAACGTTGGCACCAACAACACTGGACAGAACACATCCAAACTACAACTATTCAATAGACGTAGTGTTTGCTACTTACTGGTTTTTTCCTGCTAAAACACAAGCAATTCTTCCAAAGGATCAAGTTTGCATATCAGAAAAAATGGATGACGAAAAAGCACGTTTAGATGTTTTGAGTGAGTATCAAGCAATTTCATTTATTTCAAAACTAAACTTTAATAATTCAACATGTCTTTGATATGTCAGAAAATGATACATGATATATTAAGTCTTCAACATATCCGTTCAGTGGAACATTACATGGATAAACTTCGAATATTGAAAAAGTACAATGCTTACAATTATGCATTATGAATTGTAGGGTTTGTATTATAATATGCGCTTTGGCCAGGTAAATAAAATATTAGAACATTGCCTAACTAATAAGTTTTGTATAGTTTTTAAGATAATTTAAAGTCAAGCCTTATGTACCGAATTTTGGGATGTCTCTCTCTCTCTCTCTCTCTCTCTCTCTCTCTCTCTCTCTCTCTCTCTCTGAAAATAACTAGATTATTAAAGCTGCTTGGTCCGATTTTTTGGTTATTACAGTATCAAATAATTTTCCATACAAACCAATTATCTTAGAAAGTTAATGCTTTTCTCCTTACCTATTTACACCAGCAGAATCGATCTCCTTTCAAAGTTAGAAATATTCAAAGTAAATAAAAATAATTTGGGCAAACGAACCAAAATACATCATAGGAATATTAATGTTTAAAAGAAAGGGAACCGTTTGGTTTCGTCCCCCGAAAGATTAGGTTTATTCAACCTGCATGTTATGCATCGATTGTAAACAAAGCAAACTTAAGAAATATTAGCGAAAAAAATGTCCACAGGCCTTTTTTTAATTTGCCTGAACATTATGACCTTCATTTATACACGGTGTAGTACCTAAACGGCTGCTATCGGTAAAAAACGGCGTTCGATGTTTCTATTCGAAAATTGAACGGTTGCTAGTTGATATAGATTTCACGGGTCACGCCACAAAATCAACGAAAAGTGTCCAAAAATCAATTAAATTTTAAAACAATCAATGTTCACGGAACATGTAGGGAATTATTGTAATTGATAATAAATTTAATTTGCTAAATGTCGTAATAAGTAACTTAGAGAAATTTCTTACGTGGGTGACAAATCAAAAGGCACATCAAACAAAGTTTTATGCTAATATTTTCATTTAGAAAACAGATTGTGTTGGCTCTGACCCTTGAAAATATGTGTAAATCTACTCTGATTCAAGAAGGAAGACAAAATGAACATGAAAGTATATTTTATTTCTCGAGAATAAAAAGATATAGTCTAGGAAAGAAACATTTTACATAGTAAGACATCTACAAATCCACAAAAAATATATATAAGCTTATCAACACATACTGGAATAAAACTGGCTCAGTCACTCACTTAAGAAGAACCTGTTGGATTGAAGCATCCACGTGGTAGAAGCTACTCGATGTGTGTGACATCGCCACAACGATAGTTGTTGAAGCCAGCAGGGCATGTGACAAAGGATGGAAGATCTACGAGGTAGAACTTCGTCAGTACGAGAATACTGAGACGGACTGAATTTGTATAAGCATTTGAAATGATACAAGTAATTATATTGCAATTAGCAAATGAATACTTAATGGGGAAAAATATGAAATATTAGGGCAGATGGTGAAAATAAATTGACTGAGCCAGCTTTTTGGCATTACCATAGCAAAATATAAGATAAAGGTGAGTGGCGGGGATGGTGGTGGTTACTGATGCTGTAGCTGTCCAAGAACCATCCGATATAAGAAGTCACGTGACTGGACCGATAGCTAGGGGCATTTACCCTATCTGCGTATTATATAAGTTATAAATTTATAGTGCTTAATAACAGATACAGTGGCAATATTTGAGACATGATAATTACGTACAGAGCTGTAGCAAACTAGGAATGTTGATAATGGATGAATATGAATTAACACTATTCTTAAGAAATAAACTACGCTTAAACAAACTTAAGCTTCAATTTATTTCTCAAGAATAAAAAGATATAGTCTAGGAAAGCAACATTTTATATAGTAAGACATCTACAAATCTACAAAAATATATACAAGCTTATCAACACATACTGGAATAAAACTGGCTCAGTCACTCACTTAAGACGAACCTGTTGGATTGAAGCATCCACGTGGTAGAAGCTACCCGATGTGTGTGACATCGCCACAACGATAGTTGTTGAAGCCAGCACTGCATGTGAATAAGGATGGAAGATCTACGAGGTAGAACTTCGTCAGTACGAGAATACTGAGACGGACTGAATTTGTATAAGCAATTGAAATAATACAAGTAATTATACTGCAATTAGCAAATGAATACTTAATGGGGAAAAATATGAAATATTAGGGCCAAAACTCGGGAAAGAAGCATGACTGAGTACCCCATGAATTGTGAAATTATGCCATGGTAATACAAGGTAAAAACATATGAAAATACGCACATATTGTAAAGATAAAAGAAACAACGAAAAACGTATGTATACTATCTAGAGTATAAGAGACAGAGTTATGTGAACATGTAGACAACATCTGCATTTACAAATTTACATAGATGTTCCAGAATCTTAACGATACATGTAACATAAAGAAATGAATGAAACTTCACAATGAATTTCGGAATTATTTAAGCTGATGGTAATTCAAGTTTGCGTGTTGTCGAAGTCACTGGGAATGAAACATGGATAGCTGGGCGTGTTGAATCGTAGAATCAGCAGTTCTGATGTATCTTAAGTTCGAATCAGAAGACCAGCGACCTATTGATTTGATGAGGTGGTCTTCGATGCGCGCCTTAGCTGCGGAGGTAGCAGCACCTATGCGGAAGGAGTGACCGGTAATACCACTTTCTGTGTGTCCCGCACATTGTAGAAGTTGTTTGAGCATTTCAAGGAATCGGGATCTGGTCAGAGCGTTACCGTTTTCCATGATGAATAGTGGGTCGTTAGGTTTGCAAGCAAAGGTTGAATTCCTCATGGGTAAATATGTTGAAAATTGTTGAATTGGACGCACTGTGCTTTTGGTACGGAATAATTTGATGTCGATTCCTTTACGGAATGGGTCAGTTTTTGAATGTTTCAAGGTAAGAACTGCATGGTTATCATGCATAGCGAGATCACTGAAACACAGGTTGCATTCGGGGTCAAATGATGATTTGCAGGTGAACTCCGCACATCTGGGGAATCCAAAGAAGGCCACTACGCACACTGTTGACATCAGTATATCCGAATAATGTGTAAACATTCCTTGTTGAAGTGATGTTACCATGTCGTTTAAGATTTTGGTGGTGATAGGTTTTCTACTAGGTTGGTGAGGCTTTTGTTGAAGTTTAATTCCGTTAAGCAGCATTTGCAGTCTAGGTAATTTCTCCTCCAGGGTGAAAGGGTTAGGAATACCTTGTAATAAGTGGTGATAACGTATTCCACACAGGTATAACTTTATGGTTTGATAGGACAAGTTCAAAGGCATTTCGAGGCAGTAAGTCGCAAAGTGCATGAGGGTATTTTCGGTGGCAACTAGAGGATAATTGTTCATTTGAGTGAACTTAATGTATGTCTGGTGTCCTGAATGGTAGACACTTTGAGTTGAAGATGAAACTGAGCTTGACATTAGTGCACTTATCCTACTTGAAGTGTCCAAAGAACTTTCTCCATGGGAAGGCAAGGCTGAGGTTGGCTGTGACTGCAGCGGGAGCTAAGCGTCTGAATTTGGCCATCTGAAAACGAGATAAAGCATCAGCTATGCGATTAGTTTTTCCAGGAAGATGCTTTGAATAGATGCATAAATTGAATTGAGCAGAACACCAGGTCAATTGTCTCATTAACTTTATGATACAAAGTGATTTAGAGTGTCCTTTGTGTATAATTTTAACTGTGGCTTCATTGTCACAATAAAACAAAATGCGCTTAGAGGTCCAAAGGTGACCCCATAGGAGTGAAGCAATCACGATGGGGTACAACTCTCTAAAGGCCATCTTCTTCCTTTGGTAAATCTTCGGGCCATTTGTCGCAGAACCACTGTCCTTGAAAGAAGCCACCGAATCCAACTGTTGATGATGCGTCTGTGTATAGTTGCATGCTGTCATCAGGTGTCCTTTCAATGTCGTAGAAGAAGGAAATCCATTCCATTGTTCTAAGAATAACTTCTACATAAGAATGTCCTCTCGACATTCGGCATTAAGATGTACATGATGATGTAATTCGCGGACTGATAATGCGAGGCTCAGATAGTAGGAAACGAAAGATCTTCCTGGTATTATAAAACGTGACGCAAAGTTTAGGTGCCCCAGGAGTTGCAGAAGCTCGCTTTTGGTACAATTTTTCTTATCGCTGAAGGATTCCAGCATTTCCCTTATTCTTAGTGTTTTGTCCATAGGTAGACGTGCTTGCATTTGGTGTGAATCCAGGATCATTCCGAGGTATTCCATGACAGTGTCCGGACCCATAGTTATACCCGCACTTTCTAAAGAAAGTTCGGGTATATTGTTGTTGTCCTGTTCCGTCCGTCCGTCCGTCCGTCCGTCTGTCACGTTTTACTTTCTCAAACAGCTCTTACATCTTATAAACCAGCAAACTGAACTCTTGGAGTTTGATTTGGGGTATCATGTTGTTTTGTAAAAAGGTTTCAAAAATTCTCTGGTAGTCCTGGGGGTCAAATAATTGGTAAAAAATGACGTTTTTTCACAAAAAACCTTCTTCCTCGAACTCCTCCTACATTTTCAACAATAGACAAATCATCTTTTGGAATATGTTTTGGGGTATCCTATAGATGCGCAATAAGGTTTCGGAAATTTCAAATTTGCCCTGGGGGTCATTTGGTGGCTGAAAAATTACGTTTTTTTTTACAAAAAATCTGATTTAAAAAACGTCATTTTTTTTTGGCAGTAGCCAAATGATCTTCTAGAATATGATTGGGGGTGTCATTTTGAAGTGTGATCAGGTTTCAGAATTTTTTTTTCAACACAGGGATCAGTGGGCAACAAAAAACGACGTTTTTTTGCAAAAAAAGTATGGTTCCCATAACTCCTTTTACAACTTTTGGAGTAGCTCTGTCATCTCTTGGGATATGATTGGGGCTGTCCTATAGATGTGCAATAAGGTTTTAGAAATTTTAATTTCATCCAGAAAGTCAAATAGTAGCAGAAAATTGACGTTTATCTCTCCTAAACAAAACCTAGATCCCAGAACTCCTCTTATGATTTAATAAATAGACACATCATATCTTGGGATATGATAGAGGCTGTCCTAAAGATGTGCAGTAAGGTTTTAAAAATTTAAATTTCATCTAGGGAGTCAAATAATAGCAGAAAATTGACGTTTATCACCCATAAATAAACCCAGATCCCAGAACTCCTCTTATGATTTAATGAATAGACACATCATATCTTGGGATATGATAGAGGCTGTCCTAAAGATGTGCAGTAAGGTTTTGAAAAATTAAATTTCATCTAGATAGTCAAATAATAGCAGAAAATTGACGTTTATCACTCCTAAAAAACCTAGATCCCAGAACTCCTCTTATGATTTAATAAATAGATACATCATATCTTGAGATATGATAGGGACTGTCCTATAGATGTGCAATAAGATTTTGAAAAATTTAATTTAATCCTGGTAGACAAATAGTAGCATGAAATTAACATTTATCCCATGTGCAGATCTAGAGGGGGGGGGGGGTCAGGGGTCCAGATCCCCCCTTCAAATTTCTTTAAATTACATTTAATTTAAAAAATGACGAAAAAATGCTTCGGACCCCCCTCCCCCCCCCCCCGGCAAACTCAAATAACTGTTGCCCCCCCTTCCCCTGGAAAAATTTTCTGTATGTATGTATCCCTACTTAGACTTTAAATAAAATGACGGTTTTTTCTCTTAAAATAAAAAAACCAAAAAAAATTTTTGCTTAAAATTAAAAAAAAAACCTTACATTTACACTTTTCTTAATTGTTGAATGATGTTTTAAAATTAAAATATAATTTGGGGTCTAAAAGTTTTATAAACTGGTAAAAAATGTTTTTCTTAAAAAAAAAATCACATTACACCTTGCATAATTGACAAATGATCTATTGAGATATGATCAGAATTAGTTAAATGTTACACATGGAGAGAGACTCATCACAAGAAAGCATGGAAACACCAGAAGAGAGAGAGAGAGAGAGAGAGAGAGAGAGAGAGAGAGAGAGAGAGAGAGAGAGAGAGCTAAAACAGATAACATGTAATGGTTCGGACTGGGGTGGTGTGGTTGATTATGGGTGATGATTCTGATATGTTAATCAGAGTAACAAAAATTATAAAATATACATGGATAATTAGAAAGATAAAATGATTGGTATTGTAATAGGGTGCATTTTATTGTGGTAGAGTCAGGTATAAGGCATTCCTACTAGCTCTAGCTAGTGGGTTAACCTTTAGCTCGATCGGTAGAGTGCTGGACTGGCGTGCCAGAGGACCCGGGTTCAAACCCTAGCAGAGGCAATAAGTGTCTCTGTTACATTATGATAATAATTAAATTCATGCATTATTCATATTTTGAAATATGAATAATATAACATCATGTAACATCATCATCTTCATCCTCCATTTCATTTATATTATACATGTACATATTTAGAAACAGACTATTATCCCTATAACTCCCTGTCTTTTATGCACCTATCAAGTAATTATTATTTAATTATCTATTCTAGTGGCTTCTGATATTTTATAGCCTTAAGGCATTTCACCTGTATGGTCACTTTAATACATGTGCACATGATCAGGTGGTTTACTATAGCCAATAGAATCCTTTAATCTCTATATCTGAATAAATGAAGAACCCTTAAGTGGACTTGTTAATCTTTGGGACAACCCACTATCACAGTATCATTCACCTTGGGACTTAAAATTGAGTCTTTTCGATATAAAAAGGTACTAAATTACAGCATACTAGTATATATACATGTAATACATGTTGTTGAAAAGTAACAGAATTTTTAAAAAATGACTGAAAACTGCAACATTGATTTAGGTTTAAACAAGTATTCCTTTTAAAGGAATGATCAGCATGTTGGCTATTATCTTTGGTCAGCTTTGTTAATGTAATGCGAAAGCATTCCGCTACATGTTTTGTTGATTTCCAATATAATTAACATTTTTTGAAAAAAAGATAAGATTGCACGTAAACGAAAATTGTCTATCAAATGTTGATATAGGAAACTATTTGGCAAACTTAAAGGAGATGATATTAAACTTTGTTTGAAGATAACCAAAATACTACATTCAATTACCGTATCTTGTAACTTTTAAATTGTAATTAATCCAAAACCTAACTTTAACAGCTTATCTTTTTATTTACAATCCAAATATCATGTTTATCCCCGGACAAATGGAGTATGAGTCTGTTTGGGTACGAGTCAGTTTGGGTACGACTTCACTTTACTCCGTTCCGAAATAGAAAGGCATGAATATGCTTTACTTTTAGTAGGCGAATTGTACTTCCGATGAATATTTTTACGCATATGTGAAGACCAACGTGATTAGAATCAGTTTGTATGTAAATGTATAAATGTTTTAATTTTAATGCATACGGATAAGATTAACGTTTATTTAGTACTCTATGTGTAATTAAAGATTTAAATGAGGCTGTCATTGCAAAGAAAATAAAGTAGTGCAAGGCGCAATGCGTGCGCAAATAGTAAAATTTGCCGGATGCCTCATATGGACACAACTGTGATCGGCCAAAGCCGATCACAAAAATGTGTATTACTACATTTATAGAAACATGCATTTATTTCTTCTGAATTTATGCTAATTTAACTGATTAGGGGAATCCAGGTGGAAACAGGTACATTCTACCTGTACCCCCTTAGAGGACCCCATAATTGCCTAAAATAATTAGGTGTTTGTTTTGGCGAGTAGCCGTTCGGGGAATAAACCATCAGAAGTCTTATTTTCTGCCTATTATTCAAGTTAAAATTAATAACAATAAATGATTAAAATTAAATGTTTATCCTCCACACCCCCCATCAGATTCAGAATCTTCTTTAAGGTACCTCACTACACCCAGACTTATAATTTTTAAGACACTACGTCACAAGATGGCGATTTAAATGTTTTGTTAAACTGTTAATATCGTTCGATTCGGTTGTATATTGTCGTAGCTCAGTGGTTAAAGTATTGGGTTTCTGAACCGCAGATCATGAGTTTGAATCCGCCTGGAGCTTTTGTTCAAGTTTACTGAATTAAATTTTATAAAATGTAAATTTTCATCCAAAATTGCACATTTTTTTGCCTATTTGACTTAAATACTTCTTATCCATTATAATATCTATCATAATCAAGTAATTTTCTGCTGATTTGAGAAAATATTTCAAGGTGTAGTGAGCCACCTTAATACATTCTAACATGTGTACAGTAGCAAATTTTAAATCATTTCTTGATTGGTATTTTTCTCTAGATGCACATAAAGATTTAGGAAATTGCTTTTTAATTCTTATCGATAAGATAAACAAAATGTTATATGTATTCGGGGCAATTGTAATCCTAAACAAAGCAGGGTCATCAATAGGCTAGAAATTACCCACATGGATCAAACACTATACATATGAATAAGATAAAATACTTTATTATATCCAGTTCTGGAAAGTCAGGGTGTCTCCAAGGGGGCATAACCTATATACAATTTGATGTGCACAAAGAGCAAGGATCTCAAAAGTTAAAAATTATCAAAGTATATCATCATTTCCTATTTCAGAGGGGTGGGGGTGGTTTAAAGACAACTCCTGGGGGTCATGTACTTACACCATTTGATGCATCATAATGATTTTAGAAACAAGAATATAGTTGGTTTAGTGGTGGGGATCTCAACAGTTTTCAAGATTAATGGTATTTTCCTGTTTCATTGGGTCAGAACAATCCCATAGGGTCATGGCCTACATTTTATTTGATGCATCATAATACATTAAGAAAAAAGAACCTTTCCTCCCTATTAAATAAAACTCATATAGACATGATAAGTCTCTACACTTATTTAAATGTAATACACAAATTTAATACAAACTGTCACAGGGTCAATATGGGGTCAACTTAATATTTAAATCTGACAAATGAAAAAATACCTTTTGCAATTAAAATGACAGAAACTGTACAAATGTGATAGGACATGTTACAATGATGAGGTTATTTAGATATTTTAAAAAAGATGATGATACAGTATGCTGGCAAAGGGAGATCACTTATTTAGAAAGTGAAAGTATACATATGTTATATATTATGTATACCGGTGTCTCATAATATTGTGCGAGTACTACATGTATTATGCTTACCTATATTGGTCAACATCATAATGATAATCCAATTAGAGCACAATATGAATCCATTAATTAGCTGATCATCACAAAAGAACTGTTTATGCATGCTAATTAATCCTATTCTGCACATGGAAAACACATACCGTTATGTACACCACGTGAAAGCCATCTAACTGAAGAGCTGGGTAAAACTAGTACCCGGTAATGCGACCTGTAGACCTGTGTTGTGTACGTAACTTCGGACAAAGATCATTTTCTTGTAACATGCATGTATTTTCATGACTATTCTTTTAAACTCCTTGTACTGTTTTATTCGGTAAAAATATGTAAAGCACACATTTCAGCTTTAAGGTGGTACGTACAGGACACCTGCATATTGTAATGAACTCCCTATTGCAGAAATAAACAATAAAGTATAAATATAATAATTCCCCCCAAAATAATGTTACCTAACAGTGAAGTGCAATGGGTTAGAGCGTTAACTACATGTCTGTAGAGAGTTCAAATGCTGCTGGGGCTTTTCTATTTTTTACTTCAGATTCCAAAATTTTAAAAATTTATCTTTCTTTGCTACATCCCTGTATTGTAAAAATTTTAAAATATAAAACGTCACTGTGAAATAATTTTGATTATAATGCACTTTACTACATGTACAGGCTTTCGTTGTTATCAAAATATTCTGATGTTTCTTTATCCATGAGGAGTGTGTGTGTGTGTGGGGGGGGGGGTGGCAAAGTAGTATGTAACTGTGTTTGCAGGGGGTGGGGGGATTGGGGTCCGAGGTGTATTGTTTGGTAAGTAATTTTACTACATGTATTAATATAAATTATTTTTTTCAAGGGTGGGAGGGTCTGGACCCCCCCCACCCACCCACCCACTCCAATCCCTTCTCTAAATCTGTGCACGCGATGATGTTGGCACCTAGAAGCAAATCTAAATTAAGCCGGCAACCGCCGAGGGAAGGGTGCATAATTTAATTTTGTTTGTAATAATTATAAAGACCATACTTTCTATGAAATGAAAAGATTATTGATTAACTGAAAATTCACATGCAAACAGTTCAACCACAACTGTACATAAAGGGCCGCTCCTGTGTATTATCATCGTCGGAACCCACAGGTTTTCTATCCGTTATACTGCATGCAGTGTAAGGGATAGAAAACCCGTGGGTTCCGATGATGGTGTATTATGTGCACGTGGCCTTTGTTTTTACTAAAACTGGTACAAAACAGTGTTATTTAGGGGCAAACACTTGGTGCGGGTATTACTGTCTAATGACAGCATCTTGTTTTGTTTTTTGCGAGGGGAACATTGAGCTTATTGAATAACATAGTAAGAATAGCCATTGTTCGATCAGCAGGGAAATTTGGACTGTCTATGGTGAGAAAGTAGTCGAGTAGATGAAGAATACACTCTATTCCATAGTTATTTTTAACAATCCAACAAATTGCTTGGGAAAACTGATCGAAAATTTTTGGGCTGGGACGGCATCCGAAAGCCAGTCTAGTATAGAAATAGTATATATATTTCTCCATTTAACGCAAAACGGGTGGTACTGAGATGGTAGAATAGGAACGAGCTTGAAGGCATCGGATATGTCAGTTTTGCACATCAACACATCCTCTCCGAATTTCTTTATACATTTAATGGCATCATCAATACTGACATAGGATAATGAGCATTCGTCCTTATCTATTAAGTCATTGATGCTGGGGTGCATGTCATTGTTGTGTGGAGCTGACAGGTCTACAATGAGTCTTTTCTTTTTTGAGTATTTCCTTTCGGCTATTCCGAGAGGGGAAACTCTATACTGTTGGAAAGGGGCTGTCTGGTATGGATCGGAGAGGAAGCCTTTTTTGATTTCGGAAGAAAGGAGTTCATCAACTGCTGATTTGTTCTGTTGGACAGACAATAAGTTCTTGCATTCTTGAATTTCGAGATTTAACCTTTTAACTTTTGTGTTAAAACCTAATGTGAATCCGTCCAAGATATAGGAGACAAATTCTGAGTCTTCATGATTTTAAGTTCGAGTTTTTTAAATAGGAACCATTATTCCGTGTATTAAATATACATGACATTGTATGTTTTCCTGAACACTTTATTATGAGTTCACCATACATCGGACACATATATTGGATCGGACAAGTTTGGATACACATTGACCAAAAAAATGTGCATGCGCTCTTGTGTTCTTTCATATATCCCTGAATTAGAACTTATCATTATCAAGAATTTGACTATCACATTGTCAAAAAAGTAGAAATATAAACATCGTAAAATGAGGTCATATACGCCATCATTAAAAACTTGGTTACTAAAATTTTATACAAAAGCATAATTTTAATGTTTGGCATTTGAATGTGAATAAATGAAAATACACCCTAAAATAATTAGAAAAACAAATTTTTGAAACAAAATGTGATAAGATTTATATGGTTTGAGCCTAAAATGGCCCCTTAAATGAACATCGTCATTTTACTGTAATTATTTGTTTTATTTGTACAGTTATACATTTGAAGTTATTTCATAATTTTCGTTTTGATTTTTTTAGTGATCCCAATTTAAAAATATGACATAATAAAATTTACCTTTTCCCACCATTTTCCGCATTTTTAGCATAAAACGGCTTGTTTTCAAGCATTTTTTTTAAATTGAGCGATTGCTTGAACAAACGAAATATTTTCACCGAAGATGTATCTCTACAGTACTTTTAAGTGACAAAAAGTTTGCTCTTGTTCAAAGAAAAGCTCTATATTTCCTATTCAAAAACAGATTTTTAAAAAAATGTCAATTAATGACTGATTATAAAAATAGCTTCACTTCTGACGTCCAATGAGTGCATATCAATAAAAAAAAATAGGTAAAAAACATATTTTACATCAATTTTTTCTAAAATATATCGCATCAAATTATTGCAACAGAAACACTTTACAAAGGGGACGAATTATTGGGGGGGGGGGCAAATTTGACTAATATCATATATAGTACTTTCATCAAATTATTCCAATGTCATTTTGCTCCATATATTACATTAACACAAATATTTATACCAAATTAATAAAATTATTTATCCGAACCTCCGAGTTGTTTGCATTAAATAAGAAAACTTCTCTATGGTTGTTCGATGCTTTGTTACTATTGTCCGATCCATGGTTAAATTGCTCATTACTACATTATTTTGCTTTATTTTTTATGTTTTAAACTAATTTACCAATTTTCTTTCAGTGATTAAAGAGGGGGGAAAACTTGTAACTTTTGAAACAAGTTTTATTAATACTCGGACCATAATTGACGCATAATCATAAAGAGAATTTCAAGGGTGTTTGATTCATGGTAAAATCACCCTAAATATCGATGACAAAAAACAAACTAGTTCAGTTGTATCAATAATTTTAAACATATCTTATTGGGTTTAGTGAAGTAAAAAAAAAAAAATCATATTCTTCTAATAAAACAAGTATTGTTTTGCATTTTGTCAATAAACAGGATTAGGTATAGATAGATAGATAGATAGATAGATAGATAGATAGATAGATAGATAGATAGATGTATCAGAAAGATAGAAACTTGTCATTTATATGTTTCTTATTGTTATACCCGCACTAAACGTCAACATTTTTTGCAGTAGCCAAATGATCTTCTAGAATACAATTAGGGGTGTCATTTTAAAGTGTGATCGGGTTTCAGAATTTTTTTTAACACAGAAATCGGTGGGCAACAAAAAATGACGGGTTTTTTTTTTTGCAAAAAAAGTATGGTTCCCATAACTCCTCTTACAACTTTTGAAGTAGCTATGTCATCTCTTGGGATATGATTGGGGCTGTCCTATAGATGTGCAATAAGGTTTTAAACATTTAAATTTCATCCAGAGAGTCAAATAGTAGCAGAAAATTGACGTTTATCACTCCTAAACAAAACCTAGATCCCAGAACTCCTCTTATGATTTAATGAATAGACACATCATATCTTGGGATATGATAGGGGCTGTCCTATAGATGTGCAATAAGGTTTTAAACATTTAAATTTCATCCAGGGAGTCAAATAATAGCAGAAAATTGACGTTTATCACTCCTAAACATAACCTAGATCCCAGAACTCCTCTTATGATTTAATGAATAGACACATCATATCTTGGGATATGATAGGAGCTGTCCTATAGATGTGCAGTAAGGTTTTAAAAATTTAAATTTCATCCAGGGAGTCAAATAATAGCAGAAAATTGACGTTTATCACTCCTAAACATAACCTATATCCCAGAACTCCTCTTATGATTTAATGAATAGAAACATCATATCTATGGATATGATAGGGACTGTCCTCTAGATGTGCAGTAAGGTTTTGAAAATTTAAATTGTATCCAAAGAGTCAAATAGTAGCAGAAAATTGACGTTTGTCACTCCTAAACAAAACCTAGATCCCAGAACTCCTTTTATGATTTAATGAATAGACACATCATATCTTGGGATATGATAGGGACTGTCCTATAGATATGCAATAAGGTTTTGAAAAATTAAATTTAATTCTGGTAGTCAAATAGTTGCAGAAAATTAATGTTTATAACTCCTAAACAAAACCTAGATCCCAGAACTCCTCTTATGATTTAATGAATAGACACATCATATCTTGGGATATAATAGAGGTTGTCCAATAGATGTGCAATAAGATTTTGAAAAATTTAATTCAATCCTGGTAGACAAATAGTAGCATGAAATTTTATCCTATGCGCGCATCTAGAGGGGGGTCAGGGGTCCAGATCCCCCCTTCAAAATTCTTATCCCCCCCCCAACTCAAATAACTGTTGCCCCCCCCCCCTTTCCCCTGGAAAAATTTTCTGGATCGACACATGTACGTATCCCTCCTTAAATAAAATGATGGTTTTTTTTCTCTTAAAATAAAAAAAACCTTGCATTTATTTTTGCTTAAAATTAAAAAAAAACCTTATATTTACACTCTTCTTAATTGTCGAATCAGCTATTAAAATCAAAATATAAATTGGGGTCTAAAAAGTATTATAAACTTGTAAATAATGTTTTTGTTAAAAAAAAATCACATTTGACAAATGATCTATTGATATATGATCAGAAGTCTTATTTTCTGCTTAATATTCAAGTTAAAATTAATAACAATAAATGATTAAAATTAAATGTTTATCCTCCACACACCCCATCAGATTCAGAGTCTATTTACTTTCTTACATGTGAACAGTAGCAAATTTTAAATCATTTCTTGATTGGTATATTTCTCTCGATGCACATAAAGATTTTGGAAATTGCTTTTTAATTTTTAAACGATAAGATAAACTAAATGTTATATGTATTCTGGGCAATTGTATATTCTCCTAAACAAAGCAGGATCATCATTAAGCTAGGAATTACCCATATGGATCAAACACTAATTATGAATATGATAAAATACTTTATTATGTCCAGTTCTGGAAAGTCAGGGTGTCTCCAAGGGGGCATAACCTATATGCAATTTGATGCGCACAAAGAGCAAGAGTAAATATGGTTTAGGGATGGGGGATCTCGAAAGTTAAAAATTATCAAAGTATATCATCATTTCCTATTTCAGGGGGGGGGGGGTTGGGGGGTTGGTGGGTGATGGTGGTTTAAAGACAACAATCCCATAGGGTCATAGCCTACATTTTATTTGATGCATCATAATACATTAAGAAAAAAAGACCCCGTCCTCCCTATTATAACTCATATAGACATGACAAGTCTCTACACTTATTTACATGTAAATACACAAATTTAATACAATATGTCACAGGGTCAATATGGGGTCAACTTAATAGTGTAAGTCTGACAAATGAAAAAATATCTTTTGCAATTAAAATGACGGAAACTGTACAAATGTGATAGGATAGGTAACAATGATGAGCTAATTTATTGATAAATATTAAAAGATGATGATACAGTATGCTGGCAAAGGGATATCACTTATTTAGAAAGTGAAAGTAATACTTATGTATGCCGGTGTCTCATAATATTGTGCTAGTTCTACCAGGTACATGTATTATGCTTACCTATATTGGTCAACATCATTATGATAATCCAATTAGAGCACAATATGAATCTCTTTAGCTGATCATCAGAAAAGAAACGTTTTATTGTGCATATGGAAAACACATACCAGTATGCACACCATGTGAAACCCATCTAACCGAAGAGCTGGGTAAAACTAGTACCCACAAATGCGACCTGTAGACCTGTGTTATGTACATAACTTCGGACAAAGATCATTTACTTGTAACATGCATGTATTTTCATGACTTTATACTTTAAAACCCCTTGCACTATTTTATTAGGTAAATAACTATGTAAAGCACACATTTCAGCTTTAAGGTGGTACAGGACACCTGCATATTGTGATGTACTCCCTATTGAAATAAACAATGAAGTATAAATATAATATTCTCCCTCAAAATAATTTAACCTTACAGTGAAGTGCAATGGGTTAGAGCGTTAACTACGTGTCTGTAGAGATTTCAAATGCTGCTGGGGATTTTCTATTTTTATACTTAAGATTCCAAAAATTTTAAAAACTTATTTTAATTTTTTTTTTGCCAAATACATGTATTGTAAAAATTTAAAATTATAAAACGTCACTATGAAAGAATTTTGATTCTAACGCACTGAACTACGTGTACAGGCTTTCGTTGTTATCAAAATATTCTGATGTTTATTTATCCATGAGGAGTGTGTGTGTGTGGGGGGGGGGGGGAGGGGAAGTAATACACGTAATTGTGTTTGCAGGGGGTGGGGGAATTGGGGTCCGAGGTGTTTTTCGTGGTAATTTTACTACATTCATTAATATAAATGATTTTTTAAGGGGGGGGGGGGTCTGGACCCCTCACTCCCAACCCTTCTCTAAATCCGTGCACACGATGCAGAAGCAAATCTAAATTAAGCCGGCAACAGCCGAGGGGAGGGGGCATAATTTAATTTTGTATGTAATAATTATATAGATACATATAGGGCCGCTCATGTGTATTATGTGCATGTGGCCTTCATTTTTACTAAAACTGGTACAAAACAGTGTTATTTAGGGGCAAATACTTGGTGCGGGTATTACTGTCTAATGACAGCATCTAGTTGTGATTGCGAGAGAGAGAGAGAGAGAGAGAGAGAGAGAGAGAGAGAGAGAGAGTGGGGGAGATAGAGAGAGAAAGAGAGAAACGCAAAGTATCTGGGCACATTGGTTACTTTTATGTTCATTACATTGTTGCTTAAAATTAATCCTGTTTAGTGACACAATCGCATTTGCTGAAATGTTTTGTTTGAAGAATATATTTCATCAAGCCAACAGGATATGTTCAAAATTATTAATTCAACAGAACTATTTTTGTATCGATATCTCTAGTAGGGTGATTTCACCATGCATCGGACACCCTTGGAATTGTGTCAATTATGGCCCGAGTATACATGTGTAAATCTTTCATTTTAAATTTCTGGTTTCCTCTAGCTTAATCATTAAAAGAAAATCAGTGAATTTATTTAAACATAGACAATAGTAAGCAAGCATCGTTTCAGAATTTTTTTGTTCGAATTACTTAAGTGAGAGTGTACATTTTTACTTAGTCCATTCAAATGCCGAACATTCAAATTATACTTTTGTGTAAAATGTGTGTAACCAAGTTTCTAATGATGGCGTGTTTTACGATGCCTATATTGCTATTTCTTTGACAATGTGATAGTCAAATTCTTGATGATAATAAAGTTTATCAGTTCTAATGCAGGAATAAATGAAACAATGTATGTATGTATATATAGTAAACTCAACATAAACTCAACATAAACTGCCCAAGTACACTTGCATGTATATTTAGTATATTGAATAAGACTTCATATAAATTTTAAGTTAATATAGAGTAAGTGTATGTAACCTACGAAATTCTATTGAAACTGGAGTCAGTGTTTTGCATTGGTTGTATAATAAATACATTATCTAGTATTTTATAAAACAAAATAAGGACTTTTGACAAGTCTGAAACATAGTTGGAGCTTTCATCATACTTAAACATTTACATTTTAACAATATGGAAAGATACATTTGTGTTTTACTTTTAACTACCTGAGCATGGCACCTTTCACTCATCAAATGTGAAATAAAACAGGGGGAAAATGAAAGCCAAAAAATTCATCAATTTCAAAATATCCCATTCACACATATTTGCATTATTCATTGCTCAATCTACATGTACTAAAAAATATGAAACGTAAATCAAATTATTGAATACAAAGAATTGAATGGAAAATATCGATTGTTTGTCTAAATACGTCGTTTTAACATGTTTACGAACGTGCAAATATAAATAATGTGTATAAAGCATGGTAAGATAGTTTTTATGCGAGAATTGATACCAACTATCGAAACTCTCTTTTTCCTTAATTTCATATGAAGTTAATCAAATTTACATGACAATTGTACAATTTAACATTAAGGTCAGCACCGGTATTCTCAGCAACAGAATTAGCAATTATTTTATGTTTGCAACAAAAGTTACGACTACCCATGGCTAGGCGTAGATTTTTAGCTTAACTAAGGTCAGGCGCAAAGTTACGCCTTTTAGTGAAACGGACCTTAGTCCATATATTTGACTTAAGTCCGGATTTATGCCAGGCGTAAGTTTACGCCGGGCGTACGCCTTTTAGTGAAACGGGCCCCAGGTGCCTACGTCTAGGCGTAAGCTTAGTCCGGACTAATTCAGGGACTAAACCTATTGCAACGCTTAATTGCAACGCCGCTTAATGCTATAAAATTATTGCATTAACAGTTGACATGTCCAACTGTTAATGATAAATCGCCGCTTAATGATAGGATTGTATCATTAAGCGTCACAAATGCACAGCAGCCTTAACCCTTTATGAAACAAGCAAATATCGACACCCTCAACCGCTAATGATACAAACTTTATATCATTAAGCGTTGCAGTCGCACCCTTAAATGAAAGTTGTATACATGAATGAACATAAATGAAATTAAATCTTTTCATTTTCTTCAATTTGCTCAACAATCATAATTTTAGTTTTTAATCAAAATTGTATATAGGAGTTCCGGCACGCATATTCACCAATTATCTTTATATTGCATACAATGATACATATTGTTGTAATAAGAAGCTAGTTAACATAAATTTGTTGCTAAGGGCTACCGTTGCCATGGTACCGGAGACCAAAGATACAAAAATGACAATCTTATCAAATTTAAAGCAACATAGGAAGTAATTTCAGCTTATTTATGTTATGAACAGTTAAATTTTAAATTAACTATTTGGTCAATTTTCAAATTATAGAAAAACATTGGTGGGCAAATCAACATCTAAAGAATGTTTCCATGGAAAGCGAAAACTATTTTGAAAACATTTTCGTATTTTTAAAATACCATAGAAGTTATTTTTGAACCAAACTCATAGATGTATTTCAAATATGCACGTCATATAAAAATTTGAAACATGCATCAATGGAACAAGTTTTAAAAAAAATGAAGTAACTTAGTTAATTCCTCTGAACAAATAAATTATTCATCCGAACAAATCCTAATTCGTCCGAACAAATAACTTTTAGTATTTTTCCGAACAAATAAGATTAATTTTTTTTATCTGGCTCTTCCATGCCGAATACAATCATGTCATGGACAAAAAAATGAAGAACTAAGATTATGAAAGAGGCAATTTTTTTTTACTACCGAAAACTTTTTTAATGACCAAAATCATTAAGTATTTCATTTTTAGTAACAGTTATATTTATTTAAAGTCTAACAAAAGGACTTCTTGGTCTGTATGAATTTCTTTTATTAAGAAATAAAGGAATGTATTACTTTTGATTGACATATCAAAAAAATAACTTGCATGTGAGTGTTAGTTATATTATTACAACGGTAACTTGATCAAAAGGGTCGGAGTACGTGGAGTTGCCAGGTGCATTCATCAGATCAGGGGCCAGTTTCACTAAAAGGCGTAAGATACGACGAAACTTAAGTAAGGCCTCAGGGTGTACGCCAAAATTTAGTCCGGCGTAAATTGCGTTTCACTAAGAGGCGTACGCCTGGCCGTAAATACTAGTATCGGAATAAGTTAAGGCCAGACTTACGTACTTTGGAACGAGTTTATGCACATGCGCATACAGACAGACAGACAGACAGACAGACAGACAGACAGACAGACAGACCGATCGATCGATCGATCGATCGATAGATAGATAGATAGATATAAACCTTTACATGTATCAATGTAGATAGATAGAAAGATAAAAACTTGTCATTTATATTTTTATGAGAGAGAGAGAGACCCAAAGTATTTACGCACATTGGTTTCATTTATGTTCAGTACATTGTTGTTAAAAATTAATCCTGTTTAGTGACACAATCACACTTGCTAAAATGTTTTACTTGAAGAATATATTTCATCAAGCCAATAGGATATGTTCAAAATTATTAAGTTAAATTTTCTGGTTTCCTCTAATTTAATCTAGTTTAATCATTGAAAGAAAATCAGTGAATTTGTTTATATATATATATATATATATATATATATATATATATATATATATATATATATATATATATATATATATATATATAGAAAACAAAGCGAATTAAATGAGTAATGAGCTATTTAACGAGGTATCGGACAATATGAAGCAAGCATCGAACAACCATACGAGATAGATATATTATATATCATCGTATATTATATAATAACGAACTTTTCTTATTTCTTGCGACCCCCCCCCCAAAAAAAAACTACAACAGAGGATCGGATAACTATATTTATTAATTCGATATTTATATAGATTTGTGTCGATGTAATATGTGGAACAAAAATAATTGATGAAATTCCAAGGCATATTTTTTTATCACAATCTGTTTTAGAAATTATTTTTTTCGAATTATTTAAGTAAGAGGGTACATTTTCACTTAGTTCATTCAAATGCCGAACATTGAAATTACACTTTAGTGTAAAATGTGTGTAACCAAGTTTCTAATGAAGGCGTATTTTACGATGCCTATATTGCTATTTCATTAACAATTGATTGTCAAATTCTTGACGATGATTTTTATCAGTTCTAATTCAGGAATAAATGAAACAATACAAAAGTGCATGCACGTTTATTTGTAAATGTTTAACCAAAGTTGTCCGAGCCAAGGTTATGTATGTGTCCGATGTATGGTGAACTCAACATAAACTGCCCAAGTACACTTACATGTATATTAAGTATATCGAATAAGATTTCATATAAATTTTAAAGTAATATAGGTGTATTTAACCTACGAAAATTATATTGAAACTGGAGTCGGTGTTTTGCGTTGGTTGTATAATAAAGGCTTTTGATAAGTCTGAAACACAGTTGGAGCTTTCGTCATATTTAAGCATTAATTTTACATTTCAACAATATTGAAAGATACAGTTGTGATTTTTTTAACTACCTGTACACGACACCTTTCACTCATCAAACATGAAATAAAAAAGGGGAAAAAATGAAAGCCAATAAATTTATTTAGTGAGTTTTAAATTTCAAAATATCCCGATCACACATATTTTGCGTGGAAGTTGGGGAGAAAAATGAAATGCTACTAATTTCTTATACAAATACACCTTTGCACTACATGGACGTCGTACATGTATATTTTCTGCATTATTCATTTGCTCAGTCTACTAAAAAAATATGAAACGTAAATCAAATTATTAAATACAAATAATCGAATGAAAACTATCGATTGTTTGTCTAAATATGTCGTTTTAACATGTATACGGAAAGTGTATATAAATAATGTGTTTAAAGCATGGTAAGAAAGTTTCTATACGAGAATTGATACCACTTATCAAAACATCCTATTTTCTTTATTTCATATGAATTTAATCAAATTTACATGACAAATTGTACAATTAAACATTACAGTCAGCACCGATATTCTCAGCAACAGAATTAGCTATCATTTTATGCTTACGCCAAAAGTTACGACTACCCATGACCAGGCGTAGATTTTTAGCTTAACTTAAGTCGGGCGCAAAGTTACGCCTTTTAGTGAAACGGACCTTAGTCCAAATATTTGACTTAAGTCCGGATTTACGCCAGGTGTAAGGTTACGCCGGGCGTACGCCTTTTAGTGAAACGGGCCCCAGAAGTAACCCATAGCGTCGAGTTTGATCTAATGATATTCGACTTGCAACGAAGCGTTATCTGATTCATTAGATCATGGTCTTCTATAATAATAAATTTATTTCCTTTCCAAAAGGTAAAAAAACAAACAAAACCACTATATTTATTGAACACAAATTATTCCAAATAAACACTTTAAAAATGCAAGTAAAAATATTTATTGTGTACTACGTCATAAGCTTCAGATAGTGGATGTAATACATGTAACTTCGCTTCGCTTCGCGTCTGATATAATGACTCCACATGATCATAGACGCAAGGACTTTATTTCGCGATTAACTTCCGAGAAACTATTTCGTGACGACTTATATTCGCGACCAAGCCTTATCCAGACCCCTGTTGTTAAACATGTAACAACCATACGAAAAGGAATGGTTCGTGGCGCAAAATACATGTATTCGCGACTACGAAGCTCTCATGACCTCGCGAAATTTTCTTGCACGCAAATAAATGTTGGTTTACAGTATATGCATCACCGGAAACATAAATATTTCGCTTTTTAATGGGTTATCATATACGCTGAACTCTTTATGCCATTTAACTAAAACAATAACGAAATTGAATGCTCAGTCACAGTTCAACCTTTAATTGAACAAAATATTGAGCGCACTGAAAGCTGGACCAGTAAAAAGTGTGTTTATCACTTTTTTTAACAAAATTTCAAAATTCCCTCTTTAATGTTATATAGTTATTTTATAGACCTTAAATACATTTACCGAATTTTGATCCACACTTGGAAAACAAAACGACATATTTATTGAAAAGAATAAACGGGATCAGTAGTATGAATAATAAAGTGTTTTGAGATAAAAATATTTGTTCATCGTGTCATTAAATGACATCGTCCTAAAAAAATACAAGTGATTTTAAAATAAAAATATGCATGCCAGATAATACCTGCATAATTATTCAACAGAAAAACTCGGTTATAGCAAAGTATCAGGGACCAGTGGATTCACATCGTTATAATCGTATAACGAATTCGTAATGAGCCTAGTGAATTCGCTATACACATGCATGTATATATTCTTCAAGATGACTATCATTTGTGGTTACTGAGGCATCAAGTAAAATATCTACTTTAGAAACCTTAAAGGGGCATGATCACGATTTTAATCAAAATTTAATTTTCCAATTTTAATGTTAACAATGCTTCAGTAAGACATTTTTTTTTAAATAGGCAGCGAACATTTTAGCGTCATTCGTTGAGTTATAAGCTACTTACAGAGCTTACAATTCTTTGCTATGTAAACAAAGCTTTTGTTTAAATTTTACAAGTTGAAGTGAAGATGCCAGTTTTAGGCCTTAAATGAATATGTTAAACGTTAAAAACTGTTTATTTATGCTTAACTCTACGACTGACTCTCAAACATTTGATCATTAGAAATGTATTCCTAAAACATTGTAAATAATAAAAACAGAAAAATAAAATTTCACCAAAATCGTGACCATGTCCCTTTAAATACACAAATGGTAATGACCCGCATTAGTGTACTATTTTATGGAATACTTGTTGCAAAGATCATTAATTCTAAAGCCAGTGTGAACGCCAAAGAAAATATATTCATCTGTTATAATTACACATTTATTCAAAATAAATTTGTTGAAGTATTTCTCCTCTCTAATAACTATACCCAATAATATATGTCCATTGCATGTACAGTGTATATCCGTGCATGATCACCATTACATGCAAACAATAATGAAAATTTAGTTCACTTTTTTGCGATTTCGAACGGCGTTCAAAGACCGATTCATCATTGCGGTGTGTGTGTGTGTGTGTGTGAAGGGGGGGGGGGGGTGACAAAAGCTCAATGATTTGATTGCACAGTCTTAATATGTTTGTTTTCTATAATGTAGTTATTGCACGAAACTGAATTACCGTTTGATTTGTCTATTATGGTGTTCATACGTATAATGTTTAATATGCATGACAGAAATCCGAATTAAATCTTAAAGGGGAATCAATTTTTTTAACTGTTGACGGCATGTCTACAGAACTACATGTATTCTTACGAAATTTCCAAACATTGCCTACGTCGCACACATGTATATATGTACACGTATATGACAATTCATGATCGTCATATACAATGTTTATCTTCATCCATCAATTTCATTCATACATCGAACAACTATATTGTAATTCTTTAACTTACCGGGTGAAAACACGACAGAACTCTCAACAGACTCAAATTGTTTTACTATAAAAAAATGACAATAACAAACCGTCAACCATCTCAAAAATCCAGAAAACGAAATAAAAATTCAAAGCAGAGCAACACGGACCTCCAAAAATATTGAGGTAGGATCAGGTGCCATGGAGGAGTAAGCATCCTCTGCTGACCGGTCACACCCGCCGTGTGCTGTTTGTCGTAATCGGGGAAAAAACCCCGGAAAAGTCCGTAGACAATTAGGTGATTAATTATGGTCTAACAATTAGTATGAAAAACGTCAGTCAGCATGCAACCCAATGGAAAATTGTATTTGCTGACAAGGGCGTTGTATCGACCATAGAACTTACGAAAAGATGACTTCAAACGAGACTGTTGATAGTCCTGTTTTATCAACTTGTTTGTAAGTAGCTTGCCTCGCCTTAGAAACTCTTCATACGAAGAGCATGTCCTTGCGTATCGAATTAACTGAGAGACAAAAACACCATAAGCAGATGATGAAGGCATATTGCTACATAAGTAAGGAAAGTTGACTATAGAAAAATTGAAGTCATCGCGTTTATCATAAAGTTTTGTTGTTAGGTTACCATCAATGTACATTTCCAGTAAAATATCCAAATATGAAACAGATGACGCTGAATCTGCGGTATCTTTTATTTCAAGTTCACTCGGACATATCAAGTCGACGTAAGTGTTACATTAAAAGTTTAAAATTTATCAATTCAAACTTAACTATAACAGGTAAATTTTATTTTATTTTACTTTGATAATATCTACTCTTTTGCACAATTTCCTTTAAGTATTTTTCTGAAAAACAAATTTGTGTACGTGTTCTCTTTGTTAGCTAATTCATTCGCACATCTTTTGTAAACGTAGGATGACATTCCCAATTAGAAGAGATTTTGACAAGCTGTTAGATAATAAGAAAAACATTATTATTTCGGTTTCTTTGGAGGTAAATTCCTATGCGCTTTGGCTTGACACTTCGAAATTCCACATAGATAAACTTATTTATTTCATTTCGGCCTCAAATAAAAACTTATTTACTTTGTTTCAGCTTCGAGTTAATCCTGTCTTTGTTACAGGCCTTCTCCGCGGAAATACGAGTAATTGTTTTAACACCTTCTTTGGCTTAGCTAAAAGTGTCAAGCATCAAAGAAATTTTGCCGAAATTGGGCGTAAACCTATTTAAAACAAGTTACCTGATTGGTCAAAACTAAAGTCCGTAGATTGACCGCAATGGTAAGTGACTTTGTAAAAGTAACTTTCCATCTTGCGGCAATTGAATAAAGACAGTTTTTACTTAAATTTACGGATTTTATTTTGTTTATATTGATGACGTCATTTCCGTTTTTGAGATATTAACGTCTTAGCGTTTTTTTAAGGGTTGTCCATTGAACTCTTCCTAACTATTAAAGATATTGAGTTCAAATTTTCAGGGATGGTAGACAAAAGAGTGTAGATGTGAATAATGTCAATCATATCTGGTTGATTAAAAAAGTGCCGAAGCTTGCCTTGACCGGAAAATTAAGTTTTAAAAAACGCCGTAATTTTTCCTGGTTTTCTTTGTTTATCTCCTTTCTGAAAAATATTTTGTTATGACATGTAATACAAAAAAAATTATATTTACAAAATGTTTCGCTTGATATTAAGAAAAAGGAGCTGGCCCCTCAAACAAGGGATCCAAAGGGCTTTAAAGACTTTTATCTATCGCTCTTTACTGATATTTTGTAATAGAAGGAAAATGTTTATTTTATAGTTAAGTGTCCAAACACTATAATGATTTTCTCATGTGTTACGTAATTAAGGATTTTTAGGGGTCAAAAGTTCAAAACTTTGATCCTCTATTTCTCAAAAAGGAAAAATATTTTGAAAAGCAGTATAGAAGAATTGATGCTCAAAATGATGTACTGAACAATATGCAACCCTCAAAATTTCGTTAAACGGCCCCGATAAGGAGATAAGGGGTCTGCCCCTAAAACCTTCTTTCTCGGATAGCTCAAGAACGATATCGAATTTGTAGAGACTTATTGAACAAAATGTATGAAGTTTTAAGTGACCTTTCTTTTAATACCAAGAAAAAGGGGCTGGCCCCTAAAATTAGGGACCCAGACGGGTTTAAATTCTTTTATTTGTAGCTCTTTACCGAGAGGTATTTTGTAATAGGTTATAGAAGCAAACATGTTTATCTTACAGTATTGTAGCTATACAATATAACGTCTTTCACATGTATTATGTAACTAGGGTTTTTAGAGGGTCAGAAGTTCAAATCTTTGAATACCTTTATCTGGTAAAGAAAAAAGAATATAGGAGAAAAGATGCTCATTATGATGTACTTGACAATTTTCAACCATCAACATTTCGTTAAACTGCCCGATTAAGAGGTAAGGGGTCGGCCCCTAAAATCTTCTTTTCAAATGTTTTAAGAATGATAACGAATTTGTAAACAATTGTTGAACAAAATGTTTGTAGTTTTAAGTGAACTTTCATTTAATACCAAAAAAGGGACTGGCCCCGAAAATAAGGGACCCAAACGGGTCTAAAGTTTTTTATTTATAGCTCCTTATTTACGGATAATTTTTAATAAGTTATTGAAGCAAAAATGTTATGTACCAATACAATATACCGTATAGCCGGTTATTTTTGGCGGGACACAAATTTGGCGGATTTGGGCCTACAAGGTATACCATTAATTTTGGCGGATATAATTTTGGTGAATCCTTTACCCTTCATTAAAAATCTCTTTTGTCAGTTTATTTTTTATAGCTGAGAAGTTCATGCACTTGAGCAAAAATCCTATGTCACCAATACAAGGTGGTAAAATTTAAACATCACCCTGGTTTCACTGTGTCTCATTTCAATATTTTCAAAAGAAATAACTAAATAGTACTTAATATATGCATGAAAAAGTATACTGTATTAACAATCAATTTTAATTTTATTGTTATTAAAGAAACTGTTAATCAGACAATTATCTGCACCTGAGTCGATAATGAATCACATGTCTCCTAAAACAACACAAGCTAACACCCCTGTCACTGGGGCTCATTACACACACGAATAGAAATTCATAGAAATGTAAAGCTTTTATTTATTTACATTAGTTTTGCATTGAATTTGAGTCAATGTACATTTGTGTCTGTAACACTGTGTGCATGTAACAAAAATTTTGTCCCTTTTTATCATGCTCACAGACTTTAAAAATTATATGAAAAAAAATCTATAAAAACTACATGTTTGTCAATAAAAGCTGCATAGAAAGTACTGAAATTTGGCGATTTTAATTTTGGTGAATTTTCAAAAATCGCCAAAATAGGCCAAACTTATATCCCCGCCAAAAAAACCAGCTATACGGTAAATACTTCTTCATATGTTAGGTAATTAGAGATTTTAGAGGGTCAGAAGTTAAAAACTTTGATCACCTATATCTGGTAAAGGAAAAATAGTTTGATAAGCAGTATAGAAGAAAAGATGCTTAAAATGATGTACTTAACAATATTTTACGGGGGAAAAAATCATAAAAAGGCCCCCATTAGGAGATAAGGAGTCGGCCCCTAAAACCTTCTTTCTCAGATATCTCAAGAACGATAACATATTTGTAACACTTGCTGAACAAAATGTGTGTAGTTTTCATTTACAGTTGTGACCTTTCATTTAATACCAAGAAAAAGGGGCTGGCCCCTAAAATTAGGGACCCAGGCGGTTCTAAAGTCTTTTAACTATAGCTCTTTACTGAGGGATATTTTTTAAATAGTTATAGAAGCAGAAATGTTTAAATTACTGTTATATACCCATAAAATATAATGACTTTCTTATGTGTTACGTAATTAGGGATTTTTAGGGCCCCGATAAGAAAATCTTTTCCAAATATCTCAAGATCAGTACCGAATTTCTAAACAGTCAATGAACAAAATGTGTCTAGAATTGAACGACTTTCTACTGATATGAAGAAAAGGGGACTGGCCATGAGGAGTCTAACGTTTTTCAACCAAAGCTCTTACACCTGAAAAAAATACTCTCTGATATTTAGAATGAAGACCCCGTCTTCCACTATTCTCAAGTTTTGTTAGCTGTTTTATAGCAAAATCAAGATCATATATCTATCTCAACTTCTAAAATCAGACGGAAGACCTCCTCGTTGCTCGCAACGAGATCGTGTCTAATTATAATTACTTTTTCGATATCTTTCGATAACTCTTCACATAAAGTTTTTGTGATTCACATAATGCATAAAAAAATTACTCTACAAATGACAGGTGATGATAACGAAGAGTGTTCAAAATCAAAATTCCAAAGGAAAATTACAAAACGGGAGCATGGTGGACCTCTTAAAAAATAGAGGTGGGATCAGATGCCATGGAGAAGTAAGCATCCTCTTCCGATCGGTCACACCCACCGTGCGCCCAGTGTCATATCGGTAAAAATGTCATTATCTGGAAAATTGTCGTAATTTGGGGAAAATATTATGCTCGGGAAAAACGGGAAAAAAGTCCGTCGACAATTCGGTATTTAAAATATATTTAAAAGCAGAGCAATCACTGACCTCTGAAAACCTCAGATCATGCCGATCAGGTGCCATGGAAGAGTGAGCATCCTCTGCTGACCGGTCACACCCGCCTTGTGCTCTTTGTCGTAATCGGTAAAAACCCGGAAAAGTCGGTACACAATTAGGTGATTAATGATGGTCTAAGAATTGGTATGAAAAATGTCAGTCAGCATTCGACCCAGTGGAAGATTGTATTTTCTGACAAGGTCGTTGTATCTACGAGGGTTGTCCAAAAAGTTCGTGGACACATGTTATTTAATTCAAAATAACGTCGCCATTATCAAGAAAGCATTATAATATTATAATAATAATAATCAAAATCAAAATATCACTTGTACCACTCGTGGATAAGTAAACTCGAACTATTTCGGTGTTTTTTCCTGTTTCTTCTATCGTTTGTTTTGGTTCTATCGGTGTTTTACCTCAGTCGACAGAATTTTATGATGGCGCGCTGTTCCGTACGGTCAGCTGACGTCGCTTTTTCGGGCGTTTTAAAGACATTTTCTTGTCGTAATATCTTTTAAAAGTCCTCTGCTAGTTTGAAAATAGCTTCAAATGACGTATGAAAATGACGTACACCTTTGAGACTACATTACAATAGAAGATTATGAAGTTTTGATATGTATTATAAAAACTGTAAACATTCATATCTAAAAACTCAATTACAAAGTTTGGACAATTTTTACGCTGGGCCGTGCGTACTTTCCGCGATCATTTGATACATTAAATTTTTAGTTTATTTTTATGGAAAACATTTAAAACCAATTTAGTTTGATTTGAAATCTTATGACAAAGATTTAGATTTACAATATGTATATATAACCCCATTTAAAATGACAAAAACGCGATTGTCCACGAACTTTTTGGACAACCCTCGTATGTTAACCTATGTCATAGAAAAACCACTAGGACTACTTAATGATTGACCACTATTGAAAGAGAGAGAGAGAGAGAGAGAGAGAGAGAGAGAGAGAGAGAGAGAGAGAGAGAGAGAGAGAGAGAGAGAGACGCACACACACAGACAGACGGAGGGGGGGGGGGTTATATTATGTGTCTATTTTGCAAGGGATGGTGACTAAAGATGAAAGGTCAATTTTGTAAGATTTCACCTAAACTCGAAACTTCAAAGAAAAAATCCCGTTTAATCATTTAAAAGACTTAGCACTTTATATTGCTTGTAATTTGACATTTGAATTTGAATAAGCAGTTGATATTTTAAAACGTTACTTTATTAAGATTAATATATGACGTCTCAAATTTTCATGTCATTCATAATGAAAATACCCCTTTTAACTTTAAAGCCATATACACTTGAAGAGTTTATACAATATGTTCAAAAGAATAATCATTCACATTTTATTTAAAAAAGCAACATTGAAATAATCGATTGCCTGTTATAAAGTAATCGATTACAATCCAATACAGGACAAAAAAGAGTGTTATCGATTAATAATCGATTACACAAAAATTTCCTATGTAATCGATTATTAATCGATTACAGTTTTAAGTATTTGTACCCATGCCTGGTTTCTGATATGAAAATAAACATTGTTTTTTTTTAATTTGTAGGCAAGTACTATGGTATGAATCACGATGAATATGAACGTGTGATTACAAAAGAATGTTTAAACGACAGTGATCATGAACTGCCCCAAGATGAAACATACGAATCGCAATCCACATACAACCCATACAATATTCACATGGGTCAAATGACTGTTTACAGGTATGTTATGGCAATTTGTTTAAATCAATAAAATATGCATACATTTTTGTTTATTTAGAGAAATAATACGTCACAACATGGAGGTGTCTTATACCACCTTAAAATGTCAGGAAACAGTAAAAAGGTGGCCAATTTTCTTCACATATTTAGAAAACTACGAAAAATTCTTAATTTTTAGCCAGAGTCTGTCGTATATTACGACGATTTTTTAAACGAAACTTTAAGTTAAGAGGTTTGATGAAACAGATAGTCATCGTAAACTTCAGAAGCTTATAAAACTTAACCAATGTTATTCTATTCTTTAATTGTTCATACGTTAGCTAATGTTCATTTTCAAGTACTTAAGTTTATCAGAAACGTTTACTGAGTTAAACATCATTTATAAATAGGACCAATTATCGGACAATTGGTACATTTTTTCAGTATTACATGTTTAACTATTGAACTATTTACGTACATATTAATAAATTGATTTCTTGTATTATCAGTAACACAAATTTAAAAAATAAGACCCTTTGTTTACTTAGTCATAAAATCAAAACACTCGCCGTTTTTGTAAACAGTCTAAGGACTTTCGCCTAACCATGAGCAGGAGTAGATGTGTAACGGGATTTCCCGGCAATAAATGAAGACAGTCAGATTTCTTTAATGATGTTATGATGTTATATTTGTAAAGACTCTGTACTATAATATGATACAATTAATATAACATAATTGTATAATATCAAGTCATAAAAAAAATTTATACATTATTACGATAGGATTATCTTTGAATACATTTCCACTGAAATATACACATTTCATTATTCCCATATACATGATATAATTTACATTCTGTCCAAATTACTACAGACACAACTAAGGGAAATAACTCTTACCAATTTAACATACAAGAGTTATCTTTCTTTTACAATAAAATATTAAAATATACAATTATTAATCATACCAATTTATGGAATCGAGTCCGGTTCCAAACACCGTTCAATAATATTCTATTACTGATTGTCATTCATCTGAATATTAAATATATATCTATATACATGTTCGTTACATATATTTCCTATTCACAATATAAAACACTTAAACATTTCCTTAGAAATATTTCCTACTATATATTAAGCTTATTATTACTGAACTTGTCCATCAGATTTATCTACATCTGATATAATGGAAAATACACTTTTACTCATCAGATTTATCTACATCTGATATATACAATATTTACAAAGTAATTTCTTCTAAATTCTTTATCCTGGTAGTTCATATTATAAACTCATCTCTCTATAATGTTAGTAAATGGTTAAAATAGAAACTTACATTGTCTGGATGTCTTCAGAATGAAATATCGTCAAAATCATGAAATATAAACTTCTCTAATTGAAGTCTAAGAGTGGTCTACCTGAAAACTATTCACAAGACAATGAAAACTCTAGACCAATAAAACCCGAGAAAATTCAATATCAACCAATGAATGTAAAACGTTTGAATGTGTGTGTGGATCTAAAGGGGTGGAAAGCTCTAACTAAATACCTTGTTAGTAGAAGAAAGAATTAGAATTTATCTTATTTTAATTTCATAAACTTTTATTTATTAAGTACTAATTTATATAAATCATATATTTTATTTTTATTTATTACTTTTTAATTAAAACACATCTACTATAGATGCAAACCCAAATTTAGTCCCAACTACGTAAATAGTCGGGTTTTGAGGTGTGGTCCCTGAATTTGGACCTAGCTTCCGCCAGGACGTAGACCTTTATGAGAAACGGGCCCCAGAAGATCCTTGTCCGACTAGTTCTTGAACTGGATTCTTTAATTCAGTGGGTTCTAAAGCTGTAAATTATAGATGAAAAATGTTGTTTCAATTAAATAATGACTATGTAAATTGATGCTGACATATCTACCAGAGAATTGATGAAACTGAAACAAAAATGACATTTGTGTATATTAGACCATATATTGTTGTCAGCATCTTGCAATTTAATTTATATATATTTATCTATATAAAAAAGGGATCATGCATACGGGAAGGGGTGGGTGGCAGATTCTCCCTATAGGAATTTCACAGTTAAAAATCTATAATTGTCAACTCTAAAATAAGAGGAACTTTTTGCAATCTTTTATAATAAGGCTATGCATATCCAGAAAATAAGCTGATGTTTCAGAAATTCTAAATACCCCCTGAACACACTCATGAAAAGGTTTCTGGGGTTTTGTTGGGCTTTTTTGTTCCTATTTGTGGGTTTACTTCGGGTGTTTTTGGTTGTTGTTTTTTGTATTTTATTCTTTCGGATAATCAAAATTTTGTTACTGGCCATTAATTATGCTATTGCAGATAGATATTCTGACTTCACAGAATATTACGTCGATTTGCCAGAAAAAAATGTGTTATAATTGATATGGCGGTTTGTCATATAGTGTGAGAAGTTTATATTGATGAAAGAACAATCATAGCGTATTTTAATTCGAAAAAGGGGGTGCATTTTTTAAATATAAATACATTGATTGTATTCTGTGATCCAAAATTTGTAAATATAAATAACCTTCGTAATTATCATTGATAATACAGCATCCACTATACAGAGTGTGATCCGATTTCCCGGATCACCACAATGCGGGTTTCCGATCCCGTATCACCACTCTCTGAGACTGTTGACGCAATACGCCTTAAATAACGTCTGTATTGTAGCGCGTTTTAAAAGATTTCGTTTCAAACTAGCTTTGTGATATAAGTAAACGTCATACAGTTGATTTTAAACACATATTTTTGTAATTAAAACTTTTTAATAGATAAGGGTATATGATAAATTTATCATTATAACAGTAACTTGATCCAAAGAGCCGGGTCACGTCTCGTTGCCAGATGATGATCCGCGCCTGACAACTCGACGTGATCCTTTGGATCAAGTAACTGTTATAATAATACATATGTATAAGTGGTCAGAATAATGCCAATTAATGATATAATTTCGAATATTTATCATTAATGGACAGCTAGGTAGTTCCTTTTTTGTTAACATTATGGTATTAATGGTTAGATTATGACCACTAATGGAATTTCATTTATGGATACGGTTTCATTAATTTTTCCAACGGAAGACCTTATAGTTTTCGTACTGTTTCTTATTATTAAGGTCTTCCGTTCCCAACGGAAGACCTTATTGTTTTTGTTCGGTTTCATCTTCCCTATTATTATTAAGGTCTTCCGTTTCCAACTGAAGACCTCATTATTTTTGTGCGGTCTCTTCTTCCCTATTTAAGTTAAGGTCTTCCGTTTCCAACTGAATACCTTATTTTTTTAGTTTGGTTTCTTCTTCCCTATTATTTTTAAGGTCTTCCGTTTCCAATGGAAGAACTTATTATTTTTGTGCGGTCTCTTCTTCCCTATTATTAGGGTCTTCCGTCTGCAGCGGAAGACCCTTCTATTATCCTATTGTTTCTTTTTCAGGTTTATTAAGGTCTTCCGTTTCGAACGGAAGACCTTATTGTTATTGCTTTGTTTCTTTGTCCCTATTATTAAGGTCTTCCGTTTCCAACGGAAGACCTTATTATTTTTGTGCGGTCTCTTCTTCCCTATTATAATTAAGGTCTTCCGTTTCCAACTGAATACCTTATTGTTTTAGTTCGGTTTCTTCTTCCCTATTATTATTAAGGTCTTCTGTTTCTAACGGAAGAACTTATTGATATTGCTTTGCTTCTTTTTTCCTATTATTAGGGTCTTCCGTCTGCAGCGGAAGACCCTTCTATTATCCTATTGTTTCTTTTTCAGGTTTATTAAGGTTTTCCGTTTCGAACGGAAGACCTTATTGTTATTGCTTTGGTTCTTTTTCCCTATTATTAAGGTCTTCCGTTTCCAACGGAAGATTTTATTGTTTTTGTTCGGTTTCATCTTCCCTATTATTATTAAGGTCTTCCGTTTCCAACGGAAGACCTTATTATTTTTGTGCGGTCTCTTCTTCCCTATTATAATTAAGGTCTTCCGTTTCCAACTGAATACCTTATTATTTTAGTTCAATTTCTTCTTCCTTATTATTATTAAGGTCTTCTGTTTCTAACGGAAGAACTTATTGTTATTGCTTTGTTTCTTTTTTCCTATTATATGGGTCTTCCGTCTGCAGCGGAAGACCCTTCTATTATCCTATTGTTTCTTTTTCAGGTTTATTAAGGTCTTCCGTTTCGAACGGAAGACCTTATTGTTATTGCTTTGGTTCTTTTTCCCTATTATTAGGGTCTTCCGTTTCCAACGGAAGACCCTCTTGTTATTCTACGGGTTCTTTTTATTATTATTTTATATTATTATTATTTTTCCTCTGACATTTCGAGTACTGTAACTCAAAAACTATTTGGTCGATTTTCACCAAATTTACAGGACTGGTAAAGCATTAAACGTACTTCTTATTATAAAATTTTGAGCAAATGACGTCACTTCCGGTTTGAGATTTTCAAGATTTTGTGATTTTTTAGGAACATTTTGTCCATGAACTGCTCCGTAACTAATGATAATAAAACGTTAAATTTTCAGGAATATGTAGATAGATGTATGTAGATGGTCCTCTGTATTTGACATTGTGGAAAATTCGCATGGCGCCGAAGCTCGCCCGAGGTCGAAAATTAGCACCAAATTTTTTGTCAAAATTTTAACACGTTTTGTAAAATATCTTTTAACCTGTAAATAATTTGTTAAAACATGTGATGCAAAAGTTGTTAAGATTTCCTTGAGCTTTCATTTTATATTAAAAAATAGGGAATGTCACCTCAAATTAGGGGCCAAGAGGGCTTTAAAGTCTTTTTGCAATAACTCTTTACTAAGCGATAATTTGTTATCAATTATAGAAGCAAAAGTGTTCATTGTACAGCTGTTTATCTATACAGTACCATACGTAAGACATATGTTGTAATTAGGGGTTTCAAGGGGCCAGAAGTCCCAAACTTTGATCACTTATATCTAGAAAAGGAGAAATATTTTGAAAAGCATTGTAGAACAAAAAATGCTTAGAATAATGTTCTCAACAATATGCTTCCGAAATTTTAAGGGTCAGCCCCTAAAACACATCTGTTCAGAAATCTTTAGAACGGTCAACAATTCGTGAATTCTTGTAGAACAAAATATATTTATATTTACGAGACCTATTATTTGATATTACGAAAAAGGGGCTGGACCCTCAAATTGAGGGCCAAGAGGGATCTAAAGTATATTTATAAAAAAACTATTTACTGAAAAATAATTTGTTATTAATTATAGAAGCTAAAGTGTTCATTGTACAGCTGTTTATCTATACAGTACCTTACCTAAGTCATATGTTACGTAATTAGGGGATTTAAGGGGCCAGAAGTCCAAACCTCTGATCATTAATATCTAGAAAAGAAGAAATATTTTGAAAAGCATTGTAGAAGAAAAGTTGCCTAAAATAATGTTCTTAACAATATGATATCTAAACATTTTTGTTGATGGTCCCGGTAACGTGTTGAAGGGTCCGCACCTAAAACACAGTTGTTCGAATATCTCTAGAACGGTTACCAATTCGTGAACACTTGTCAAACAGAGACCTTTCATTTGATATCAAGAAAATGGGGCTGATCCCTCAAATTAGGGGCTGGGAGGGCTACAAAGCAAAAAATGTTCATCTCACATTTATTTTAACTATAGATTATAAAAAACAATTTAATGCGTTACGTAATTAAGGGTTTTAAGGAGCCAGAAGTCCAAAACTTTGATCACAAATATCTAAAAAAGGACAAATATTTTGAAAATCAAAACAGAATAACAGATGCTTAGAATGATGTTCTAAACAATATTCAACCATCAAAATTTCCTTATGTGGTCCCGGAAAAGATATAAGGGGTCGGCCCCTAAAATGTTGTTTCCCATTAGCTCAAGAACGGTAAGGAATTTCTAAACACTTGTTGAACAAAATATGTTTAATATCAAAAGTCCTTTCATTTGATATCAAGGAAAAGGGGCTAGCCCCTCAATATAGGGGCCAAACGGGCTTTGAAGTCTCTCTTTCATAGCACTTTAATGAGAACTATTTTGATATATGTTATAGAAGCGAAAATGTTCATCTCACATTTGTTTACTATAGTTTATAAAAAAAAATCTCATGCATTACGGAATTAGGGGTTTTAAGGGGTCAGAATTCCAAAATTTTGATCACGTATATCTAAAAAAGGACAAATATTTTCAAAAATCAATGTAGAATAAAAGATGCTTAGAATGATGTTGTAAACAAAATTTAACCATTAAATTTCCCTTATGTGGACCCAATAAGGAGATAAGGGGTCGGCCCTTTAAACGTTTTTTCCCAGATAGCTCAAGAACGGTAACGAATTTCTAAACACTTGCTGAACAAAATGTTTAATATCAAAAGTCTTTTCCTTTGATAGCAAGAAAAAGGGGCCAAAAGGGCTTGAAGTCTTTCTTCTATAGCCCTTAACTGATTTCCTTATGTGGCCCCAATAAGGAGATAAGAGGTCGACCCCTAAATTGTTCTTTCCCAGATAGCTCAAGAACGGTAACGAAATTCTAAACACTTGTTGAACAAAATATGTTTAATATCATAAGAAGTCAAATTTGTTGATGTTAAGATATACAGAAAAAATGAAAAAATATATAGAATAAGAATCTGTTGAAAATCAAATGATCTTTTATTTGATATTAAGAAAAGGGGCTGGTCCCTAAAATAAGGGACTAAATGGGTTCTAAAGTCTTGTATTCGTAGGTCTTTACAAAGGAATATTTTGTTATCTGTTATAGAAAAAAAAATGTTCATCTTGCATTGTTTTTTACCCATGAACGTAAAAGTTTTCTTATTTGTTACGTAATTAAGCATTTTAAGGGACTAGAATCCCAAAAGTTTAATCCTTTCCTTCTCAAAAATGAAACACATTTTGAAAAGCACTTTAAAGATGAAGAAGGTCATTATGACTCTGCTCTCATTTTTACATCAAGTTTCGTTGGCGAATATCAAAGTCATGGTAATATTCTCTTCAAAATATCGCACGGAAGACCTCCTCGTTGCTCGCAACGAGATCGTGTCTAGTTATTGTTTTTCTTTCTTGTTTTCTTTACAATTTTTGTACAGAAGATTTCTCAGAGATGTGTCGTCCGATGTTCGTCAAATTTTCAGCATCGATCTATGATCATCTGAAATTTGTTATCTTTTTCGATTTTGTCAAAATCACTTCCGGTAAGGACTTATCCACCATTTTGACATTTTTTCTTGACTTCTTGTCTACGCATCTCCTCAAAAACGACTAAAGATAGAAAGCTGAATTTTTTAGGAATGATAGAGGACATGCTAGTGTAGCCGACCGAGGAAAAATCATTGTCCGGAAATTCCGAGTACGGAAGCTATTCTCATTTTTCTTTTTTTCTATTTTTTCCCAAGACGCAAACTTTGAGGCTTCATATCTTGCTCATTTTTGAACGGTTTTTGCCTAAATTTTCAGGACTAATAGACTTTACAAAACAATACTTATAACATGTCATAAACTGTAAAATCCCTCTTCCGTTAACGAGTTATTCCCCTTAAAATATTTTTAGGGTCTTTGGTTACAAGACAAAGGCTCCGAAATTATAATTGCGGGGAATGAGAATCCAACGAATTTAAATAACAGGGAAATTAAAGTTTTGCACACTTGTTTTTGTTTTTTGATTACGTTTTTTTACTTTGAAAAAGGTAGGGGGTCAAATTATAGGATTCCAAAAGGTGCAAATATTTATACATGTTTTCCTTTTTATCTTTTGAACAAAAAATATTTTGTTAAGACATGTAGAATAAAAGTTGTGCAGAATATTATTTGCTTTCGTTTGACACCGTTGAAAAGGGGCTGGCCCCTTCAATTAGGGCCTAGATTCCTTGAAAGTATTTGCTATATAACTCAAAAACGGTTATGATTTCGATATGGCTGTCGCCGGAAAAGTTGTTCATTGGGATCTTATCAATGTTTTTATAATATTACTTTATTAGGGTATGGTGTAATATGTGTGTAAAAATCTTTAATTGTTAACATGCACCTGTTTTCATTTGGCAAATTAACGATTTATCATTTTGTACAACTGACATAAATTCACTACAGAAAGTGTATTTTTGTATTCAGGATGCTTTAACTTATTCGAAAAAGTTTCATAACAGTATACATTATATTCTTAAAGCTTTTACGTGAGGACTTTATGTCACTTTTGTTTAAGTTCTGCAAGCATTTACCTGGTTTCTGATCTCTGTTTGTACCATTACGTTACCGATCCCTAGCTCGCGGCCGAGAAAATCGATCGTCATGGTCGCGGCTGGACTACCTAGCGGTCAGCGGTTATCTAATACACAAGATTCGCGTCTTACACATATGGATTCACAAAGAATTGTTTAAAATTCTATTACATATAAATGTTTATATTTCCAATCTTAAGCATCGTCAGACAAAAGATTAATGGTGGATAAGTAAATCTAAATAGTTGAAAAAAAAATGTACACAAAACACAAACACAAAAATGATTAAACCTTTAAATGATGAAATTATTCTGCTTTAGGTTCATAATTAAAAACGGTAGATATTTCAGTATAACTGTCATTGAAAAGAGGGCTCTTTGTATATTGTCAAAGTTGTGAAATAGTTATATACTGTTTAAAAAATAAATAAGTTATAAAACTGCAAACATTTTAAGCCGAACATGGCCACGGATCTCAGTGTACATCCCCCGCATATGACCGTGAAGATCCCGGGTGAATAGACATGCATGCGATCCGCGGAAGTCTAATAACACTGGCTTCATGTGCTTCTACTTTATCAAACATGTTCATTGATCCTTTGTATGTTCACAATTCAATCTTGATAATAACTACAGAATTTATTTTGTTTACATATATTGGTTCAAGAACACATACCTTTAATAGAAATAAATTGGCTAAAAAAATAGTGTAGTTCTTTTTATCAGTTCTAAAAAAAGATAAGGGAGAGGTGTTGGCAAACTTAAATGCACTAATTTAGCATGGTGTTCAAAGTAAAAATAAATACTCTGAATTAAAGCGTTCAGAGAAAATGCAGTTCAAAATTAAAGTCCAGTGTTACAATACGTGTGGTAGGTGCTTGCACGATAGCGCAATAATTAAATGAAAACCCTCGGTGTGTGAAATTGAAGAGTCTAGTGACTTTTTTATAGGACAATTCACGTGAACTTTTGTGTAACAATATAATGTATATGTGATCGGGCTCGATGTTCTGATTATTATGTCATTGCACTTACCTGAATAAACGTAGTTTAGAGTTGAAACAGACTTTTGTATACAATGTGCTAAACATGATAGCGCAGCAATATTGAAACATGGTGTCAGAAGTCGAGAACATGTGAGTATCACCCGTGCTTACGGAACATTTGTGTAACCAGCTACATTAAGTGATAATCTTACATTTCTTTGTTCCCGAGATCGCGCCAAAACCAAAACAATGGAAAACGTACTGAAACCCCCCGAAACAATGGATTTCGATGCCAGAAGTTTATCACAAACTTAGAAGAAATGGAAGGAAGAAGTCCAACTGTACATATATATCAGCATGAAAAAAATTCGGAAACTCAAAAGGTAAAGCTCTTGCTGTATCTCCTCGGGCGCAAGGGAAGAGAAATACACAGCCCAGTGAACTTCCAAACGACAGACGAGCACGGAAATAAAGTCAACATCGAAGAAAAAACATAACAGTAAAAATGATCCTTGCCGAATTTGACAAACATTGTGATCCCAAGAAAAATGAGACAGTAGAGCGATACAAATTCTACAGCAGAAGTCAGCAGTCAGGCGATACATTTGATAAATTCTTGGTAGACATTAGAATCTTAGCAGACACATGTAACTTTGGAACGCTTAAAGAATCAAAGATAAGAGACCGAATCATCTGTGGCGTAAGTGATTCTGGGCTCCGGGAGAGACTCCTGAGGGTGAATGACTTGGACTTGGACAAATGCATACAAGTATGCAGAGCAACAGAGGTGTCAAAGGCCCAGAATAAAAAAATCGAACCTCAGGCAGCTGGAATATCGGTACACGTCGTGAACTTTCATAAGAAAAGTTTCAGCAAACCAACGCCACAGCGACACCAGCCTCAACACTACAGACAGGATCCAATTCAGTGCAAGTACTGTGGGAATCGTCACAAAAAAGGAAGACAGCACTGCAAAGCATATGGACACCAGTGTGAGAAATGTCATAAACACCACCACTTTGAGAAAGTATACAACTCAGTCAAGTGAAGTGTTCACCATATCCAAGAAAAAGATGACAAATCCGACTCGGACGACTACTAATCCATTTATCGTGTAGACCTTAGATACAACAGTGAATCAGTCAATGCCATCAACCAAGAAAATGAAAACAAAGTGTTTGCGTCCATGTCAGTGAATGGACAGCATGTAAAATTTCAAGTAGACAATGGAGCAACATGCAATATCATCCCCAAAAGATACCTGAGTGTCAATAATGTCATCACAGAGACTGACCAAATATTATCGATGTACAACAATACGACAATCAAACCACTGGGAAAATGCAACATGAAATTCATAAATCCGAAGAATGGGGGAAAGTACAAAGCACACTTTGTTGTACTTGATGGACCATGTCTGGGGTCAACAATTCTAAAGTTTTGGTAAAAAGGGACTTGCATGCCTTTAGTGGTCAATTATTTATATTTACATTCCACATATTCTTTGCATGTAAAGTGTACTGAACAATAAAATTGTAGCACACAAAGGTTAAAATGACGAGTTTTATTATATTGTCACAAACGTTGAACGTTGTAGACTGCAACATCATAGGCGAATGTCAAAGTTCACGCTTGTGGAAGTTACAGTGGGTCTTCCATTAATATGAACTTACCCTTAGGATAAAATAGGAATTTTAAGGTATAAATCACGTTTGCAGACAAAGCAAGAAATTAAAATATGTAAATATAAGCATTAAGAAATTATATTTTGAAAGATAGTCTCAAACTGCAGAGATGTGTGCATACAAATGTTCATAACGCACTAATGCTTGTTACTCAATTTGTATGCACACACCGCTGCAGTTATAACACTGTATCTTTCAAATAATGATTTAATGCTTAAATAATATTCAAAATTTTATCTATAATGCACACAACATGCATATAGTTTATTACTACAAGCATAAAATACACAGGTAACCATGAAGTTTTCAAGTTGAGTTAAAAATGTAAAATTGTAAATGGACAACACATGACAAATTGCAGTATGTTACCCGATAGACTCATGACATAAAAATGCATGTTCACTAAATGGCCATATTTGTCACCTCTCTACCCCGCTCCACCAAATGAAAAGCCTCAACTCCTGTCCCACAGGCAGTGAATTTCACAATTTAAGAAGAGGCCATTGTAGACATAATAAAAATTCATTTAGTTTATCTCAAACGACTGTGAAGGTAGAAAATATTATTAAATGCCATATTGGCCTTACCCAAGGGCCTGAACCCCTGACCAAAGGGGTCATAAATTTCATAATTTCAGTAGAGAGCTTCATGGACTTTAATTACCATGCATTTCGTTTTTTTCTCAATATATGTTGGAGTGGAGAAGAAGATATTTCAATATTTGGTCTTTTTTAATATTTGACCCCCACCCATGAGGCCCATGGGGTGGTAATTACCGTTAAGTAATTTCACAATTTAGATTTATCCTATCCTAGAGATACTTCACACCAAAAATATAGTAACAATTAGCATTGTGCTTTTCAAAAAGAAGTTTAAAATGTAAAATTGTTATAGGACGACGACGGACGATGACAAATTGCAATAGGTCACCTGAGTCACTCATTATATCAATTTGTACATTGAAATATCTACAAACAAAAAAACATGGCAAATGTCCTCACCAACTTAGTTTTTGTCTACGGTAATATTTGAAGGATGGAAGAGTTATAAAAAAGCTTACTTGCAACTGCTCTTAAATATTTCAGAAATAATGTATAAACTGCACTTTCGTTTCGTTTGCTGTTTGATCTCTTCTCTGAAAATTTTGGCTGCAAAAGTTGTATCACATCTTTAATTGTGAGTGTACAACTGCTTGGTCGAAAAAGATGGCGGAACATTGGCAAAACACAGCCAACCTAAAATTATCATGTATATTAAATATACAAGTAATTACAAAACATTATTATCTTTTGTTTATAAAATTAAGGTATAATATGTATATAAATTTTTTTTACTAATATGAAATTTAATTGATGGAGGAGACAACAGATTCCACACAATTTAAACCTTTCTTTAAATTGTGAACACATGCTGATTCAAATCTTCTGAGTTGTTGTTTGAAAAAAACCCTGTTTAGAATGCTTTCATCAAAAAATTTTGGCACAGGTCCATTCTGTAGCATACTTAAACCTGGAAATATGAAATTTACATAAATATGCAAGATAGCTTTGCCCTTCTAATAACCCAATTAATACTTGTACATGAACTTAGCATTAATCTAATTAATGTAATTAATGAAACTCACTATATAATATATACACATATTACTATTAGAACAGAGACTGCTTTGAATTCAAATGTATTTACAAAATTAAATGTATTTACAGTTAATTTACAGGTGTGCATCTTGGCTTTTATGATCTTCACATGATTAAAACTACACCAGGTGTAAATTTATTCATATGTTCATCCCCCCCCCCCCCAACACACACAAACAGTCAAAGAAATGTTCACAAAAGCCAAATACATGATGAAAAAGATTCATGAATTGGGTATGTCAGAGCAGGGTTTAAATTAATTGGCTTAACATGGGTAAAACAGATTATTTCCTATGTAGCTTGTAACACAAGCTTTGATTGGCTAATAAGCCGGATGTGAATTTCCTTACACCCGATTTGAACTGGAGGTAAATAATGACGTCACAGTGCAAAAATGTGACGTCACAATGCATTAAATATGTAAATGGTTTATCTTGAAAGTAAAATAAACCCTTGATTAGACAGGGGAAGCAGATTTATTTTGTTTTACAAAGGAAATAAATTTGTTATCCAGGTCTAATCAAGGGTGTACTGCGATTTATATTCCATACATCCTGAGGGTGTATGGATTACTAGTACAACCTGGGGTTAATCCCCGTAAACCCTTGACTGAACCTTGATAACTAATAGTCTAGATGCTAACTTATGAATACTTTATTTATTAAACTGTATCTTTAATTCATGTTATATTTTCTTTACGTTTTTGATAATTGATATATACATGTATACTCACCTATGAGTTTTCCAATCACAGTAGTCAGCAGTCATGAACTCTCGAAATCCTTTGTCGAAATATTTCTCTTTTATGGAAAAAAATGACAATAACAAACCGTCAACTCTTTTATGGCTAATAAAATTAGGGAGAGAAACTCTTTTCTGGGGCCTCTTTGATCAATGGCCGTCTGCCAAAAAAGAGGGACAACTTTGGGTTTTTTTTAAATCTGCCAATTTTGCTTAAAATTGTTATGAACTATACATGACAAGGAAAGCTTAAATATGTTTAAAAAAATAGAATTACTGTTTTATACACAAATTAAGTTTAACTGATAATCAAATTATTGGACAGTGCATATATGCAAGGATAGCTATTTTGAAATGAAGTTAATACATTAAAATTTATTTACCTCATCATAAAACTGCACTTCAAGTGTCTTCTGTAGATTTGATATGGAATTGACCTCTTCGAATCCAGTCTCAAATATGTTATTTTGTCCACTATAATGAAATTTGTATCTCCTTCATCACATTGTGTTTTGTCTGTGATTTCCAATTGTCTGCCACAAACAATAACATACTGTAAGTATCTGAGAATTTCTACAGGGTCCTGGATGCTTTCAGAAATACAATAATCTATGGCTTTTGCTATGATACAGTCCATCGGGCCTCCACATGTATCAGATGTGGTTCCTTGACTATCAATTTTAGCAGGGGTGACATCATTAATGGCTGTCTCTTTTGATTCAGTTTGATTTAAGATTTGAGATGAAAATTCTGTTTGAACGGAACTTCCATCAACAAATAAATCACCAGAACTAGTATTCACAGGAATGGTCAAGTGGCCAGGTCTTAATTGTTCAGGACTTTCTGGTCTCATATCACTGACAAAATCCTCAACTTGTTCAAAAGCAGTTTTCTGATCTATCACTTCTTCAAAGTCACTTTTTTTAATGGAAAAATCTTGTGTCAGGTGTGGGTCAGGTAATTCATCCTCACTTTCACTGATTAGATTTGCCCGGAGTTCACATGCATGTAAATGTTCTTTAAGTTCCCGAACACTTAACATCTGCCTGCAGTAATGACAGTGGGCTTTTGATTGTTCCTGCTCGTTATGTTCATTTACTGGATCTGTCGACAAGCTTCTTTGAATTGGTCTGACGTATATTTTTGCTTGATTTCCCAAAAACTTCTTTAAAGTCATTGCATTTCATTTACAGTCAATTACTGTTAAGTCACGACAATTCTGTCTGCATTTTAAAAGCTCAAACCCTCCACAAGTCTGTAACTGAGGAATTCCTAAATTCTCAGATTTCTCATCTATGGCATCTGAAGATATTTTTGCCATTACCTCAGATTCAGTGTCATTGGTTGAAAAGCAGATTTTTTTCGGTCCAAGGCCAGCCTTGAAGTTTGTTTCCTTTTCAGTGCAGTTGGAATAGAAGTTGAATCTTTGTTTGGTAAACATACAACTGTAACTGTCCAACGTCTATTAAGGTAACTCCAGTGTTTTAGAAATTCGTGTCAAACCAAACATTTTTTAATTTTAATAGTTAAAACAACTTATAAACTTACTATAAGGACCAAAATATTTATACCTTTGCATGTTTGTTTTCCTACAGTGAGCTTCAGCTCACAAGGTCCAAAAACTTAACAGCCAAAATTTAACACCATGATGCATGATCTCATTATTTATTAAATTATGAACCAAAATACATCATGTTAGGTTATAATTTAAGCAAATAAATTGATTATCATTAAATTATAAAAATTTTATTGATTTTCTACAGAAAATATAAAAAATATTACATTTTTTCTTGCCACGACCTTCCCCAAAAAATCACAAAATTGCATATTTTTGAAAAATTCTAAAAAATTATTCAGTTTACATACATTTTTTAAAGAATATTTATTAAGAGTTACATATTGTGTTAACAAAAAAACATAGTTTATCAAAATTGACCATCTAGTTTTTGCTTGATAGTCTCTTGAACATGTGAGCCCCCATACTGAAAATGTAAATTTTACAAGTTGTTTTTGTTAACTTTGGGAAAAAATGAAATGTACCAAAAAGACACAATCTAACAGTCACTTAAATTGATATACTCAATGAAACTGTATTATACATATAAAATTAAGGTCGAGACTGCCAAAAATCTCATATAGTTGAGTGCACTAGTACCCCCTTCCCCTTTCTGTCAAATACTTTCCATCCAAGTTTTTTAACATATTTATATGTAGATTAAACACCAATCAGTGTTATGTAGTTTTAATTACACAAGTACTTACTTATCATCTCCTTGTCCCGGAGGACACATGAGGTTGTCAAGCTACATAAACGCAGGGTAATTGTTGGAGGAGAATGTATTCAATACGTACAATTATATTACACACTCATTTACCTTTTTACATTTCGCTGCTTTCCTTGCTTTCTCCGATTCCTCTAAACGACGGAGATGCTATATTTTTACAAATTTTCCACTTTTTGACCAAACCATAATTATTCTAAAACACTTCTTGTGTGCCAAAATTATAACCGGAAATTTAGCACGCCGTGTAAAAAAAGAACCGGATCCGAAAGACACTGGAGTTACCTTAACTATTCAACGCGGCTTTTTGTTGGATGTGGATACCTTGTTAGTATTCCTTGACCTTTTTCCTTTGCTTTTACCCATAAAAAGGACATCCCTTTGGGACTTTATCAGATCAGCTAAATTCGTAGTTTTTTCCCTCACTTTTTCTTCAATTTTAATTCTGTCTCCTAGGGCATTTACACCTAATCTAATTACCTGATCTTCACTCAAACTCAAATAATTTGAAATTTCAATTTTTTCGGATTCCAATGTCGGGATTAAGTTACTTAACTTTAATTATCTTCATCGGCATGTTTGTCGGTTCCGCCATTTTCGTCAATAATGGTACGTTCGGTTGAGGTTAGGTCGTACATGTATACAGATCATCTCGTTGGCTTATATACTTATTACTTATTATGCTAGAAAAAAAGGAACTAGCAATTGTGTATTAAATAGAATTTGATATGATTAATTCTTTTGTTTTAATTTCAAAATTTTGATATAATAGCGTTTAAACTCAGTCGTCAAAAATAGGAGGAGTTCCGAGTGATCACCATCATATAAAAAAGCACTATCTTCATATAATAAATCACCATCTTCACATAAAAAAGCACCATCTTCATATAATAAAGCACCGTCTTCACATGAAATAACCACAGCATAATATAATAAAGCACCATCTTCATATAATAAAGCACCATCTTCACATGAAATAACCACAGCATAATATAATAAAGCACCATCTTCATATAATAAAGCACCATCTTCACATGAAATAACCACAGCATAATATAATAAAGCACCATCTTCATATAATAAAGCACCATCTTCACATGAAATAACCACAGCATAATATAATAAAGCACCATCTTCTCGTAAAATAACCACACAAGGCAGCTATGGCGTTTCATAATTAACTATGATTTTCATAAAATATGATAAAGATGGTCTCATAAAGGTGATTCCTCATAAAGGTGATGCCTCGTCTCGGTGAGCTTTGTAATATGTGATTACCTATGTTTAGGTTTGTATTTCAAAAGGGATAATCGATCCTCTTTAGCTAAATCATCAATTGCATTTTGTACAGAGTGCGGGCTGTAGCCCCTGACACATAAGTGGGATTTTAGGAGTTTACTTTGTTCAGAGTATAGTTCTTGAGTTGAACAAATACTTCTGACTCTGGTAGCTAGGCCTTTTGGTATGCCTCTAAACGTATGAGGTGGGTATAGTCCACTAATGCATTTTCCATAGGCGGTAATGTTAACGTTCGGGCTCATAGCTCCGGCCCTAATTTTCGTTCAGCAACGAGGGACCTCTTGAATAAAAGCTCATCAAATTGTCTCTCTCCTGTTAAAATTTCGTGGTGTGAAGTCAGATTTTCTACGGTACATAGTCACATCATGAAACATTTATTTACGCAAATTTAATGCATATCTATAGTTATAAATAAAGAACTGGAACCTACCGGGCATTAATACAACTCCCTTACAATGCAAACTAATATTAGATAGCTAGACACTGCTTGAATAAAGTATTTTTCCTCACTGGAAACTTTCTGCTTCTCTACTTTCACTTTTACTCGCTTGAAATGATCGCACTAAAAACCCAAAGTGATATTTGGTCTAAAAATTAATAAAATGTCTTCTTATCTCATTATTAGTAGGAACACATATACATTTTTATGTTTATTTTTTATAAAAACTCAAAATAAATTACAATCAAGTTAAAATCACAATTTCTTTAATTTAAATTGATTTTCTGAAAACCCGGGGGGGGGGGGGTTGTGATGGATTTTTTCCTATAGAATATGTTATTTAAGTGATTAAACTTGCTAAACTTGTTGGAAATTTAGTTTGTTCAGATAAATGAAAAGATGTACAAAAGAGAAATTCACATTTATCACAATAATTGCAAATAAACAAGGAATATGCCTTACCAGCATGGGGCTCAATACTGGGTATAGTCCACTAATGCATTTTCCATAGGCGGTAATGTTAACGTTCGGGCTCATAGCTCCGGCCCTAATTTTCGTTCAGCAACGAGGGACCTCTTGAATAAAAGCTCATCAAATTGTCTCTCTCCTGTTAAAATTTCGTGGTGTGAAGTCAGATTTGTTTTCCGGCAAAATGCGTCTGTATTGAAAAACTCTGAAAATGAAAGTAAAAGTAGGGAATTTCACAGTTTTGGAAAGGGTGTACATCAAACAATTTCAATTCTTTCCTTCAAATGATAATTTAATTTTGACACTTGCTTTTAAAATTGCAAATCCTCTTTTCTGACATGTGTCAAGCATTCTGATTTAAAATGTCCCAATAAATGTATATACACTCTGCAAGAATAGGAACTATTTTGCTTAAAGGCACTACTTTGTTGTCCTACCGATTCTAAAAATAGTTAGAGGGATATACCCAGGTGGGTGACAGCTAGACGTCATTAAATAGAGGTGGGAATCTGTAGGTTTAGTATGAAGATTGATATCGAGTTTACCATCGACTAAAGTTGAAGTAGTGTCAAGAAACGTATTGTTCAGTGAGGAAATTTCAGTCGTAAATTTGATAGAATGATGGAAAGAATTGACAAAGGTAATAAAATCATCGAGGTTGTTTCTGTTGTCAACCCACTTTATTTCGATGTCGTCTATGAAGCACAACAAACTAAGAGGTTTGAAAGGTGACTGTGTTAGTAGGTTGCGCTCTAGATTACCCATGAATATATTGGGATAAGATGGTGCCATTTTGGTGCCCATAGCAGTGCCACTAACTTGAAGGTAATGTTCTCCATTGAACATAAAGTTATTAAATTTAAGAACATGCTGTAGGTGCTTGATGAGAGATTCAGTTGTTCCCTAGCGTCCCATACTTCTTTACAGGCTGCAATACCTTCATGCGGGATGTTGGTGTAAAGGGATGTAACATCCATCGTCACGAGAATAGTATTATTTGGAAGATTTGAAAATGGTGTTTTGTTAAGATAATCTGTTGTGTCTTTAAGATATGATGGTAAATTTTCAACATGCATGTGGACGGAGGTGAAGGTCAATAAACTCTGAAATTTTTTCTGTGGGATGTCCAATGGCACTTACTATGGGACGTCCTGGCATTCCAGGTTTTTGGATTTTTGAAAGAACATAAAATTGGCCGGTCTCACAGTTGATTGGAAGAAGTGTAGTGTACACATTGTACCCAATTTCATTATTTTCAAACATAGTATCTAATGTTTTGGTAATAGTATCTGAGAAGTCATCTGTAGGATCAGTGTCAAGCTTTTGGTAAAAACGTTCATCTGATAATTGTCTGTATGCTTCTGCAAGATATAAATTTTGTCTGGATGCCTCCTCATTCTCCTACCCACATATCAAGTAAACTCACAAATGTGTTGAAAATTTTATTGATCAGAAAATGATTATATCCTGATCAAAACATATAACCATTAATGTACGTCATATTTAGTACATACCAATAATTTGAGTAGAACAAAAATCAAAATACTGTAACTGTAAAAAGCATATATGTTAAAACAAACAGAATATTATACAAGGTAAACTATGCATTCAAACACATAAGTACATTATTTATAATACAAACTGATGGCAGAAGTTGGGGGAATAGGCCACCAGTTGGGAGGTTTGTAAAATTCGCCCAACTACCCCACCAAGGTCACTGCAAACACATCAAGGCTCTTCTACGTCACCAAGACAATAATTGACTAAAAGATTTATGATGTAAATACAAGACTAAAAAGTAAACTTAAACAGCATAATGAGTTAAAAAATTAAAAGTTCATGTAGCAAGATGAGCAGATCCCTTTTGTGATATAGAGTTAATGTGAGTTACTGCCCCAAGCAAGTAACAATGATTTTTATTATACTTTCATTTTAAATACTGAAATCTGATTGGTTTAGACGCAGTTGACAATCCGTTCCCATACCCTCAACGTTAGCAACACACCTGGCTTCGCGTCGGTTGACAATGGTTTTCTCGGGCTGTCAATTTCAACTGGTACCCTCCCAAGCAGGCACTATTTATATAACACCACTCAAAACTAACTACAGCTACCTACCAAAACAAACTTATGACACATCTCAAAGCGTCACCAGCCCAAGCAGGTAACACTGTCTAGCATGGTTTTAAATTAGTGCATTCATACAACTGTACCGCACATATCATGTCAGAATGATCATTAGTTACAATCATGCAAGACAGCTACAATACATACATGTATATAAATTATAAAATAACCACTTAGAATATAATATGACCGCGCAATTAGAGTCCAAAGTTTCAATGACATTTCAAACACATTGTAAACCAGATGGCACGAATTTCACAAAGTCTGGAATAATTGAATGAAATGTTAGTAAAGATAAAGAGAGTGTTTTGCTACCAGTCCAAGCGGGTAACAAGATAAGAAGTAGAACAATGAAGTACAAGCCCAAGCAGGTACTTTCGCTCAAAAATTAGACGACAAATATTTAGAGTGCATTATGAGTGGGGTCTGATATATTTTTGGAAGGCATTTGAATTCCATCTCCCTAGAGATCTAATTTGAGCATCAGATAAACCCCTCTCAGCTGCTGATGTTGCAGCCCCTATTCTGAAGCTGTGCCCCTTGTAGCGTTTACTATCTAGTCCGCATATGCTCAAGCATCTGTGTAGAGTTTTGTCAAAGCATGAACGCATTACCGGTGCCCCTGATTTTGTTAAAAAGAATGGACCTTGCTCATCAGAGCATGAACATAAATAAAATAATATGGCCTCAATTGCAGATTTACCGCAATCTCCATGAGAAAAAGTTATGTATTTTGGAAGGCCGGCTGAATTGTGTTTATATTTTTTAAAACAAACAGTAGCCCTTGCAACCACACCATTTTCTTTTGCAAAGAATACATCAGACAATTGAATGACATCTGTAACTTTTTCAGATGATGAACAGACAAGCTCACGAATACGGGCAAAAGTTGAAAATGCAAATAGAAAAATAGCTGCGTACAATTTCTGATCATATTATCAGTAAGTGCCTGTGGAATACTATCAAGAATCTGAATCAAAATCTGATGAGTAATAGGTAGTCGAATGTCAAAAGTATTTCCTAACCGATATGCTCCTGCGACTAATCTTTGAATAAAAAATAATTGAGCAGGATCAGAATGACCTGCTACTTTGTGTAGATAGCCTATCGCAGATAGATAAGTTAAGATTGTTTTGGGGGGAAAAGACTGGGTATACAAATTAGATACAAATAAAGCTATATTTGACATACTAAAGGGCAAATAGTTTGGAATGTCATATATTACACAGAAAGTATTAAACATTGTCCATGCCCTGCTATATGTAGCTTGTGTAAAGGGGGCTAAAGCTGCAACTGCAAGTTCTTTAATGTTGTCCAGAAGTTGTCTGGTGCCAGATCCACCGGGACTTCTGTTGGGTGCTTTTGAGCATCTGGTGCCAAACGGTGGAACTCTGCAACCTGTAACCGAGACAAACTATCTGCTAAAACATTTCTTTTCCCTGAAATATGTTTAGCTCTGAAAACTATGTTATGCTTGAGGCATTGCAACACCATAAATCTAACCATCTGCATAACATTTGAATCTTTACTTGTCTGCTTATTGATTTCAGCCACTAATGCCTCATTGTCAGTGAAAAATAAAATTGAATGATTGGCCCACAACTTCCTCCAGATTGCAATAGATAGTATAATTGGGTAGAATTCTAATGTCGTTATATTTATAACCTTCCAAACTTCAGGAAAGCTACCAAAGAAATACTGCCTCCCATATATACCTGCAAACCCTTTAGATTGGAGCTGCATCAGTAAACAGATGCAGAGTGTTGCTTAAAATAAACGTTTCATCAAGAAACATTGTTTTGCCATTGTAACTATCAAGAAAAACTAGCCACATTGCCATATCGTCTTTGCATTCCTTGTTTATTGATACAAATTTCTGATTCTCTGAAACTTTTCTTTCACCGTGCATGCTTTCTTGCTTTGATATTGATATTGATATAATAAATTTCGACATTTATCCACTTTGTCTGTTGGCAATTGTGTTTCTTTCTGCTTAACGTCTATAGTAATACCAACAAATTCAATAACCTGTGTTGGCAGTACTGTTTTGTCTGCTGCTAATGGAATCCCTATATCTGCACAAACATCTAAAAACTTTTTAAATTTGCTTAAAGCTGACTGCTTATTACTTTCAATAAAAAGGAAGTCATCCAATATATGAACTACATGCGCTATATCCAGTTTGTTATGACCTATTCATTCAATTGCAGTACTAAATTCTTCAAAGATTTTGCAGCTAGTTCGACATTCCATTGGCAGACATTTATCAAAATAATATTTACCCTCCCAGTAAAACCCTAACAGCTCATAGTCTTTAGGCGCCACTGGTTAAATCCTAAAAGCTGATCTAATATCGGTTTTACAACAAAAGGCTGTATCACCAATGTCTTTAATGCATAAAATAGCATCATTTATAGCCGAATATTGAACTGATGCAGCCTCGTCCGAAATACCAGCATTAACCGAGCCCTCTTTTTTGTCAGGAAATGACAAATGGTGAATCATCCTGAACTGACCTGGGGATTTCTTTGGTACTATGCCTAATGGAGAAATTTTAATTGAAGGAATAGGAGGGTCAGAAAAGAGGCCTTGTATACGACCTGCTTGTAATTCTTTAAAGATCTTGTCATTAACTACCTCCTTATTCTCTAGTGCTGACTTAAGATTAGGACTAAATTGATAACCCCTTTTTCCTTCAAATTCAAGATGAAAACCAGATCTAAAACCCTTTAGCAAAAACTGAGCTGTGTCCGGGTCATTACCTATCAAATAATTAGCCAATTTATTAACATTAATTGACGTCGGCAAAGCATGAAACCGTTTACTCCTATCACTTTGTGACTGTTTTGTACTTGATGAAGTGGGTTTATTGTTGAAGGATGATTTATCATCTCTGCTTCTCCAGCATTGGACTTTTGGGTGTGGTTTAGAGCATGAGGCACAGATGTGTGCGTATTTACAATTTGGGTACAAGGCTTTCCTTCGTTGAATTTTAAGCAAAATCGGAGAAAGGAATGGCTCCGAAAGAAATTGGTGGTAATGGATGGGCCCCCCAATTTTTTTATTAATGCCCTACTGTACAACACCTGGTCCATTTGACGCCAATACAAAGAACTATCTGCCTGTTTGGCCTTTCGAAATGTAACATCATAACTGTACCAGTCACCCCCATCCTTTTGAATAGATCTTATAAGATCCATATAAATCGCTAAATCCTCAGGCAGGTCACTGTTACCTTTGCTCCCCTGTCTCAAAACAGATGCAACTATGCTGAATGCATCTGTCCATGCCTCAATTGTAAGATACTTTTTCTTTTTACCTGACGACAACCCAACCCTTCCATTGTGTTTTACCGAAAGATGAAAATCATAGGGTTCAAGATCTGAAGGGGGGGGGGGTCAAGAATATCAGCCATGTCTACAAACTCATTGGCCCTAATCTTTTCTTGTAATTTAACATTATTCTTGGTATACAGTGGCCTGCCTAAAGGTTTATAGCTAGTGTCAAAAAATTTGTTCGTACTATCTGGTTTTTTGGTTGCAGTAGCAAATAACATAGCTGGCAGTTGTAAAGAATCTATGATAGTTGTTGTATTGGATGATGTCTTCTGTTGTGCTTCATCAGGAGACGCAGTTGCCACTGTCTGTGAAAGTTCATTGTTTTGTTGTTGATCTGGGTGACCTGCAAGTATTCCAGCTTTTTGGAGTTCTCCAAAAACACTTTGTGTTACCGCAGCCGTGATAAACTGTACCATTGAAGGGTCTGTAGAACTGTAGTCATGGTCCTCATCATTCCTGGGGCTGACTGTCTTATCTGAAATCCTCCTTCTTTTACTCGTCCTACTGGCTGTGTTTGCTCTCTTGCTTCTTTGGTCCCATCCTTCTTTAGAGGGCTGTAATATATACAGAATAGTTAGTTGGCAGTAGCTTAACTGGACATAATCTTCGAAACGAGACCAAATTACACGGCGCATAAACATATTCTTGGTTATTCTTATTAATATTATAATTATAAACTATATGTCATAACTGACTTCCAGTCAAATATGTCAAAATACATGACATGTTCAGGTAAACCAAATTACATGGCTCATAAACATATTCTTAGGTATTCTTATTAATTTTATATGTCATAACTGACTTCTGGTCAGATATGCCAAAATACATGGCATGTTCAGTTAAATTAGGCCAAAGTACATGACCAATAATTTATATAGAGTGCTTATATAAATTATATGTGTTTTGTGTAAATAAATTTACCAACATAGTTCAAAAGCAACAACTTCAGCCCAAATAATCAGTGGTTTATTATCTACCGTATAGCATGGAGTAGTGCCAGTCGCAAACTTCTATAGAATTTTTTGGTTCCTAATGCGGTCAAATGTACACCATCCTTGTCCAAAACATCCAGAGGACTGTTCATAAGCCTCACGTGTCTCCCAAAGGTCATATTTTCGTCTGTATCTATCAAATCTTTTAACAATTTGTTCACAATAGTCCTGCGGCTTTCATAAGTATGCACATTAACACCTCTCGTTGTCCGACGAACGAACAGCTCACAAATAAATACATGCTTGAGGTGTCCATGATGCCCCATCAATGTTTCCATCCATTCCTTCTATTCACACGCGAATACTTTGGTCTTGTATGCGGAATACATAAATCGTTACCTCCAAGCTGAACAATAATAATCTTAGGGCGAAACGATCTGATTTTTTCTGCGAAGATATGGTCCTCTTGCAATTTCCGTAGAGTTCCGCCGCTCACTCCGTGAAATCTCACTACACTCAAACCAAAGTTAGGTAATAATTCCGAGCTATGTCCAATAGAACGTCCGAGCCGCCGTATAAAACTGTGTTCAACTAAGAACACGTCGTTCATTTTTACGATTTACTCTACTGAGTACAGTCTCCAAATCAGAGTAAACAAACAATGGCGTCCGAGTTCAGCCTGCGCAGTGAACAAAAAAACAAACCAATAAATTTACCTCTATTATGACACGATAGCAAGCCAAAGAAACACACGACGACTCTACCACAAGTATGAATTGTAGAAATATTTCCGATCCGTGTGGTTAATTTGCGTTAACATTAAAAAAAATCGACAAGTCACAGACTGTACATTTTGTAGACTGATAAAACAAAAGTGACACTATCTTTCAGCCAGTCAGATTGCTTCAAATTCAGCATTACAACTGAGGGGCTCCCCATGGGGAAAGCTGCACATGTTAAAGTAATGCTATTTATATCTACAGATTAAAAATACATTCGTCTGCATAAAACCATTTATAATTATAAATTGCATTTATCCATCACAACTATTGTCGCCCCTTTATCTGCTATTTTAATGACGATGTCTTCCCGGTTCTTTAGGATTTGTAACGCTGATCTTTCTTCTTTATTTAGATTATCTGGGTTTCTGTGGTGTTTGGAAAGGAATTTCTCGATGTCTGACTCGACAGCTTCTATATACGATCCTAAGGCTCCACATTTGCCAGGGGCTGGTTCCCAATTGCTCTTAGGCCTGTACAGTTTTTGGTTTTCAAGGCTTTGTCATCTACATCAGAACTTGAGTCTTTTCTAGAGAAATGTTCTTTAAGTTTAAGTCTACGGAAAAATGCCCGAGTGTCCTCTCTGACATCTCTTTTGTTTACTTCCCGGGGTGTAGGACAAAAGTTAAGGCCTTTGGAAAGTAGAGATGTTTCAGATTCGGTAAGAGAGACACTAGAAACGTTAAGTATAGGACAAACCTTAGCGTTAGAATTTTCCCCGTCTGTGGTTGGAAATGGTTTCCGTACAAAGCGTCTAGAACGGGCTGCTTTGGATTTCTTTTGAGACGCGTTAGTAATGTTGTTTGTCCTGCTGTCAGATTTTGAACTGACATTATCACTTTTCCTGTGTATTTTGTAAGTTATTTGCGAGGGCCTCATTGTAAGTACGGATGATATTGTTGGCTTCCTTCACATCAACGTCAGAGTTAGTTTGGGTAAGAGATAAATTAAGAGCTCTGATGTTGTTCTCGTATTGTCCTAACTTGTAATGGTCCCAAGAAAGGCAGAGTGACATAAGTTCTTTTGAGCATCTCTTGAGGATGCTTTCCCAGCGTGTCATGATTTTTTTAGAAACATGACCAATATTTGGTTAAGAATTGATTTTGAAACCTTTTGGTATGTGTCTCACTGTAAGAATGCTTGATATTCTATGTTGAGATTTGACAGCTTTTTATGTTATTTTTTCAGAAGTTTAAATGTTTGGCTGTTTTGAATTGACATTTTTAATGCGTGCTTAAAAGAACAGAAGATTTGAAGATGGTGTTTTGTTAAGATATTCTGTTGCGTTCTTAAGATATGATGGTAAATTTTCAACATGTGGACGGAGGACAAACCTGGAATGCCAGGACGTCCCATAGTAAGTGCCATCGGACATCCCACTAAAAAAATTCAGAATTTATTTACTTTCTCATCCGTCCACATGTTGAAAATTGTGTTTATGGATTAGATTGGAAGTCTATCAAAAAAGCAAAATGCGTCAGCACAGGATTAAATCAACTGTAGAAAAATAGATGCAGCCTTATTCAGGCTAAGAAGTTGCAAGTTAAATAGTCGCAGCCTTTTTCAGGCTAATTGACCATGCCTTATTTAGGACTTAGTGTTGTGTTACTTATTCAGAAAACCTTAGCTCTTATTCAAGACCAAGCACAGCAACGACTCTCTTAAAATCAAGATAATAAGCATTAATATAGACAATAATCAATTTACAAACATAAAGCGACATCTATACAATTTAACAATTTATACAATTAAAGGACGATAATTACAAAATTACATTTACATTGATAATAAAGTCGCTTTCATATTGTTTATAAAAAGTCCATAACATAACCCAAGCCTCTTGTTGATTCGTCCCGAATCGCGAAAATAAAGTTACATTAAATGTTCACTATTAACTAAATTCGAAAATGGTCACTCAAAGTCCGTCCAGTCTTATTCGGATACGCACCGTTTACGAACGATAACTCCATTGCACTGGTTGGAAACATCACAACGGCTCGCCTTTCCATATTGCACTGTACGGCGGCATCCTTACGCAGGTAGATAGCATCCGTCTGGCATCCAACGTTCCTGGCAGTTTGATCGCGTCGCGGCGCAACGGAAATTTCACAGGGGGATCAGCATCCGAGGATATAACAGATATCAAACTGTCAGTGTTGTTGTTCTTGTCACGTGATGATCCGGTCGCGGCCGGCCTGTCCTTCTTAGGGTTGAAAACAGGAATGGGCTGAGTTCGGCGCCGGGTAGTACAGTCTTCATCTATCCGTTGTTTAGATCTCTCTAAATCGGTGTGCGCAAGATGGCGGCGCTCGCAATGCCTCTTAATGTCTGCTGATCTCTCAGAAGTGTAGTCATGGTACTCGCACCTCATCCTTTTGTTTTGTTTACGCCCAACGTGGTCTAGCACTTCTTCAGGGCTCTGGAAAATTTCTATACATAGCGGACACTTATGCATTGCATATACTTTACACACTGTATTTTTCGTCCTGGCCATACAATCGCAAGTTTGCAAATGACAGTCACAAGCAGTGATATTTGGATTGAGCGGCTCTCTCTTTGATGTCTCGGCTACTCCCGACACGTGATACAATTGAAAATCTTCAAACCGTCTCGGAGGTCAAAAATCATAAAATAAATGAAAGTAGATATTAGTCTCTGTTTTGTATTTCAGAATTTAATATTTGGTGTGTTAAGGACATTAGATGTTGCATTTTCATCTGCTTTATGAACTGAACTGAATATAGAAAGTATATATATAGTTGATAAAGTTCATCGATGATTCCTACTTTTCTTTCCATAACCTTTACTATTTTTTGTTCCCTGTGTGTTCGTTGATCAAAACTTCGTAAGACCAACTAAGACCCACACCATTGACGTTGTTTGAATTTAGTGATCTTTGATCCCGATTACTTTGATCCCAATCAGTGTTACTAATTGATGTAGGGATCAGAATTCAAAACATAAAAACTACTGTGGAATCATATTAATTCGTTGGGGCTAATGTTTGTGGGTAGGCAAATTTTTTTGGTATGTTGGGACGATATTTCGTTGGTAGTGTAATCAGGATAATTTTAATAAATATGAAACAAATGATTGTATATAGGTTCCTGGGGATGTAAATTCCTGGGCAAGGGATACCCACGAAAGCCACGAACATTGGTCCCCAGCGAACAATGATGATACCTCAGTAGTCGATAAACTTAATTTCAGATAATTTAACTATGATAAACTTATCACCGAAATTTCTTTTCTTTTTTATTTTTGGAGACTTCATTGAATAAAAAATTATTTAATCAATTTAGAATCTACATTATCTTAGAATGATTGCATAGTAATCTAACAAATTGTAACATTGTAGTTCTTGCGAAGAAGATTGTAAAACATTTCCCCTATAATTTCTATGTTATAAACCACAAACCAAATTTTCAAAGTTTCGCAATTATCTCCCTTTTAGAACGGGTTGTGTCCTTTATTTTAACAATTTAGAATCCCCTTCCCATAAGGATGCTTTGTACCAAGTTTGGTTTAATTTGGCAAAGCGGTTTTAGAGATGAAGTCAAAAATGTGAAAAGTTTACAGACGGACGGGCGGACAACGGACAACGGGTGATCAGAAAAGCTCACTTGAACCTTCGGTTCAGTTGAGCTAAACAGTGGTTTGGAGACTCTACCTCCTATATGTAAACAACTCAATGAAGACATTTAAATGCATACCTTCATCACCTGCATATGGTGTTTTTGTCTCTCAGTTAATTCGATACGCAAGGGCATGCTCTTCGTATGAACAGTTTCTAAGGCAAGCTACTGACAAACAAGTTGATAAAACAGGACTATCAACAATCTCGTTTGACGTTATCTTTTCGTAAGTTCTATGGTCGATACAACGACCTTGACAGCAAATAAAATCTTCCACTGGGTCGCATGCTGACTGACGTATTTCATACTAATTGTTAGACCATAATTAATCACCTAATTGTGTACGGACTTTTCCGTTTTCACGATTACGACAAAGAGCACACGGCGTGTGTGACCGCTTTGCAGAGGATGCTCACTCCTCCATGGCACCTGATCCTGCCTCTAAGGGTTTCTAGAGGTCTGTGATTGCTCTGCTTTGGACTATTGATTGAATACCGAATTGTCCACGGGTTTTTCTCCGTTTTTCTCGATCAAGATATTTTTACCAAATTAAAACAATTTTCCCGGTAATGACATTTTTACTGATATGACATTGAGCGCACGGCGGATGTGACCGGTCGGCAGAGAATGCTTACTCTTGGCACCTGATCCTACCTCTATTTTTTTTTTTTAGAAATCCGTGTTCGCTCTGCTCTTGTTTTGTAATTTTCCTTTTGACTATGAATTTGAACACTGTTCGTTATCACCACATGTCATGTCAAAAAAAGCTAGGCGCAGATGAAAGATCGATTCAATTTTAAAATATTTTACGTAAAATTGGTAGAGAATATAAGTACCAATGGGAATACTATTTGGGAAACTGTGCCTTCTTTCGATGATTTGATGAAATGTTTCACCAATATCTTTAATAAACGAAATTTCTATATCAAGCACATGCAAGAACCTCAAAGTATATGACATTACAAAAGATTTTTCTTAAAATATTTATGATTTAACGGCATCAATTACCAGCGCCGATGCGATTAAATTAGATACGTTGGAATGTTAGGAAACGCACGTCAAGTGACAACGAGGTACATATGACGACGTCACAAAAATGCATCATATATAATATTTAACATTGTTTTCGATATATGTTATTCAGATTTTAAGGAATACTCCTGGTTAAAGTAATTTTTTGTTGATTCAAATGATATCGTTTTTCAACATAAACATTGCTGCGTATATTTGCTCGTTTTTGAGGAGATGCGTGGACAAGAATTCAGAAAAAATGACAAAATGGCGAATAAGTCCAAACCGGAAGTTATTTTTACAAAATCGAAACAGATGTATAAACTTCAGATAATAAGAGATCGATGCTGAAAATTTGACGAAAATTGGACGGCCCATCTCCGAGACACTTCTGCACAAAAGTTTTAAAGAAAAAAAAAAGAAAAAATTGAAAAAGAAACAATAGAATTATAGAAGAGTGTTCTGCTGAGACGGAAGACCGTAAAATGTGAAAGGAAACAATAGAATAATAGAAAGGTCTTCCGCTGAGACTAAAACAAGTGGCCTTCCGTTGAAAATGGAAGACCCTAATAAAAAGAAACAATATTAAAAAGAAAAAATTGAGTCTGCTGTTGGAAACGGAAAACTCAATAGAGAATGCCCCCAAGAAAACAATATTGTCTTCCGTAGGAAATGGAAGATTATGAAGAATTTCCATCAGGATCAGGACAAGGTCTTCCGTTGAAAACGGCAGACCTTAAAACTGAAGAATATCTATCATGCAAAATCAGTGCAAGGTCTTCCACTGGAAACGGAAGACCATGACTATAAATCACTTGACTTATGCATTCAAGTTTTAATCAACAATTGAATTGCTAAGTTTACCGTTCTAGACATTAAAAATGGAACGCATGAAATTGTTTATTTAGAATCGTAACAAAATTCTTTTAATCCGATTATGAGTTATCAGGTATTTATTATTAAAAATTCATTATATTTGTACTGCAGTAATAACTGTTTACATTTACAGGTTAAGACTGACAATGTCTTGTAAAAAAAGCAAGCCAAATGAACACTGCTCTCGAGTACTTCCTTTTGGAGAGCAGCAATGGACATCATATATGGGAAATAAAGGTGACAGTCATTGGAAACCAAGATTTATGAAATAAAGGATGCTGTTAGTTCCTGAAATGATCGCCTGTTTTAAATTAAGGATCAATGTGAAGTTCATTATATATTTGCGAAGTTGTTTCTTGTCTCACAGATTTTCAATAGTTAGCGAGTTTATATTTTACATCATATCATTTGGTGTTTGTTATAATCTATTAGATATATATATATATATATATATATATATATATATATATATATATATATATATATATATATATATATATATATATATATATATATATATATATATATTTATGTGATATCAATAAAAGGAGGGTCATTTTTAAAATCTTAAAATCGAAAAGATGCAATATATATTAGCTTCAAGACACACATTGTTGAAAAGGAAGAGAGCATGATAAAGAGACTATGGGGTTATAAGGCCTACTTTAACTCATACAAATCAAATTCTAGAGGAGTAGCTATACTTTTCAATAATAACTGTGCTATTACAATACTTAATGAACACAATGATAGTGATGGTAATTTTCTTCTATTAGATGTTACCATAGATAGCCTTTTTTATTAACAAATATATATGGACCTAATTTAGAGTCACCAGCCTTTCACATAAACCCTCTTAATAAGATTCAAGATATTTACTCAAACCAACATATAGTTATTGATGGTGATTTTAAATTAGTTTTTGATAAAGACTTAGACTCCATGAACTATAAGAACCTAAATAATCCCAAATCAAGATTTGAAGTCTTAAAGATAATGGATACACTTAGTTTAAAAGATGTATTTCGTGAGCATAATCCAACTCTAAAAAAATCACTTGGAGGAAAAAAAACCAATTAAACAGGCTAGACTTGATTTTTTCTATATCAGAATCATTACTCAACCTATCTCTCTATGTAAAATATGAAAACAGTTACCGCCCTGACCATTGCCTAGTTGTCTTGTACATAAAAACAAATGAATTTCTAAAAGAAAGGGTTTTGGAAATTTAATAATTCTCTTCTTAAAGACAAAGAATATGTATATCTAATTAAAGAAAAAATAATGTATGTAAAACGGCAGTATGCCTGCCCAGTGTACAATTTTGAAAATATTGAAACACTAGACGATAATAATATACAATTTATTATAAGTGACCAATCATTCCTTGACACATTACTGATGGAAATTAGAGAAAAACTAATATCCTATTCAACTTATAAGAAAAAGAAAACAACAGAACTAGAAAAAACAATTAGAACAAGAGATTGTGCTTCTCGAACAGAATTTTACAGATGAATCTAATTCAAATAAACAAACAGAATTAGAACTTATTAGAAAAAACAGATTGCAAGGTCAGTGCATTAGATCAAAAGTAAAGTGGATAGAGGAAGGTGAAAAACTATCAAAATATTTCATTAGCCTAGAATCTAGAAATTTTTCCAGCAAAATCATAACTGAAGTTGAAAAAGAAGATGGGTCTACTGTTTTTAATCAATTTGAAATACTAAATGATTAAGGACATTCTATGATAACCTTTACTAGAAGAGGGAAACTGTAGACTATGGAAACTTTTATGAAAAATCAAATTTGTATAACATTCCTATATTGAATAAACAAGAGTCTGATCTTCTGGAAGGCCCATTAAATAAATCGGAAGTCTATAATTTTTTGAAGAATATGAAAAATGATAAAAGCCCAGGACCTGATGGGTTTACAAGCGAATTCTTTATTTAATTTTTTTTTTTTTGGAAAGACATAGGCATCTTTATAACAAGAGCAATAAACAATACCTATGAGTTAGGACACTTTACAGAATTAAATAAACTAGGTGTCACAGGGTCGTTAAGAAATAACGAAGTCTGGATTCGTACTAATGCTTTTATATATATGAAAAGAAACCTAGAAAACACAGAAAACACATTCACAACACAACACACACACGTTGACGAAAGACAATTACATGTACTACATATTTAACTAAATTACAAACACAATGGTTTTCCCAATTATAATACTGGTGAATAACCGACAATATCGTAACAGTAATATGTTTTATAGTGATCTTACCAGGTATTCAGGACTTTAAAAAATAAATAACTGAATCTTTGAAGATCAGGAATATACATGTAACAGTAGTGAAACTAGCGCGTTCTATCAGCAATGCGCGCTGATGAACATTTAAATAAATAAATATGAACTGTGACATAGGTATTATAACATGCTTACCAAAAGCAGGAAAACCAAAACAATTTTTAAAAAACTGGCGTCCAATTAGCCTTCTTAATGTATTATATAAACTTGCTTCATGTTGCATTGCTAATAGAATAACAACTGTGTTATATAAATTAATTAATGAAGACCAAACTGGGTTTTTTAAAGGTAGATTTATTGGAGAAAATGTAAGAATGATATATGATATAATGCAATATACCGAACAAAATCAGATCCCTGACCTTTTAATGTTAATTGACTTTGAAAAAGCTTTTGATACTATCTCTTGGAAATTTATATACCAAACACTGAACTTCTTTAATTTTGTGATTTCAATCAAAAACTGGATCAAAACTTTTTATAAAGATATTAAATCCTGCGTTATACAAAATGGAATGGCCTCTGATTATTTTTTTCCTCAAAGAGGATATAGGCAGGGTGACCCAATTTCCCCGTATCTTTTTCTGTTATGTGCTGAGGTTCTAGGAATTTTGATTCGATATAATAGAGACATTCATGGAATTAAAATTGATGGGGTAGAATACAAACTTTCGCAATGATGCTGATGACATTTCAATAATATTTTATGGATCGCCTCAGTCCATGGATGGTATTTTAAGAGAATTTGATTATTTTGGATGCATATCTGGTCTAAAAATTAAATTCTCTAAAACTAAAATGGTATGGATCGGAAGTAAAAAAAAATCAAAAGAAGTTTTTCACCACTCGCGATGGAAGCTAGATTGGAACAATCCCAATTTTGATCTACTTGGTATTAAATTTTCTGTTAATTTGAATGAAATGGTTGAACTAAATTACCCATCAACATTTTTAGAAATAAGTCGTGTGATAAAGCAATGGAAATTAAAAAATCTTACAACAGTGGAACAATTAATAGTGATTAAAACACTGATAATACCAAAAATTAATCACTTAATCCTAACGATACCAAACCCTAGTGTAGAATACCTGCAACAGTTTGAGAAAGAAATTTACAGTTTTTTATGGGGAGGCAAGGTCTATAAAGTAAAAAAACCCATTATAATTCAATATTACAGACATGCGGGGTTAAAAATGATAGACTATAAAATATTTGTTTGTGCATTGAAATCTACATGGATAAGAAGACTAATCCTCTCTAATACAAAGTGGGTAAAACTTTTTAAATCAGAATTAGGATTAAAAATAGGAACCCTATGGGAAAAAAGGTTTAGACTTTATTATCAATAAATGCAATAAGGTAAGTAACAACTTTTGGAAAGAATTTCTATTAGACTGGGTTAGAATTGTTAAGTCGTATAACCAAAATGACATTAAAGTGCTTAAAAAACATATATGGTTTAATCATAACATTAGAATTAATAACTCATCAATTTTTATAAAAAAAGTTATTTTAACTCTGGTTATAAATTTATTAGGGATTTGATGACAGACGAAGGCAATTTTGTAAGTCTTGAACCTCTCAGAAACTCAAATGATAAGACAATTTATTTAGAATATATGGGTTTGAAAGAGGCAATTTTTGAGAGATTGGAAGCCTCAAATAATTAATAAGGTAGAATATGGACCATTTATTCCAAACTCCCTTTTTTACAAACAAAACAAAGGATGTAAGGATATGTACTGTGTACTCATCAATAACAAAACAGATTCAATTCGTTCAATAAAGAAGTGGACAGATACTGGATTTGTGAATACAGAAACAGAATGGAATAACATTTTTGAACTCTTTTAAAACTCATTTAAAACTTCAAAAGAATCCAAATTTCAATGGTTGCAATTCCAGATTTTGCATAGGATTTTGCCAACAAATGAATACCTTTTTAAACTCAATATAATTGACTCACCAGCATGCTCCTTCTGTAATCAAGATATAGAAACTATAGAACATTTATTTGTTGACTGCTTCCATGTCAGAGATATATGACACTACTTTGAAGAATGGTTAAGAAGCAAGTTTAATTTTTTTTATGACATTTGATAAACAAACTATACTTTTTGGTAAATTCAAAAATAGAAATTCGTATAGACTACAAAACTTATTGATCCTTACAGTGAAACAATTTATTTTTGCCAGTAAATATAAGAATGTCCCAAATCTTTCTATACCAATGTTCAAACGAAATGCCACTAATATATTACATATTGAGAAACTAATGTTGCTTAAGAATTGTAAATTTGCCGAGTATGAAAAGCATTGGTAAATTATTTGTGATATGTTATAACTTATAAAGTGTGTTTCAAAAGCTGCAAGGAAATTGCAAGCAAATTATTGCAAATGCAATTGTAAGTTTATTAATATTTACTTATACTTATATGTTTATATATATATATATATATATATATATATATATATATATATATATATATATATATATATATATATATATATATGACTTTTTGAAAGCTAGTGTTCCCCTCTCTTTACCCTCTTTTTCACCCCTACCCCAAACTAAAAATATTCAAACTTCCATGGATAAATAGTCGATTAAAGAAAATATTTGACAGTGTTTGTGTGTGTATATATATGTCTTTTTGTCGGTGTATATACTTGTCTGTTCATGTGCTTGTTTATCTACGGTAATGAGCTTGTGTTTATATATATATATATATATATATATATATATATATATATATATATATATATATATATATATATATATATATACAATGAAGTAAATATGTGAGGTGTATGCACTGTGATGCATTGTAATCTAACTATATGTGATGATACAAACTTGTACATGAAAGTTTGAATTAAAAAAAGTAAAAAAAAAATAACGTCCGAGTTAATAAATGAAAATTCAATTCCCCGTTGTTAACTTGTATGGCGCTTATGATTTAGATTTGAATTATTTAATTAAGCTCATAATGGGTAAGAGTTTGAATAAAAAGGATAAAAAAATTAAAAATTAAGAAATTATAAAGATAACTATATAATAATAATAATGATAATAATAATAAATATACACAGAGTTAAATTCAATCACTAGAAAACTAACAATGCATAATTAAAAAAGTAAAAAACCCTTACACTGTGGAATTCAAGGCTCACAAAAAAAGTAGTAATCTAGTGTTGTCTCATGGCTGTGGTTTTTTTCCTTTGTAAATAAAGTGTACAACAACTGAAGATACACCGATGGGCGGAGCCAACAAAAACTGTGCGTGTAAATAAGTTATTGAACACCAAGGTAATTTCAACATTTAATTTCTGACTTGCCCAATCGTTTTTTTTAATAGAGACAATCTTTTGTCACTTAAAATAAAAGTTATATATAAACTGATAAATGCACAGTCATCATTATCAAGTTCAACTACTTTTAGCATTTAATATGAAATGAATGTGCAGTTGTTAAATGAGCAAGTACTGCTACCACCAGCTTCCAATATCTCAGGGACAAGCTTCCTCGGGTTCTTTCTTTGGATATTTAGGTTCTGGAGGATCTAATGCTTTCGAGACCGTGCACGCAATATCTGCATTTCCACGTTTGTAGGCCAGCACTCTGACCTTTCTGACCGATGTCCCGTTCGACCCATGATCTCCTGTTCATCAACTCCTTTTTGAAAGAAGGCCGTTGAGCACGTTCTTTTTCCGGAATGGTTGGTATAGTTTCCTTTAAGACCGGCTTTTTCAAAGATTACCTTCATCATGGATTTTAATTTATTAACACCGACTAGTTGCGAGCAATAACGAGGGGGCGAACCTGCCAGTGGACGGCGGTAAAACGGTCCTTCGTTTCCTAGAGCATCTAGGTATATCTTGAAGAAGTTGGCCATGCGGCGCTCCCCTTAAAAAGAAAACAAAAAAACTTAAATTAATTATAGCTTTATATAAAATTCCTTAAAATAATTATCACAGTTGAATAAAACACGGAATATCCTTAAAAACGCAATGTAAGAGCAAGAAATATAAAAAAGGCGATAAGCTGACTTACTGGACTGACAGTAATGTCGTATCTGTTTGTTATGGAGTTCCTTGTGAGTTAGTCCTCCCTTGAATGTCTTTGTTGATCTGCCCGTAAATTCAATGAATTTACCCCGGTTATCCTCACCAAGAAGAAACTGATTACATTCCAAAGAATGATGTTCGTCATGCCCTCTCAACCCAAACAACTTGCAACAGTAAAAAACATAGTATTTTGAAGGGTTTCTGCGTTGTTCATCCCAAATATTCCTTTTTCCCAAATAACAGCTTCATCTTTTGGAAGTATGGGGTCAGCTTGTTTTCTCTTTCCCCCAACTCCTCTGCTTAATGCATCCTTCATTTTACTGTCCAGAATTTTACGGAATTCTGCAAATCTGCCGCATCGAGAAAGTTCTTGTCATGTATTTCACGATCACGTAAATATCCTAAAATACCACAGCTAATGTAATAAAGGGTTTTTGCAGTATATTCTTTACCGTCTTTTCTGCGTACTCTCAAACTAAGGAGTTCTAAATAAAAGTTTAGCTGCACCGCGTCCATGGTTTCGATTTCTGGTATTAATGGTTCCGGCCCTTGACACTGCGCGTTTCGTTCACGCCGCCAACTTTCAAATATGTTATATGACAAACGGGTAATTTTTTTCGTGTTGCCATTTTCTTGACTCTCTATCAGAGCTTTAATTTCCTCTTCGGAGTTTTGAAAATGTACATTTTTTGTCACCACCTCTACGTCCATGCCAGAAAGCCCGCCATTCTCTGCGTCGAAGCTCATGTCAAAATTCATAAGATTCTCCATGTCTGCATCAAAATCCATGTAATAATCCTGAAGTTTAATTTCTCAAAAACAATAGTTCATTTCTATTTCTTTGCAGGCCTGAGATAAAATTAAGTCCTCGTCAATTGATAAAAAATCCAGGCCCAAATCTCGCAAATCACCCGTGTTCACTGTAGGAAAGCTGCAACCCGACATCATCTCCCTTTAACAGCCGGTCAAAAAATGCGTCGTATAATATACTGGCGGGAAAGAGAGAATATGCACGCGGTCACCTGACAAAATCATTTTTTTTATCGGTCAAAATTAAAATCACTCATCAGGCTCTCTTAATAAGACACTTACTATTGGTCTAATTAAAAATCAGGCATCAAACACTTGTTACAAGACACTTACAGATGTTTTAATTGGCGCATGATACAAGAAAGTTATGGAATATTTATTATGGTGTATCCTGAATTATTTTGGACGATGGGCGGAGACTCGTGCTTTGCACTCGTCACCGCCCTTCGTCCAAATAATTCAGGATACACCATAATAAATATACAATAACTACTACTTTAGAAACAAGTCGTGCACAAAATATTTCGTACAAAATACATGTCCTAATCAAAATAAACTATACACAAAACATATAAAATAACATATAAAACCGCCTGATATCTATTTGGATACCACACAGTATTTTATATCCAATTGGTATGAATTCACTCCTCCAATAGAATCACAAGTTCCGTCACTGGTCGGATATCGGAAGTTTTCTTACCATCCTTGCTGACGCGAACTTCGACCTTACGTACCAAGTTGTCCTTGCATGAAAAGGTTTCTGTCACACGCTCAATAATAATTAATAATGATAATAATTGCAATTTTTTATATAGCGCTTTTATAATGCTAATGCATTCTCAAAGCGCTTTTACAATTATTACCCCAGCAGACCTTATAGCATTCCAGAGCCTTCTCAGTGCGGCAGCCGTTAAGGCGCTCAAACACTCACATTCTGACAATATCTTTCACTGTCTACAGCCAGGTACCCATTTTACACTTGGGTGGAGTGAGAAAATTCATGTAAAGTGCCTTTCCCAAGGACACAACGTCGACCTGCCGCGGCCAGGATTCGAACCCACAACCTTTCGGTCATGAGTCCTGCACCTTAACCACTCGGCTACCGACGTCAAGCTAAAGAGGACAATAGATTATGAGACGAGTGTTAATTAATTATGAAAACTAGTGGTGACATATTGGAATAATAATAATACAAAACAGTACAAAACAAAAATCGTATGTAGGTCTCTTTACAGTGGCGTCGGAAGCAAAATTGAAAGTGGGGGGGGGGGGCGGCTAGACTTATCAAAAAACTTTACAAGCAAAAAAACTTCTTTGGTATGTATACATTTGCAAAAAAAAAGTGGGGGTGGGGGGTCATAGCACCCAACCCCATTCACCCCGGTTCCGACGCATATGCTTTAAGAAGTTAATATTAATTTACCGTTCATAAGTGATTATCACCACATATTTTAACGGGGCGAACCATCTCAGTGCGAAACGTCTCAGCGCGAAAGGTCTTTCGTGTAGAACAGTCCCGCATTCCAAACGGTTGTTCCAACCCTAAAACATGCATCAGCTGCACCGAATTCTGTCGAACTTATGTGAAGATGATCGATTTAACCTTTATGATATATTCAACTCTAAAACATAAGGAATATTACAGCGAACCTCACGTCGAAACTGGAAGTTGTGTTGAGTAGGTAAAGCCAGATTCTAGTACAAACGGTTGTTTCTCACGATCTTCCAATGCTGAAACAGGCACCAGTTGCACGGATTAATGTTTAAAGTGAGTGGAGTAGAGCGTATAATCACTTATCTGATTGATTCAACTGAACCTTAGTGGATATAAAAACGCACATTTACCATTAACTTTGACTTGCAAACGTTATTAGAGTCTAATCTCTGTTGTACACAAGTGCTTCCCACAAGTTTATGGAGCTGAAACAGGCAACATTGTTCCCAAAATCTGTCGAAAGTTTGTAAAGAAGATCTAATAAACACAGAAATACTTGAATATTAAAATTTAGGGGTTATTGGCTCATTTATAATAATGTAGGACATGTACGGTTAAGTTAGTTGAATTGTCGATATAAATGCCTGTTTTGCATATTCTCGGGGGCAGAGAAATGCAGCATTTTAACCAATTTGTTAGTGTGTGAAGTGCATTGAATAAACCCGTATCAGAACAATTGTTTACCAAATTATAGGCGTTATTATAACGCAACTCTGGGCTAAACTAGGACTTGTGCTGATAAGTTGTGACAAATTTCTTACATAAACATATGATTCTCACGATTTCACAGGGTAAGAGAAGGCTCTTGTAGCAAAGACTCTCGTAGAAAGTATGTCAAATGAACTTATCAACCCTTTTAGGATTATTTGCAAAAATTCACTTCTAAAACATTCAGGGTATAACAGTTAACCTCTCTGAAATTGGAAGTGTGTTGAGTAGGTAAAGCAAGATTCTAGTACAAACGGTTGTTCCTTACGATCTTCAAACGCTTTAACATGCACCGACTGCACCGAATTCTATCACTACTGGCTTTGAAAACCCCTGTCCGTATTAAAATCCCCTGTCTTTCCCCGTCACCGCCTGTGTTTTCCCTGGTATCCCCTGTGCACCCCCTGTCATCCCCTGTACACAGCCCCTGTACACCCTGTAATTCCCTGTCAGCCACTGTACACATCCCCTGTGTGCCACTGTAAGCCCCTGTCACCCCCTGTACGACCCTGTCACCCACTGTAAGCCACTGTATGTCCCTGTGCATGCCCCTGACATCCGCTGTACGGTCTTTAACTGCTTGCTAAAGTAAAAGCAATTGTTTTTAATTATGTTTTCGGGTTTTCTTAAATACCGGTATATATTTATCAGTTTTTGATACATATGGAAATGGAAAGCAAGAAAAGCATTCATGATTTAGACGGTGTTTGTTTTTCTTTGTATTTCATATAGATCAATATTGTTACAAACATGAATAATTCTGACTCAACATTAACACAAATCAAGATAAATATATACCGATAAACCGCTAATTTTATTCCATGACCGTGTTTTGTAATTTACAAAAATATAAATATAAGTGGAAGATGAGTGCAGGAAATCTGCAACATTCTGTGCCATGTAGCCTGCCTAAGTTAAAGCGCTTAATAACACACCGTGATTAGCACTTGCATATAATCACACACCGATCGAAATGGACTGTTTTGCCTGGTGTAATGATGCATGGTCCCAATAAAATGCATGTTGATTCTTTTTAGCAGGAAGTTAATTAGTTTTAATATCTAAATCATGTAAATCGCAATCGTAATATTTGTTGTCAACCATTGTTTTTTCCCTGCTAAATTATGAGAGAGAGAGAGAGAGAGAGAGAGAGAGAGAGAGAGAGAGAGAGAGAGAGAGAGAGAAAGAGGGAGGGAGAGATGAAGAGTTGATTTTTTAGGAGGGGGAATTAGTCCGGTCCTTTGACACTTCTAACTTTTATGAGGGTGCATTGTCCAGTTTTGTAATTCATATGCATTATTGTATAGAATTGTCGTCATAAATATAAAGCAATGATACAGTTCATGAATAATTTAATACATGTATACAAATACCGGTAACGGGTAACGTAAAGACACGCATACATGATTTAAAAACAATGTTCCGTGTTTTAGATTAGAAAAAAATATCTAACATTTATTGAAATTCTGAATTTAAAAAATGAAAAATATGAGAGCAATACGGTTTAATTCGTATGACTGTGTCAAATGATGTTCCGAATTTTAAGCTCTTTCCTTTTATGTTTGGTATTCTTAGAACTGATAAATCAAAGTTTTAAATTTCTGTTTTCTTTACTTGACAAACTGGAAGAGAAAGTCATAAGCGGCTTTTAAACAACATATTGCATAATTGTTTAGCATTACCGAGCATTCAGATCTATATACAAGTACACGTGTGTCTGTCACCTCATTGTTCCCAACCTCGCCACCGTGCACTGCAAATTGTCAAGAAGGGCTGTGTACAGTAGCCAAAATTATATAATCAGTGACCGACTATTCAGATCTTAGGAAGTGTGTGTATATACCTGTACACGCGTTTCTGTGATCTCATTTTACCTACCTCGATATCGTGATCTGCAAATTGTCAAGAAGGGCTGTGTACAGTAGCTATTATATAACCACTGACCAAGTGAAAAAATAATATCAATATCCTCTCCTTTGAAAACTGTAGCTTCAATAAATTCTTTGATCCATTGATATGGTGTAAAATAAAACATTGGTGGATTAAAATTAATGTGATCGCTTTAAATTAATCTAAATAATAAAAAAGAATTGGGAATAAAATTAGGATTGCATGTTAACCTATTAGGAAGTTGATTCCCGGGTAAACTTTTAGTAACTTTTTATTCCAAATCAATGCAAACCTCTCTCTCTCTCTCTCTCTCTCTCTCTCTCTCTCTCTCTCTCTCTCTCTCTCTCTCTCTCTCTCTCTCTCTCTAGGCAAACGTATAAGCTATTGAAGCTTTATTTTGCTATTCACGGGAAATTAATAAAGGTACAATCAGGAACTTGGTTATGAAAAAAAGATTGACGTGCTCTATCGTATCATGGCTGCTTATACTTGTACATTCTACATTCTGACTGATTTACTGGTTTCAGTGTGCAAATATTTATTTAAATACACAAAAACAAATGCTAAACACCATGAACTGCGCTTGATCTTTGAAAAAATAATTCACAATATTTCTTATATGTATTTTTCAAATATTAAGGAGTAGTGATGTTCCCGACCGCTAATGGACTAAATGCCCTGAAGGCTTTCACACCTACCGAAAATAGTCCCGCTCTCACCTGAGATTTACCCCTCGGTGAATCTCGAGCCTTTAGTTGTTAGCATGATTATTTAAGTATCAATAAATTATGAATGAAAACATATTTTTAAAATTAAGATAAGAGTGTGTCTGTTGAGTCGGCGCTCTGTTGAGTGCAAAAATTGATTTAAAGCTCAAACTATAACACATGTTAAATAATTGAACTAAGAAAAAGATATCAAAACTAGACACGATCTCGTTGCGAGCAACGAGGAGGTCTTCCGTCCGATTTTAAGAAGGTGATATGACATCATCGACTTTGATTTTCGACAAGAAAACATGATCTGTAAAAAGGAGTGGAGTACTTATGCTTTTCTGCATCGCTTTTTATAAGTTCTCTTACTTTGCTTTTTTAAATACTAGCATTTCTTCCAATTGAGATAGAAACGATTAAACTTTTTACTTCTGGCCCCTAAAAACCCCTAACTAGATAAGTAAATCATTATATTGTTAGGATATATAAACGTATTATACCTTATTTTGCTTTTATAACCCTCACAAAATATCCCTCAATAAACGGCTACAGATAAAAGACTTTAGGGCCCTCTGGTCCACTAAAGTGAGGGGCCAGTCCCTTTTTTTGATATCAAATGAAAGGTCATTTAACTCTAAACACATTTTATTCAGCAAGTGTTTAGAAATTCGTTACCGTTTTAATGTAAACGGAAAAGAACGTTTTAGGGGCCGAAGCCTTATCTCCTTATAGGGCCGTTTAACGAAATTTTGAAGGTTGCATATTGTTAAGCACATTATTTTGAGCATCTTTCCTTCTATACTGCATTTCAAAATAATTTTTCTTTCTGAGACCCCTTAATGTAGGGGCCAGCCCCTTTTTCTTGATATCAAATGAAAGGTCATTAAATTCTAATCACATTTTGTTCAACAAGTGTTTAGAAAATCGTTACAGTTCTTGAGATATGGGAAAAACATTTTAGGGGCCGGCCCCTTATCTCCTTATAGGGGCCGTTTAACGAAATTTTAAAGATTGCATATTATTAAGTACATAGTTTTGAGCATCTTTCCTTCTATACTGCATTTCAAAATATTTTTCCTTTCTGAGATATGGGTGATCAAAATTTTGGACGTTTGGCCCCTAAAAACCCCTAATTACGTAACGCATGATAAAATCATTACATTGCTTGGATAAATAACTGTGAGATAAACATATTTGCTTCTATAACCTTTCACAAAATATCTATCAGTAAAGGGCTACAGATAAAAAACTTTAGAGCCCTCTGGTCCCCTAATTTAAGGGGCCAGCCCCTTTTTCTTGATATCAAATGAAAGATCATTTAATTCTAATCACATTTTGTTCAACAAGTGTTTAGAAAATCGTTACAGTTCTTGAGCTATATGGGAAAAACATTTTAGGGGCCGGCCCCTTATCTCCTTATAGGGGCCGTTTAACGAAATTTTAAAGGTTGCATATTGTTAAGTACATCGTTTTGAGCATCTTTCCTTCTATACTGTATTTCAAAATATTTTTCCTTTCTGAGATATGGGTGATCAAAATTTTGGACGTTTGGCCCCTAAAAACCCCTAATTACGCAACGCATGATAAAATTTTTACATTGCTTGGATAAATCGCTGTGAGATAAACATATTTGCTTCTATAACCTTTCACAAAATATCTATCAGTAAAGGGCTACAGATAAAAAACTTTAGAGCTCTCTGGTCCCCTAATTTAAGGGGCCAGCCCCTTTTTCTTGGTATTAAATGAAAGGTCTTATAAATATAAACTTTTTTTACATTACATGTTTTAACAAAATATTTTTCAGAAAAGAGATAAACAAAGAAAACCCGAAAAAATTACAACGTTTTTTTAATCTCAATTTTCGGGTCCAGGCGAGCTTTGAGGCTCTTTGAGCCAGACATTTATTTTCGCCTTTAGACATATCTACAATTTTTCGTCTATCATCCCTGAAAATTTGAACTCAATATCTTTTACCGTTAAGGAGGAGTTCAATGGACAAGCAGACCCTTTAAAATTCACTAAAACGTCAATATCTCAAAAACGGAAATGACGTCATCAATATATAAAAAATGTCCAATAAGGTTCAGATTAACATCTATCAGATCTGAAAGTTTCATAAAAATCGACCGAGCCGTTTTCGAGAACTCGCGTGCACAAAATTTGTAAGAAAAAAAAAAAATAATAATATGGAAAAAGAAACAAAGCAAAAACAATAAGGTCTTCCGTTGGAAACGGAAGACCTTAATTAAATAACAGAAAAGGCTGTTATAAACAGTCAAAAACCGTACAGTGGTTGTCAGGGGCATGCACAGGGGTATACAGTGGCTTACAGAGGATGACAGGGGCGTACAGGGGGTGACAGGGGTTTACAGAGGCACACAGGGGATGTGTACAGTGGCTGACAGGGGATTTCAGGGTTTACAGGGGCTGTGTACAGGGGATGACAAGGGGTGCACAGGGGATGACAGGGAAAACACAGAGGGTGACAGGGAAAGACAGGGGATTTTCATACGGACAGGGGTTTTCAAAGCCAGTAGTGTATCGAACTGTTGCGAAAATGACGGATTTAACCTTTAAGATATATTCAACTCTAAAAGAGACGGAATATAACAGCGAACCTCACGCCGAAACTGGAAGTTGTGTTGAGTAGGTTAAGCAGATACTAGTACAAACGGTTATTTTTCACGATCTTCCATTGCTGAAACAGGCACCAGTTGCACGGATTAAAGTTAAATGTGAGTGGAGTAGAGCGTATAATCACTTATTTGATTGTTCAACTGAAACTTAGTGGATATAAAAAAGCACACCTAGCATTATTTGGACTTGCAAACATTTTTAGAGTCTAATTTCTGTTGTACACAAGTGCTTCCCACAAAATTTATGGATCTGAAACAGGAAACATTGTTCCCAAAATCTGTCGAAAGCTTGAAAAGAAGATCGAAAAAACACTTGCAGAAATACTTAAATATTAAAATATAGAGGTAATAATACCTCACATTTATAATAATGTAGGACATCTACGGTTAAATTAATTTCATTGTCGATGAAATCCATGTTTTGCATATTCTTGGGGGCAAAGAAATGCAGCATTTTCACCAATTTGTTAATGTGTGAAGTGGTTGAATAAATCCGTATAAGAACAGTTGTTTACCAAGTTATAGGGGTTATAATAACGCAACTCTAGACTAAACTAGGACTTGTGATGATTAGTTGTTACAAATTTCTGACATAAACAGATGATTCTCACGATTTAACAGGGTTCAAATAGGCACTTATAGGAAACGTTCTTGTAGAAAGTATGTCAAATGAACTAATCAAACCTTTTAGGATTATTTGCAAAAATTCACTTCTAAAACATTCAGGGTATAACAGCTCTCCTCTCGATGAAACTGGAAGTTGTGTTGAGTAGGTTAAGCAAGATTCTAGTACAAACGGCTGTTCATTACGATCTTCCATTGCTGACAGAGGCACCAGTTGCACGGATTAATGTTTAAAGTGTGTGGAGTAGTGCGTATAATCACTTATCTGATTGATTCAACTGAACCTTAGTGGATATAAAAACGCACATTTACCATTACCTTGGACTTGCAAACGTTATTAGAGTCTAATTTCTGTTGTATAAATGTGCTTCCCACAACTTAATGGAGCTGAAACAGACAACTAATTGTTGAAAATGCTGCATTTCTTTGCCCCCGAGAAAATGCAAAACAGACATTTACATCGACAATGAAACTAATTTAACCGTACATATCCTACATTTTTCTAAATGTTCGGTATTAAAACCCTTTATTTTAATATCCAAGTATTTCTGTAAGTGTTTATTCGGTCTTCTTAACAAGCTTTCGTCATGTTTTTGGAACAATGTTGCCTTTTTCAGCTCCATTAAATTGGGGGAAGCACTTCTGTACAAATGCTAGATGTGCGTTTTTATATTCACTATGTTTCAGCTGAATCAATCAAAATCTGATTGATTCAACTGAAACTTAGTGAATATAAAAATGCACACCCTAGCATTAACTTGGACTTGCAAACATTTTTAGAGTCTAATTTCTGTCGACAGAAGTGCTTCCCCTAATTTAATGAAGCTGAAACAGGCAACATTGTTCCAAAAAAATGACGAAAGCTTGTTAGAGACCGAATAAACACTTACAGAAATACGTGTATTTATGTACATGTATATAAAGGGATTTATGTGATCGAAATACTTACAGTTTTTATGTATCATATTTTTATTATGTAACAATTATTCAAATTATGATAGAATGAGGATATAGGGGGATCTTTTAGGGTTTTTATACTTTTCCCGCTGAGAGCATTTTCCGTCTATTAGCCCGATCCTAAATATATCAAATTTGGCTCCAAATCGGTGTGATTCGAAGTTTTGGCAAGGGTACACTGTGTTGTTCTTTGTTGTGAGTATCTAAGATTATTGGTGTCATGCAGATTACAATTTTGTTTCTCGGACATTCATATATCGTGCACTTAAATAGGTTTTTGAATCACTCCGTGAATTTTAGAACTAACTTAGGTCTGAACCGTGAACACGTTGTGTACAGAGGTTATTCGGGCTGCACTATTGATAGACTTTTTCTGAGAGCAATCTGGGAGGTAGATAAGTTTAAACCAGCTTTGGTTTGTTTACAAATAGGGTCTAACGATCTCTGTAGTATTGATGTACAGGTAAATGATTTAGTTGATAAAATAGTTGAATTCGCAGAGATGCTTAGAGGTCGGGGAGTGCGCAGAATTTGCGTATACCAAATTCTACACAGGAAGCCCACCACTAAACCAGGTAGATTTTCAGTTGACTCAGAGTGGTTCAATTCTAGGGTAGATTTAGTTAACAGGCTTTTGGATGAGAGATTAGGAAGAGATTTTTTGTCAGGGATCAGATTCTGGCGCCATGCTGGTTTTTGGTCACCTGAAAATAAAGCTATGGTGTACTGTGAGGATGGTGTACATTTGAATGAGACTCAGGGATACCCTTAGTATTACAACAGTGTCAGAGCATCAGTTGTGTCAGGGCTTAATAGTCTATATCTTCATTAGCTTGCGGAAAATTAAAGTTCAGTGTTTATATAGCTGGAGGAAATGGTATATAAAATGTCACAAATATAAAGGGTTCAAGTATTTAAGACTAGGTTCAGAGTTTGTTTGTTTTAGTACGATATGCACTGGATATATGTATCATGCTGAGTATGTTTGAAATTGTAGTGACTTTAATCCTATGTAGTTCCTACAATCTTTTTACTTAGGAAGGCTTCATGTGTTGTGCAAAGGTACATTGCCATAGGCTTGAGTGTAGAATAGTTGTTTTAGCCAATATTTTGGGTTATGTACTAGAATATATGATGAACGGATTAGCTCCTATATGATTTAGTTTTATGTGGTGATTTCCCTTAAGGTTGGATTATGATACTTGGTAAACCAAATAGCTCCTAGTTGGTTGGGTGCTATGTTGTGTAATATCCGGTATGCTTGGATCATATGGTAGCTATTTAGCCCCTATATGATTGGGTGCTATGTTGTCATATCCAGTATGGTTGGATTATGATATATGGCTTACCAAAGAGCCCCTGTATGGTTGGGTGCTTTGTTGAATGTCCAGCATGGATCTTCTGGTAACCATTTAGCCCCCTTATGGTTGGGTGCTATGTTGTCATATCCAGTATGGTTGGATTATGATATAAGGCTTACCAGTGAGCCCCCCCCCCCTTTATGGTTGGGTGCTATATTGTAATATCCGGTGTAGTTGGTTTACCGGTATGTTTGGCAGTTTACCAATGTTATCATATCCAGTGTGGTGGGATTATGATATGTGTTTACTCATTGGTCACCATATGGCTTGATGATCAGTTAGCATATCCAGTGAGACTAGTCTATGAGGTGTTAAATAGCTTCTACATTATTGAGTGTTATGTGGTTACTTTAATGTGGGGTGAGTGATACATACTTTGCATACATAATGAGTTTGCAGTCCAAGTTTGGTTAGATGCTTTGTTAACATAGATGTATAGATAGGTTTAAATTATAAGTTCCTTTATGGTAAGCTGATAGGTTTACATGTATGGTATGGTTGTGAGTAATTTCTAAAAGTTTGATTAGATATCTGTTATATGATTAACCGTTATATTTGAATGATTGGATATGTGTTAATGTCAATATTTGGCCAGGCTTACATGTATTATATGCTTGGTAATCTAGGTCAGAAACTGGTGGTTAATGGAGCCAATGTACATGCACTTGCCATTACTTTCGTACTCATATTACATTTTTTTCATGAATGACATAACATGTCTGCTACTTTGTTTATGTTTTAAAGGTGTGAATGCAATTGTTAAAAGGCATGAATAGGCACTAATCAATCCTTAATTTTGAATCTGTGTTGGCAAAGTGGAATGACTCACTGAGGTTAAGGATATATTTCAAGTATGGTAGCTGTTGATTGTAAGTTTTAGATCTTGAAGAAATTTACTGTTATTTATTAGGCAATGTATCAAGAAATACAGGTTAATTACATTAAGTCATATAAAACTTCTGCAGTATGGTATAGTATTTTACAGCATGATGCCTAGATCGAAAGTTGGTGTGAAAAGAAAACGAGCTGGATCAATGGAAAGAAAAGGATCAAAGTCCAAAAAAGATCAGAGTCCAGATCCTCAAGAAGAAACATTAGTGGAGAGGGTGACACAGGCTGTGTTGGAAGCATTAGAGGACAGAGCTGTCCCCGCCATTCCAGACAGGAGTGAGACCCCCCCCCCAGAGTTTAGATGGTGAGTCTGATTCGGAGATTACATTTAAAGAGATTGATAGGTCAAATGATGAGTATGCTACCAGTGAGCCAATTGACACTTCTACTTGGTCAAATCCTATTTCGGCAATGGTTCCACAAAAGTTGAAACAGAAAGTATGGGAGGATGAGTTTATTGATCTCGCGGTACTGCTCCCAAATAACTTGGTCCCAGGTTCAGAAAGTAGCAACTATACATTTAAACTGGAAAAGAATGACAACATATCAGTGGTACCGAAAAAAGCCAAACAGTCTATTAACTCCATTTTTCAATGGACGACAGCTTTCCTGCGCTTTGTTGCCATATATGCTGAGAAATTTCCAAATGCAACACCAAATCTCATAAAACATGCAGAGACAGTACGTGACATGGCTTCATCAGGAAATGTGTCATGGCAAACATATGATAAACAAATAAGAATGGATAGACAGATTAGGGGTACTCCTTGGGGGAAAATGAACGTAGAGTTCATGCTGCAGGCTCAGAGACCCAGACACGAAAATAAGCAGTCCTTTCGTTCCTTTCGTACAAGGACTGGACAAAGATCAGCTACTACAAACCAATTACCAAGAGGAATATGCTGGTCATACAATAGAGAGGGAGGTTGTAAGCTTTGAGCATTGCAAATTTCAGCACATCTGTACAGAATGTAAGAAAAACCACCCTAAAACAAAATGCAGAGCCCAAGCAGCCGTTCGAAACCAAAGTGTCAACCCCTTTTTTGGAACAACAAAACAACAATGAAATTGTAACCCCAATAAGACCCAAAGTTTTTAAGTATTTTTTAAAGGGCTATGATACCGCCATGGCGGATTATCTGGTGGCAGGTTTTACTTATGGGTTTGAATTGCATCATGAGGGACCAAGATATGTCAGGTCATCTAAAAATCTTTTGTCGGCTTTGCAAAACCCTGTCATTGTCAACAAAAAGCTACAAAAAGAGCTTGAGGCTCACAGAATAATGGGATATTTTGTTACACTCCCTTTCGATAATCTCCAAATATCCCCTATTGGTATTGTTCCAAAAAAAGAAGATGGTCAGTTTAGGCTCATACACCATTTATCATTTCCTGAAAACAGTTCTATTAATGATTTTATACTAGAAGTTTTTACTAAAGTCCAATATGCTACTCTTGATGATGCTATGAATAGTATTGTTTCACTGGGTAAAGGTTGCCTGATTGCCAAAACTGACATTGAATCAGCTTTTCGCATTGTACCTGTTCGCAGAGAGGATCATGAATTACTGGGATTTCAGTGGGATGGTTGCTTCTACTTTGATAAATGCTTACCCATGGGTTGCGCTAATTCTTGTGCTATTTTTGAGAAATTTTCCTCAGGGTTAGAATGGATTGGTAGGGTAAAGGGTCACATTCCACACATAGTACATGTTTTGGATGACTTTTTATTTATTGGTCCACCTGAATCAGAAATTTGTAATCAGAGTTTGTTAGTTTTCAGACTTATTTGCGAGGGCTTAGGTGTCTATTTAAAGGAGGAAAAGACGTTTCGGGCAACTACAAAGTTAATTTTCTTGGGTTTTGAGATTGACACTGTGGCGATGGAGATTAGGCTTCCTGAGGACAAGTTGGTTAAGCTGCAAAAAGCAATAGATGCAGTGAAATGCAAATGTAAAGTTTGCCTAAGAGAACTTCAATACTTAATAGGACTGCTTAATTTTGCATGTCTTGTGATTATACCAGGACGCATTTTCCTAAGACGACTTATAGACCTTACTAAGGGTATTGTGACGCCACATCATCACAAGGATCTTACTAAAGAGAGTAGGCAAGATTTAGCAGCTTGGTCATTATTCATCAATCATTTCAATGGGAAGTCCATATTGTTTAAACACATTTGGAAGAAATCAGAGCAGTTACATTTATATACTGACGCTGCTGGATCTTTGGGTTTTGGAGCTGTGTTTGGAAGAAAATGGTTCTATGGAACTTGGCTTGACAGTATGAAGAATATAATATTACTCTGAAAGAATTATTTCCAATTGTTGTAGCTGTGGAAGTATGGGGCCATGTTTTGCAGAACTCGTGCGTGATTTTCCATTCTGATACTGCTGTAGTGGTTAACATAGTAAATGCGCAGACATAAAAGGATTACAAAATCATGATTTTGGTTTGAAGATTAGTGTTGGCTCTTATGAAGTACAATATATTGTTTTCTGCAGAACACATTCCAGGGTTGTTCAATACTCTACCTGATTTACTTTCACGTTTACAGGTCAAAAAATTCCTGGAGGTGTCGTTGGACAGGGAGGACGAACCAACAGCCATACCAAGTCACCATTTGCAGATATCCAAAACACAGCTGTTACCTTGATTGAGGCAGCTTTAGCCCCTAACACAAAGATTGTCTACAAGCAGGCCCTAAATTGTTTTCAGACATTCATGCATAGTTATTACAAAACATGCTGTATTAAGGATGTTTCACTTGAACACATTATTAGTTTCGTTTCCTATCTATTTAGTATAGACAAAGCACCAAGCTCTATAACAACATATTTGGCAGCGCTGGCATATTATTTTAAAATGTCTAATATTCCAGATCTTTCGAATCATTTCTTGATAAAGAAAATGGTAAGCGGGGCAAAGCGTTTCGCCAGCTCCCCTGACGTGAGGCAGCCTATTACTCTGGATATCCTGGAGAAACTTCTAGTAGCAGTGCCTCATGTAGCCAATTCTAGTTACCAAAAATGGTTTTTCATGGCTATGTTTATTATAGCATTTTATGCTTTTCTTCGCATCAGAAATCACAGTTCGCTCCCTCTCTAACCCAAACTTGCTGCTTTTGAGTAATGTATCCTTCAAGACAACAGCCAAAGCAAGTTGTATGATCATAACAATGACCAACTTCAAGCACAATCTGGGGAAAAATCCTGTGCATCTGGAAATCAAATCTCAGCCATTCCGCAGTTTTTGTTTCATGCAAATCATGAAGAATTATCTCAAAGTGAGAGGTGCAGAGGATGGGCCTCTGTTTTGCTACACATCAGGAAGGCCTATACCACGTTCTGAATTCTGCAAAGTGCTGAAATCGGCTCTGAAGTTCTCAAAGTTGGACAGTAATAAATTCAAAGCACACAGTTTCAGAATAGGAGCAGCAACTCAGGCACACCTACAGGGCTTCTCAGATTCACAAATAAGAGTTATGGGAAGGTGGCACTCCAAGTCATTTCAGAGATACATCAGAGTGTCCTTGTTTCCAACATTTTAGTTTCTATATCACTTTAATGTTCTGGGAGTTATGTTATATAGGGTCAAATAATAATGGATAACTGGATGAGGCGGTTTCCATTATTGTGTGGATCTGTATTTGAGTAATTTTAACATTCAGGTGTCTGTGTGAGTTTGAAATCTTATATTTTCATGTTTGCTGTTTTACAAGATTAATGGTGAAGATGTACAGATACAGTGCATGGGTGTAACATATTTAGGATATTTGTCATATAGGGTCTACTAATGATGGATAACTGACTGAGGCGGTATCCATTATTGGTGGCTCCGTATTTTAGTCATGAGGTTGAAATCTTGCAATTTCCTTTCGTTTTATTAGAGTAATGGGGAAAGAGGTACATTACATTGAGGTAATGGATGTTTGCAATTCAGGGATAGGGCATGAGACCCTAAGTGTTTGACTTTGTCAAATTGATTATTTTATCATCTTGATAGTTATACTTTTCATGTTTTATTTCACAGGTCTTATGATATAGATATTTGATGTTGCAAGTTTAATTTTAAATATTAATGGGGTGACTATCGGAGGTGGCACCCAAGTATTTCAAAAAGTAGTTGGAAATAAGTTGTCAGATGTGTAAAGGTGTGTTACAAGGTATTTAACATCAAGATGTATGTGTGTTCACATATGTACTTTTGTTTTGTTTTTTTTCAAGACATGTGTAAACAATATCTGTTCTGTTAAAACAATTGTTTACCTTCAGCTGTTAAAAGGTCTGACATATTTCATGTTCACTTAGCATTGATTTGGAGGTGACTAACTGAGGTGGCACCTAAGGTTGACAAAATGAGTGTACATGGTTGTTCACATGTTTTTGTAAATAGACATTTAGGGGTTTGTGTTGCATTGTTATAGCAATTGTTTAATTTAAACATGTACATTTTACATTTGGATGTATTCCAAATATGAGTTAGTTAATAAACTTTAAGACTCATAACATTGAAATAGTTTATCTACAGGCAATAACAATGTATTTTATTTCACAGTCAGCATGCATGTCAAAAATATCACAGGTTATTGAATCTCTTTTTCTGAAAATTAACTTAAGTAATATTCTCAATGTTCTTAGGAAATATTTTTATACATTGGTATAAACTAGTTTTCATCTTTAAATCTTGATTCTCTAGAATCTTTACCGTGAAACAAAGCACATTTTTGGGTGGGGCGAGGGACACTTTTCGTGCAGTTCAGTGTCCCTCTAGTGGGATATTTTTTGGGCCCCACTTTCTGCTGCATTTTTAATAATTTACTAATTGTATGCAGTCTCACATTTTCATTTTTATATTCAGTATAACTTCATCTGGCATTTTCAATAAATGCACGCTCTTCACACAAGCCATTGTTTTTCTTAATCAAGGTAGCAGCAGAACATAGCTGCAAATGTGCTTCAGGTCCTATTCAATAGTAATAGTAATTTAGGGTTTACCAGTATTTAAGAGCACATAAGTGTATTTATGTACATGTATATTAAGGAATTTATGTGATCGAAATACTTACAGTTTTTATGTATTATATTTTTATTATGTAACAATTATTCAAATTATGATAGTATGAGGATATAGGGGGGTCTTTTAGGGTTTTTATACTTTTCCCGCTAAGAGCATTTTCCGTCTATTAGCCCGATCCTAAATATATCATTTTATTTTGTTTGTTTGAGTGGAATGGATAATCTACTTTTGTGAAAGGTGAGGGATATTTTTTCGGCCCCACTTTCTGCTGCATTTTTTATAATTTACTAATTGTATGCAGTCTCAAATTTTCATTTTTATATTCAGTATAACTTCATCTGGCATTTTCAATAAATGCTCTTCACACAAGCCATTGTTTTTCTTAATCAAGGTAGCGGCAAAACAGAGCTGCAAGTGTGCTTCAGGTCCTATTCAATAGTAATAGTAATTTAGGGTTTACCAGTATTAAAGAGCATATAATTGAATATTAAAATATAGGGTTTATAATACCGAACATTTAGAATAATGTAGGATATGTACGGTTAATTTAGTTTCATTGTCGATGTAAATGTCTGTTTTGGATTTTCTCGGCGGCAATGAAATGCAGCATTTTCACCAATTTGCAAGTGTGTGAAGTGGATTGAATAAACCCGTTTAAAAACAGTTGTTTACTTAGTTATAGGGGTTATAATAACGCAACTCTAGACTAAACTAGGACCTGTGATGATTAGTTGTGACTAATTTCTGACTTCAGAAAGTATGTCAAATCAACTAATCAACCCTTTTAGGATTATTTGCAAAAAATCACTTCTTAAACATTAGGGGTATAACAGCGTACCTCTCGCCGGTGTAACGACGAAAAGTGACCCCCGTAGAATATTGACCGGGGGTCATTTTTCAACGTAGAAAATGTCCCACTCGGTTGTAGAATACTTGGATTACTTCGTAGAAATTATGGTCTATGCGTCATTTTTCTCCGTGTGGGGTGTAGACAAATGACCGTGTAGAATATCGACTCTATATTACCCCTATAATTTGGTAAACAACTGTTTTTATACAGGTTTATTCAATCAACTTCACACACTTGCAAATTGGTGAAAATGCTGCATTTCTTTGCTCCCGAGAAAATGCAAAACAGACATTTACATCGACAATGAAACTAATTTTACCGTACACGTCCTACATTACTATAAATTTGAGGTATTATAACCGCTATATTTGAATATTCAATTATTTCTGTAAGTGTTTATTGGTTTTTTTTTATAAACTTTCCACAGATAATCGGAACAATGTTGCCTGTTTCAGCTCCATAAAATTGTGGTAAGCACTTGTGTACAACAGAAATTAGACTCTAATTACGTTCGCAAATCCAAGTTTACGCTACGTGTGCGTTTGTATATCCAATAAGTTTCAGTTGAATAAATCAGATAAGCGACTATGCGCTCTGCTCCATACACTTTAAACATAAATTGGTGCAACTGGCGCCTATTTCAGCTTTGGGAGATCGTGAGGAACAACCGTTTATACTAGAATCTGGTTAAACCTAATCAGTACAACTTCAAGTTTCAGAGTGAGGTGCGCTGTTATACCCCTTATGTTTTAGAATTAAAATTATTGTATAAGGGTTAAATTGGTCTCCTTCGCATTAGTTCGACAGAATTCAGTGCAACTGGTGCATGTTTCAGCATTGGAAGATCTTGAGGAACAACCGTTTGAACTAGAAACTTACTTATCTTACTCAACACAACTTCCAGTTTCGGCTTGAGGTGCCCGATTTACAACTTTTGTTTTAGAGTTGAATTTATCATATTAAGGTTAAATCGGTCATCTTGGCATAAGGTCGACAGAATTCGGTGCAACTGGTGCATGTTTCAGCGTTGGAAGATCGTAACGAACAACCGTTTGTACTAGAATCTGGCTTAACCTACTGAACACAACTTCCAATTTCGGCGAAATGTACTCTATTATACCCCTAAAGATTTAGAATTGAAGTTCTGCAAATAATCCTATAAGGGTTGTTTAGTTCATTTGACATACTTTCAACAAGAACCTTTGCTACCAGTGCCTTTTTCTATCCTGTGAAATCGTGAGAATCATCTGTTTTTGTCAGAAATAAGTCACAGTTAATCAGCACAAGTCCTAGTTTAGTCTAGAGTTGCCTTATTATAACCCCTATAAAATGGCAAACAACTGTTCTTATATGGGTTTATTCAATCCAACTCACACACTTACATATTCGTAAAAATGCTGCATTTCTTTGCACAAGAATATGCAAAACAGACATTTGCATAGACTCTAATAACGTTTGCAAATCCAAGTTTTTGCTACGTGTGCGTTTGTATATTCAATAAGTTTCAGTTGAATAAATCAGATAAGCGATTTTCCGCTCTGCTCCATACACTTTAAACATAAATTGGTGCAACTGGTGCCTATTTCAGCTTTAGGAGGTCGTGAGGAAAAACTGTTTATACTAGAATCTGGTTTAACCTAATCAGTACAACTTCAAGTTTCAGAGTGAGGTGCGCTGTTATACCCCTTATGTTTTAGAATTGAAATTATTGTATAAGGGTTAAATCGGTCTCCTTCGCATTAGTTCGACAGACTTCGGTGCAAGTGGTGCATGTTTCAGCATTGGAAGATCTTGAGGAACAACCGTTTGTACTAGAAACTTCCTTAACTTACTCAACACAACTTCCAGATTCGGCTTGAGGTGACCGATTATACCACTTTTGTTTTAGAGTTGAATTTATCATATTAAGGTTAAATCGGTCATCTTGGCATGAGTTCGACAGAATTTGGTGCAACTGGTGCATGTGTCAGCGTTGGAAGATCGTAAGGAACAAGCGTTTGTACTGGAATCTTGCTTAACCTACTGAACACAACTTTTAGTTTCGGCGAAATGTATTCTATTGTACCCCCAATGATTTAAAATTGACTTTCTGCAAATAATCTTATAGGGGTTGTTTAGTTCATTTAACATACTTTCTACAAGAATCTGTGCTACCAGTGCCTTTTTTACCCTGTGAAATCGTGAGAATCATCTGTTTTTGTCAGAAATTAGTCAAAGTTAATCAGCACAAGTCCTAGTTTAATCGAGAGTTGCATTATTATAACCACTATAAAATGGGTTCTTATATGGGTTTATTCAATCCAACTCATACACTAACATATTCGTAAAAATGCTACATTTTTTTGCACAAGAATATGCAAAACAGACATTTGCATCGACAATTAAACTAATTTAATCGTACACGTCCTACATTATTATAAATTTGAGGTATTATAACCGCTATATTGGAATATTTAATTATTTCTGTAAATGTTTATTGGGTCTTTTTTACAAGCTTTCCACGGACTATGGGAACAATGTTGCCTGTTTTAGCACCATAAAATGGTGGGAAGCACTTGTGTACAATAGAAAGTAGACTCTAATTACGTTTGCAAATCCAAGTTTATGGAACGTGTGCGTTTGTATATCCAATAAGTTTCAGTTGAATAAATCAGATAAGCGATTATGTGCTCTGCTGCATACACTTTTAAACATAAATTGGCGCTACTGGTACCTATTTCAGCTTTGGGAGATCGTGAGGAACAACCGTTTATACTAGAATCTGGTTTAACCTAATAAGTACAATTTCAAGTTTCAGAGTGATGTGCGCTGTTATACCCCTTATGTTTTAGAATTGAAATTATTGTATAAGGGTTAAATCGGTCTCCTTCGCATTAGTTCGACACAATTCGGTGCAACTGGTGCATGTTTCAGCAATGGAAGATCTTGAGGAACAACCGTTTGTACTAGAAACTGACTTAACTTACTCAACACAACGTCCAGTTTCGGCTTGAGGTGCCCGATTATACCACTTTTGTTTTAGAGTAGAATTTATCATATTAAGGTTAAATGGGTCATCTTGGCATAAGTTCGACAGAGTTCGCTGCAACTGGTGCATGTGTCAGCGTTGGAAGATAGTATGGAACAACCTTTTGTACTAGAATCTGGCTTAACCTACTGAACACAACTTTTAGTTTCGGTGAAATGTAATCTATTATACCCCTAATGATTTAGAATTGAAGTTCTGCAGATAATCCGATAAGGGATGTTTAGTTCATTTGACATACTTTCTACAAGAATCTTTGCTACCACTGCCTTTTTTCACCCTCTGAAATCGTGAGAATCATCTGTTTTTGTCCGAAATTAGTCACAGTTAATCAGTACAAAATCCTAGTTTAGTCTAGAGTTACCTTATTATAACCACTATAAAATGGTTAACAACTATTCTTATATGGGTTTATTCAAACCAACTCACACACTAACATATTCGTAAAAATGCTGCATTTCTTTGCACAAGAATATGCAAAACAGACATTTGCATCGACAATTAAACTAATTTAATCGTAAATGTTCTACATTATTATAAATTTGAGGTATTATAACCGCTATATTTGAATATTCAATTATTTCGGTTAGTGTTTATTGGATCTTTTTTACAAGCTTTCTACAGATTGTGGGAACAATGTTGCCTGTTTTAGCTCCATAAAATTGTGGGAAGCACTTGTGTACAACAGAAATTAGACTCTTATTACGTTTGCAAATCCAAGTTTTTGCTACGTGTGCGTTTGAATATCCAATAAGTTGCAGTTGAATAAATCAGATAAGCGATTATTCGCTCTGCTACATACACTTTAAACATAAATTGGTGCAACTGGTGCTTATTTCAGCTTTGGGAGTACGTGAGTAACAACAGTTTATACTAGAATGTGGTTTTACCTTATCAGTACATCTTCAAGTTTCAGAGTGAGGTGCGCTGTTACATCCCGTATGTTTTAGAATTGAAATTATTGTATAAGGGTTAAATCGGTCATCTTGGTATGAGCCCCACACAATTCGGTGCAACTGGTGCATGTTTCAGCATTGGAAGATCTTGAGGAACAACCGTTTGTACTAGAAACTTCCTTAACTTACTCAACACAACTTCCAGTTTCGGCTTGAGGTGCCCGATTATACCACTTTTGTTTTAGAGTTGAATTTATCATATTAAGGTTAAATCGGTCATCTTGGCATAAGGTCGACAGAGTTCGCTGCAACTGGTGCATGTTTCAGCGTTGGGAGATCGTAAGGAAGAACCGTTTGTACTAGAAACTGGCTAAACCTACTGAACACAACTTCCAATTTCGGCGAAATGTACTCTATTATACCCCTAATGATTTAGAATTGAAGTTCTGCAAATAATCCTATAAGGGTTGTTTAGTTCATTTGACATACTTTCTACAAGAATCTTTGCTACCAGTGCCTTTTTTCACCATGTGAAATCGTGAGAATCATCTGTTTTTGTCAGAAATTAGTCACAGTTAATCAGCACAAGTCCTAGTTTAGTCGAGTGTTGCCTTATTATAACCACTATAAAATGGTAAACAACTGTTCTTATATGGGTTTATTCAATCCAACTCACACACTAAAATATTCGTAAAAATGTTGCATTTCTTTGCACAAGAATATGCAAAACAGACATTTGCATCGACAATTAAACTAATTTAATCGTACATGTACTACATTATTATAAATTTGAGGTATTATAACCGCTATATTAGAATATTCCATTATTTCGGTAAGTGTTTATTGGATCTTTTTTACAAGTTTTCCACAGATTGTGGGAACAATGTTGCCTGTTTTAGCTCCATAAAATTGTGGGAAGCACTTGTGTACAATAGAAAGTAGACTCTTATTATGTTTGCAAATCCAAGTTTATGGTACGTGTGCGTTTGTATATCCAATAAGTTTCAGTTGAATAAATCAGATAAGCGATTATGCGCTCTGCTCCATACACTTTAAACATAAATTGGTGCAACTGGTGCTTATTTCAGCTTTGGGAGTACGTGAGTAACAACAGTTTATACTAGAATCTGGTTTTACCTAATCAGTACATCTTCAAGTTTCAGAGTGAGGTGCGCTGTTACATCCCGTATGTTTTAGAATTGAAATTATTGTATAAGGGTTAAATCGGTCTCCTTTACATTAGTTCGACACAATTCGGTGCAACTGGTGCATGTTTCAGCATTGGAAGATCGTGAGGAACAACAGTTTATACTAGAATCTGGTTTAACCTCATCAGTACAACTTCAAGTTTCAGAGTGAGGTGCGCTGTTATATCCCTTATGTTTTAGAATTGAAATTATTGTATAAGGATTAAATCGGTCTCCTTCGCATTAGTTCGACACAATTCGGTGCAACTGGTGCATGTTTCAGAATTGGAAGATCTTGAGGAACAACCTTTTATACTAGAAACTTACTTAAGTTACTCAACACAACTTCCAGTTTCGGCTTGAGGTGCCCGATTATATCACTTTTGTTTCAGAGTTGAATTTATTATATTAAGGTTAAATCGGTCATCTTGGCATGAGTTCGACAGAATTTGGTGCAACTGGTGCATGTTTCAGCGTTGGAAGATCGTAAGGAACAACCGTTTGTACTAGAGTCTGGCTTAACTTACTGCACACAACTTTTAGTTTCGGTGAAATGTACTCTATTATACCCCTAATGATTTAGAATTGAAGTTCTGCAGATACTGTAGACGTATTTTTTTCCACGGGGTCATAATTCCGCGGAGTCACAATATCAATTTAATCCGCGGGTAAAAATTTACGCGGATTCTTTGAATAAACAAAAATCATTTAAATAATTATTATTAAATTTAGTTCTGAGCGATTTTCATTACCTAGAATTTGTCCAACTTTGGACTTAAATTGTAAGAGCTGTTCACAGTGAACAGTAATTATCGGGTGTGCACTGGTCGGTAGTCATTAGTTAGCCGTCAAGATCTTACGACGCTGGCTAAAATCGTCTTGTGAAACACCACATGATGAATATTTACCCAACCTGTCGTTTAAATTATGAGTTGATCAGTTTTATCAATTAAAAGTCAGAGCACAAAGGGATCTAAAAATTGCAGTAAAAACACGGGTCTTAGCGTGTAGTTATTGGGTCATTGAAAGACAGACCCGCTTGGGGCTATTTGTCGTCTGACACGTGCCGTTATCTCAAGCTGGGAGAAGTTTAAATTTCATGCAAGTAAATTTACAGAAAATTCAAACCTCTTAATACAAATTTGTTTGACAGTTTGCATAGATAAAAACGATATACATTGGGTACTCGTATATGTAAGTGTTATATAATGTAGTAACTTCCGATTATCCTTATTCATGTAATGCAATTTCAAAATTTCATTTCAAAATGCACTTTAAGTACGCTGGGAAAAAATTCCGCGGAAAATTTGTGCCCGCGTTCATAGCGTAAATTAATACCACGCGGACAAAAGTACGTCTACAGTAATCCTATAAGGGTTGTTAAGTTCATTTGACATACTTTCTACAAGAACCTTTGCTACCAGTGCCTTTTTGCACCCTGTGAAATCGTGAGAATCATCTGTTTTTGTCAGAAATTAGTCACAGTTAATCAGCACAAGTCCTAGTTTAGTCTAGAGTTGCCTTACCATAACCCTTATAAAATGATAAACAACTGTTTTTATATGGGTTTTTTCAATCCAACTCACACACTTACATATTCGTAAAAATGTTGCATTTCTTTGCACAAGAATATGCAAAACAGACATTTGCATCGACAATTAAACTAAGTTAACCGTACATTTCCTACATTATTATAAATTTGAGGTATTATAACCGCTATATTTGAATATTTAATTATTTCTGTAAATGTTTATTGGGTGTTTTTTACAAGCTTTCCAAAGATAATGGGAACAATGTTGCCTGTTTCAGCTCCATAAAATTGTGGAAAGCACTTGTGTACAACAGAAACTAGACTCTAATTACGTTTGCAAATCCAAGTTTATGGTACGTGTGCGTTTGTATATCCAATAAGTTTTAGTTGAATAAATCAGATAAGCGATTATTCGCTCTGCTCTATACACTTTTAACGTAAATTGGTGCAAATGGTGCCTATTTCGGCTTTGGGAGATCGTGAGAAACAACCGTTTATACAATAATCTAGTTTAACCTTATCGGTACAACTTCAAGTTTCAGAGTGAGGTGCACTGTTATACCTCTTATGTTTAAGAATTGAAATTATTGTATAAGGGTTAAATCGGTCTCCTTCGCATTAGTTCGACACAATTCGGTGCAACTAGTGCATGTTTCAGCATTGGAAGATCTTGAGGAACAACCGTTTGTACTAGAAACTTCCTTAACTTACTCAACACAACTTCCAGTTTCGGCTTGAGGTGCCCGATTATACCACTTTTGTTTTAGAGTTGAATTTATCATATTAAGGTTAAATCGGTCATCTTGGCATAAGGTCGACAGAGTTCGCTGCAACTGGTGCATGTTTCAGCGTTGGGAGATCGTAAGGAAGAACCGTTTGTACTAGAAACTGGCTAAACCTACTGAACACAACTTCCAATTTCGGCGAAATGTACTCTATTATACCCCTAATGATTTAGAATTGAAGTTCTGCAAATAATCCTATAAGGGTTGTTTAGTTCATTTGACATACTTTCTACAAGAATCTTTGCTACCAGTGCCTTTTTTCACCATGTGAAATCGTGAGAATCATCTGTTTTTGTCAGAAATTAGTCACAGTTAATCAGCACAAGTCCTAGTTTAGTCGAGTGTTGCCTTATTATAACCACTATAAAATGGTAAACAACTGTTCTTATATGGGTTTATTCAATCCAACTCACACACTAACATATTCGTAAAAATGTTGCATTTCTTTGCACAAGAATATGCAAAACAGACATTTGCATCGACAATTAAACTAATTTAATCGTACATGTACTACATTATTATAAATTTGAGGTATTATAACCGCTATATTTGAATATTCAATTATTTCGGTAAGTGTTTATTGGATCTTTTTTTACAAGTTTTCCACAGATTGTGGGAACAATGTTGCCTGTTTTAGCTCCATAAAATTGTGGGAAGCACTTGTGTACAATAGAAAGTAGACTCTTATTATGTTTGCAAATCCAAGTTTATGGTACGTGTGCGTTTGTATATCCAATAAGTTTCAGTTGAATAAATCAGATAAGCGATTATGCGCTCTGCTCCATACACTTTAAACATAAATTGGTGCAACTGGTGCTTATTTCAGCTTTGGGAGTACGTGAGTAACAACAGTTTATACTAGAATCTGGTTTTACCTAATCAGTACATCTTCAAGTTTCAGAGTGAGGTGCGCTGTTATACCCCGTATGTTTTAGAATTGAAATTATTGTATAAGGGTTAAATCGGTCTCCTTTACATTAGTTCGACACAATTCGGTGCAACTGGTGCATGTTTCAGCATTGGAAGATCTTGATGAACAACCGTTTGTACTAGAAACTTACTTAACTTACTCAACACAACTTCCAGTTTCGGCTTGAGGTGCCCGATTATACCACTTTTGTTTCAGAGTTGAATTTATCATATTAAGGTTAGATCGGTCATCTTGGCATAAGGTCGACAGAGTTCGCTGCAACTGGTGCATGTTTCAGCGTTGGGAGATCGTAAGGAACAACCGTTTGTACTAGAATCTGGCTAAACCTACTGAACACAACTTCCAGTTTCGGTGAAATGTACTCTATTATGCCCCTAATGATTTAGAATTGAAGTTCTGCAGATAATCCTATAAGGGTTGTTAAGTTCATTTTACATACTTTCTACAAGAACCTTTGCTACCAGTGCCTTTTTGCACCGTGTGAAATCGTGAGAATCATCTGTTTTTGTCAGAAATTAGTCACAGTTAATCAGCAAAAGTCCTAGTTTAGTCTAGAGTTGCCTTACCATAACCCTTATAAAATGATAAACAACTGTTTTTATATGGGTTTTTTCAATCCAACTCACACACTTACATATTCGTAAAAATGTTGCATTTCTTTGCACAAGAATATGCAAAACAGACATTTGCATTGACAATTAAACTAAGTTAACCGTACATTTCCTACATTATTATAAATTTGAGGTATTATAACCGCTATATTTGAATATTTAATTATTTCTGTAAATGTTTATTGGGTGTTTTTTACAAGCTTTCCAAAGATAATGGGAACAATGTTGCCTGTTTCAGCTCCATAAAATTGTGGAAAGCACTTGTGTACAACAGAAACTAGACTCTAATTACGTTTGCAAATCCAAGTTTATGGTACGTGTGCGTTTGTATATCCAATAAGTTTCAGTTGAATAAATCAGATAAGCGATTATTCGCTCTGCTCTATACACTTTAAACATAAATTGGTGCAACTGGTGCCTATTTCAGCTTTGGTAGTACGTGAGGAACAACCGTTTATACTAGAATCTGGTTTAACCTAATCAGTACATCTTCAAGTTTCAGAGTGAGGTGCGCTGTTATACCCCGTATGTTTTAGAATTGAAATTATTGTATTAGGGTTAAATCGGTCTCCTTCGCATTAGTTCGACACAATTCGGTGCAAGTGGTGTGTTACAACGCACTTTTAAAAATTACGCACTTTGAACAATTTTTTCAAAGTGCGTTAAATTTGGGACCGTCTTAACGCACTTTGAAAAAATATTTTTTTTTTCAAAGTGCGTAAATATCGACGATATCAACGCACTTTGAAAAAAAAATGTCGATTTCTTGAACTTCAGATAAAATTGGTAGTAAAATTAATTAATGTTATACCGTCCAAGTCATGATGACTTTATGATAACATGAAAGCTTTATGTTATTCCATCTTGATATAAAAAAAAATCATAATATATAATAATATTTGTCTATATAATTTGAAAAGTGTTGTATCATTACTTTAACTGTGTCCTAGTAATTAATTGTCTCGCCTAAATATTACAGTATTGGGACTACATTTTAAAATCAAAGTACTGACGAGAGTTTATTTTTTTTTTATTTACGAGTTAATCCTTTCTGGCTCAAGGAATGGATATTTGCCATTTTCCTACTGTGAAGATAATGTGACTCATGACTTACTATTTAAGTATAGACATGCGATTCTTTTTAAAGCAGTAATTCTAAGTCAAATTAATTTCTTTTAATTTCAACAAAGACATAAATGTCAATAAGGTATCTCTTTCTTCGTTAATTTTTTTGTGCATAAAGAACACATTTTTTAATAAACAAATAGCCCTCGCTCATATTACATATATCATAGATCCATATTTCAAAATATTTCAAAATCTCTGTCTACGCGATTCTTAGTACAAGTTCATATTTTTCTTTTCGAATTGAAGGGCTATTTCAACAGAAGTAGCCGTCAAATTACTTAGTGTTAAATTTAAAATTTTATTTTTTATAACGCAATTGGCTGAAATGTACATTCAGTATAAAGAATGTTAAAATAGGATTTCAAAAATGAATCTATTCTTTTAATGAGCCATTTTATAATTTTGTTGTCATAATTTGATGCTAAAAGATCTTCTTAACTCCATATACTGTAAGAACCGAAATTTAAATAACGACTGAATTAAATTCAAAAGCTGGCGACGTTATACTTAGACATCATGAACTTGGTTAGAACAACGTTTTTTAACGTTTATTAATAATAATTCTAGTTTGTTTAAGAAAAAAAATGAATATAAAATTTATTGTTTATTCTTTTATGTGGTGTTTAATTGATTTGAACAATCATCGCTTTATAACACGCGAAGTTGGGAAGGGAAAGAAATATGAATGTCATGTACAAATTTTGAATCCCAATAATTTTTGTAAAGGACAGTAGGATTAATGATCTATGTAGGAAGCCCATCCAGTATGGATCAGCGCATGAGAAACGTCAATACGATCTGACGCTATTATCTGCCTTGCTGAAAGAATGGATCGCCGTATCGCTTCATCGAAAACGAAATATCAATTAATATTTCATATATAAACACAACTATATATCTAAATGTTTGTAAAAAAAAAAAAAATTTAGAATTTTTTTTTTCACAGTGCGTTAAGTGTCATGATGTGAAAAAATGTTGGTCTACAATCATAACGCACTTTAAAAAAATATTTCAAAGTGCGTTGATTTGGACCAAAATATAACGCACTTTGAAAAAAATTTTCAAAGTGCGTTAATTTTCTCCCCAATTTAGCGCACTTTGAAAAACAATTTCAAAGTGCGTAATTTTTTCAAAGTGCGTTGCCACACTGGTGCATGTTTCAGCATTGGAAGATCTTGAGGAACAACCGTTTGTACTAGAAACTGACTTAACTTACTCCACACAACTTCCAGTTTCGGCTTGAGGTGCCCTATTATACCACTTTTGTTTTAGAGTTGAATTTATCATATCAAGGTTAAATCGGTCATCCTGGCATGAGTTCGACAGAATTTGGTGCAGCTGGTGCATGTTTCAGCGTTGGAAGATCGTAAGGAACAACCTTTTGTAATAGAATCTGGCTTAACCTACTGAACACAACTTCCAGTTTCGACGAAATGTACTCTATTATACCCCTAATGATTTAGAATTGAAGTTCTGCAGATAATCCTATAAGGGTTGTTTAGTTCATTTGACATATTTTCTACAAAAATCTTTGCTACCAGTGCCTTTTTTACCCTGTGAAATCGTGAGAATCATCTGTTTTTGTCAGAAATTAGTCAAAGTTAATCAGCACAAGTCCTAGTTTAGTCGAGAGTTGCATTATTATAACCCCTATAAAATGGGTTCTTACATGGGTTTATTCAATGCAATTCACACACTAACATATTCGTAAAAATGTTGCATTTCTTTGCACAAGAATATGCAAAACAGACATTTGCATCGACAATTAAACTAATTTAACCGTACATTTCCTACATTATTAAAAATTTGAGGTATTATAACCGCTATATTTGAATATTCAATTATTTCTGTGAGTGTTTATTGGGTCTATTTTACAAGCTTTCCACAGATTATGGAAACAATGTTGCCTGTTTCAGCTCCATAAACTTGTGGGAAGAACTTGTGTACGACAGAAATTAGTCTCTAATTACGTTTGCAAATCCAAGTTTATGGTACGTGTGCGTTTGTATATCCAATAAGTTTCAGTTGAATAAATCAGATAAGCTGTTATGCGCTCTGCTCCATACACTTTAAACATTGATTGGTGCAACTGGTGCCTATTTCAGCTTTGGGAGATCGTGAGGAACAACCGTTTATACTAGAATCTGGTTTAACCTAATCAGTACATCTTCAAGTTTCAGACTGAGGTGCGCTGTTATGCCACTTATGTTTTAGAATTGAAATTTTTGTATAAGGGTTAAATCGGTCTCCTTCGCATTAGTTCGACACAATTCGGTGCAACTGGTGCATGTTTCAGCAATGGAAGATCTTGAGGAACAACCGTTTGTACTAGAACTGACTTAACTTACTCAACACAACTTCTAGTTTCGGCTTGAGGTACCCGATTATGCCACTTTTGTTTTAGAGTTGAATTTATCATATTAAGGTTAAATCGGTCATCTTGGCATAAGTTCGACAGAATTTGGTGCAACTGGTGCATGTTTCAGCGTTGGGAGATCGTAAGGAACAACTGTTTGAACTAGAATCTGGCTTAACCTACTGAACACAACTTTTAGTTTCGGCGAAATGTTCTCTATTATACCCCTAATGATTTAGAATTGAAGTTCTGCAAATAATCCTATAAGGGTTGTTTAGTTCATTTGACATACTTTCTACAAGAATCTTTGCTACCAGTGCCTTATTTCACCCTGTGAAATCGTGAGAATCATCTGTTTTTGTCAGAAATTAGTCACAGTTAATCAGTACAAAATCCTAGTTTAGTCTAGAGTTGCCTTATTATAACCCCTATAAAATGGTAAACAACTGTTCTTATATGGGTTTATTCAATCCAACTCACACACTAACATATTCGTAAAAATGTGGCATTTCTTTGCACAAGAATATGCAAAACAGAAATTTGCATCGACAATTAAACTAATTTAACCGTACATGTCCTACATTATCAAAAATTTGAGGTATTATAACCGCTATATTTGAATATTCAATTATTTCTGTAAGTGTTTATTAGGTCTTTTTTACAAGCTTTCCACAGATTATGGGAACAATGTTGCCTGTTTCAGCTCCATACAATTGTGGGAAGCACTTGTGTACAACAGAAATAAGACTCTAATTACGTTTGCGAATCCACGTTTATGGTACGTGTGCGTTTGTATATCCAATAAGTTTCAGTTGAATAAATCAGATAAGCGATTATGCGCTCTGCTCCATACACTTTAAACATAAATTGGTGCAACTGGTGCCTATTTAAGCTTTGGGAGATCGTGAGGAACCACCGTTTATACTAGAATCTGGTTTAACTTAATCAGTACAACTTCAAGTTTCAGAGTGAGGTGCACTGCTGTACCCCTTATGTTTTAGAATTGAAATTATTGTATAAGGGTTAAATCGGTCTCCTTTGCAGTAGTTCGACATAATTTGGTGCAACAGCTGGTGCATGTTTCAGAATTGGAAGATCTTGAGGAACAACCGTTTGTACTAGAAACTTACTTAAGTTACTCAACACAACTTCTAGTTTCATCTTGAGGTGCCCGATTATACCAATTTTGTTTTAGAGTTGCATTAATCATATTAAGGTTAAATCGGTCATCTTGGCATGAGTTCGACAGAATTTGGTGCAACTGGTGCATGTTTCAGCGTTGGAAGATCGTAAGGAGGAACAACCGTTTGTATTAGAATCTGGCTTAACCTACTGAATACAATTTTTAGTTTCGACGAAATGTACTCTATTATACCCCTAATGATTTAGAATTAAAGTTCTGCAAATAATCCTATAACGGTTGTTTAGTTCATTTGACATACTTTCTACGAGAACCTTTGATACCAGTGCCTTTTTTACCCTGTGATATCATGAGAATCATCTGTTTTTGTCAGAAATTAGTCAAAGTAAATCAGCACAAGTCCTAGTTTAGTCTAGAATTGCCTTATTATAACCCCTATAAAATGGTAAACAACTGTTCTTATATGGGTTTATTCAATCCAACTCACACACTAACATATTCGTAAAAATGTGGCATTTCTTTGCACAAGAATATGCAAAACAGACATTTGCATCGACAATTAAACTAATTTAACCGTACATGTCCTACATTATTAAAAATTTGAGGTATTATAACCGCTATATTTGAATATTTAATTATTTCTGTAAGTGTTTATTGGGTCTTTTTTACAAGCTTTCCACAGATTATGGGAACTATGATGCCTGTTTCAGCTCCATACAATTGTGGGAAGCACTTGTGTACAACAGAAATAAGACTCTAATTACGTTTGCGAATCCAAGTTTATGCTACGTGTGCGTTTGTATATCCAATAAGTTTCAGTTGAATAAATCAGATAAGCGATTATGCGCTCTGCTCTATACACTTTAAACATAAATTGGTGCAACTGGTACCCATTTCAGCTTTAGAAGATCGTGAGAAACAACAGTTTATACTAGAATCTGGTTTAACCTAATCAGTACAACTTCAAGTTTCATAGTGTTGTGCGTTATTATACCTCTAATGTTTAGGAAATTGAAATAATTGTATAGGGGTTAAATCGGTCTCCTTCGCATAAGTTCGACACAATACGGTGCAACTGGTGCATGTTTCAGCATTGGAAGAGCTTGAGGAACAACTGTTTTTACTAGAAACTTACTTAATTTACTCAACACAACTTCCAGTTTCGGCTTGAGGTGCCCGATTATAACACTTTTGTTTTAGAGTTGAATTTATCATATTAAGTTTAAATCGGTTATCTTGGCATAAGTTCGACAGAATTCGGTGCAACTGGTGCATGTGTCAGTGTTGGAAGATCGTAAGAAACAACCGTTTGTACTAGAATCTGGCTTAACCTACTGAACAAAACTTTTAGTTTCGGCGAAATGTACTCTATTATACCCCTAATGATTTAGAATTGAAGTTCTGCAAATAATCCTATAAGGGTTGTTTAGTTCTTTTGACATACTTTCTACAAGAATCTTTGCTACCAGTGCTCTATTTCACCCTGTGAAATCGCGAGAATCATCTGTTTTTGTCAGAAATTAGTCACAGTTAATCAGTACAAAATCTTAGTTTAGTCTAGAGTTGCCTTATTATAACCCCTATAAAATGGTAAACAACTGTTCTTATATGGGTTTATTCAATCCAACTCACACACTAACATATTCGTAAAAATGTGGCATTTCTTTGCACAAGAATATGCAAAACAGACATTTGCATCGACAATTAAACTAATTTAACCGTACATGTCCTACATTATTAAAAATTTGAGGTATTATAACCGCTATATTTCAATATTCAATCATTTCTGTAAGTGTTTATTGGGTCTTTTTTACAAGCTTTCCTCAGATTATGGGAATAATGTTGCCTGTTTCAGCTCCATACAATTGTGGTAAGCACTTGTGTACAACAGAAATAAGACTCTAATTACGTTTGCGAATCCAAGTTTATGCTATTTGTGCGTTTGTTTATCCAATAAGTTTCAGTTGAATAAATCAGATAAGCGATTATGCTCTCTGCTCCATACACTTTAAACATAAATTGGTGGAACTGGTGCCTATTTCAGCTTTGGGAGATCGTGAGAAACAACCGTTTATACTAGAATTTGGTTTAACCTAATCAGTACAACTTCAAGTTTCAGAGTGTGGTGCGCTGTTATACCCATAATGTTTAGGAAATTGAAATAATTGTATAAGGGCTAAATCGGTCTCCTTCGCATTAGTTCGACACAATTCGGTGCAACAGCTGGTGCATGTTTCAGAATTGGAAGGTCTTGAGGAAGAACCGTTTGTACTAGAAACTTACATAAGTTACTCAACACAACTTCCAGTTTCGGCTTGAGGTGCCCGATTATACCACTTTTGTTTTAGAGTTGAATTTATCATATTAAGGTTAAATCGGTCATCTTGGCATGAGTTCCACAGAATTCATTGCACCTGGTGCATGTGTCAGCGTTGAAAGATTCTAAGGGAAAACCGTTTGTACTAGAATCTTGCTTAAACCTACTGAACACAACTTCCAGTTTTGGCGAAATGTACTCTATTATACCCCTAATGCTTTGGAATTGAAGTTTTGCAAATAATCCGAAAAGAGTTGTTTAGTTCATTTGACATACTTTCTACAAGAACCTTTGCTACCAGTGCCGTTTTTTTACCCTGTGAAATCGTGAAAATCATCTGTTTTTGTCAGAAATTAGTCACAGTTAATCAGCACAAGTCCTAGTTTAGTGTACAGTTGCGTTATTATAACCCCTATAAAATGGTAAACAACTGTTCTTATATGAGTTTATTCAATCCAACTCAAATACTAACATATTCGTAAAAATGCTGCATTTCTTTGTACAAGAATATGCAAAACAGACATTTGCATCAACAATTAAACTAATTTAACCGTACAGGCCCAACTTATTATCAATTTGAGGCATTATAACCGCTATATTTGAATATTCAATTACTTCTGTAAGTGTTTATTGGGTCTTTAATACAAGCTTTCCACAGATTATGGAAACAATGTTGCCTGTTTCAGCTCCATAAAATTGTGGGAAGCACTTGTGTACAACAGAAATAAGACTCTAATAACGTTTAAAAATCCATGTTTATGCTACATGTGCGTTTGTATATCGAATAAGTTTCAGTTGAATAAATCAGATAAGCGATTATGCACTCTGTTCCATACACTTTAAACAATAATTGGTGCAACTGGTACCTTTTTCAGCTTTGGGAGATCGTGAGGAACAGCTGTTTATACTAGACTCTGGTTTAACCTAATCAGTACAACTTCAAGTTTCAGAGTGAGGTGCGCTGTTATACCCCGTATGTTTTAGAATTGAAATTATTGTATAAGGGTTAAATCGGTCTCCTTCGCATTAGTTCGACAGAATTCGGTGCAACTGGTGCATGTTTTAGCATTGGCAGATCTTGAGGAACAACTGTTTATAAGAGAAACTTACTTAACTTACTCAACACACCTTCCAGTTTCGGCTTGAGGTGCCCGATTATACCCCTTTTGTTTTAGAGTTGAATTTATCATATTAAGGTTAAATCGGATTCCTTCGCATTAATTCGAAACAATTCAGTGCAACTGGTGTATATTTCAGCATTGGAAGATCTTGATGAACAACCGTTTGTCCGAGAAACTTACGTAACTTACTCAACACAACTTCCAGTTTCGGCTTGAGGTGCCCGATTATACCACTTTTGTTTTAGTGTTGAATTTATGATATTAATGTTAAATCGGTCATCCTG